>CM065302.1:23999041-24599041 GCA_032871835.1 Dipteronia dyeriana
CTCTCACTCTCGATAACCTCAGGCTGTGGACACCGTCATTCACCACTCTTGGTTCAGTCCCTAGTGATCTTGATACACTACTCTTGGCGTGAGCACCTCCTACTCTACCCCTCGGGCCTTTTACAGTGGATACCCGACCAATTGCTTGTCAACCTACCCTTGGTTGCAAGACTTGACTTTCTTGTGCAACTTCACCTAGAATCCACAGGACTTTGACTCTATGAAGAGTATATGGTCTAAGTGAAATAATCAATGAATGCATAATGCAAAATATGTTAGACCAAACATACAATGCTTAACTAGGTGTAGATAATGCAATACAACAACCTAGTTATCAAACAATGCCTACATGCCCACACATAAGGACTCAATTAGATGCAAATGATTCTAGCAACCTAATTGTCAATAAAAGTCCAACAAACACAAGTTGTCACAACATATAATCAAGGGTAATATTTTGCAATCAATAAATACAATCAATAAGGCATAAACAATAATGTCTGAGTGCAATGCATAAAGACTTAACTAGATATGGATATGCAATATTACAATCTAGTTATCAAACAAAGCCACTTTAACAAAAGTTATCAATAAACATGGCATGGTCAATAAATGCAATCATGAAATGCAATCAACATGACCTAATTAGCTAGATGGCAAATATGTCCTAAATGCTAGCTATCAATAAACAAACCCAATCATATTATCAATACTCATAATTATATGCAATAAAGTAGAGTCTAGGTATTTAATCAAACAATAAATACCTAATCTAGAGTAAGAAGAACAATAGATGATGTTCAATGAAGTTCTTACTTACCTAGTCATGAAACAAAGAACACCCATGCTCATATGATGAAGAATGATGCAATATGGATATAGGTTTTGGGTTTGGAGAGTTAAAGAATAACTCTTGGAGCTTCTCTCTCAAAGGAAATACTTTCTCACACTAAAAATGGTTTTGAAGCTCTAAAAAACGAGCGAGGAAGAAGATGACATATAAATTTGAGCCCTAGAGCAAGACTATGTCGTTTTAAAAATTGCCTGAAATTTACTCAGTGCGCTGGTCGACAGGCACCACACTTACTGTCCAAGAGGCGCTGGTGAGGGAGCTTGTGGACTGGCACAGCCGCATTAGCGCAACAACCCAAAATTCAAGCGACCCAAAAAGTGACCAAACGATATCAAAACCTTTCATATAATATACCGTTGGAAAGGTATGGAAGTCTAATTTCTACTCCAATTTACAAAACATGATTTGAATATCTGTAGAAAGAGTTATGATTATTTAAGTGACCAAACGTCAGAAACGGACAACAACAGAGTTGCCCTGTTTTTGTGGTCACTTTAGAGATTTCAAAACCAATTCAAACGGTCATGAAATTTTACGAATAATATACCGTTGAAAGGTATGAGTGTCTAGTTTGTACAAACAATTTCAAAACTCATTTTGAATAATTGTATAAAAAGATATGGTCACAAGACCATACAAATGTCAGTTTTGAAAAACATTTAAATCATTGAAATACACTCTTTTGAAATTAGACATCTTACTCCATATAACCAAACCAAGAGAAGAATGAGACCTTCTCATATGGTCACTCAACATGCTATAACAAGCACACCATCGTGCAAGCGCGAACACAACACAGTACCATACTTAAATCTATAAATGAATGAAAGTGTGATTGTGAAGAGATGCACGCATATAAACAATATCAACACAAAAGCAAGATCAACAAAGCATACATAAGGTGTGTGTGTACACCTAAACTCTTCAAGAGGCAAAGTCAAGTGAATATACCTTTTGCTTTTGAAGTCATGGAGATGCTTGGAAGCTTGTCAATGAGGAACTAAGCTACCCATTGCATAATCATCCCCAATGTGGTGTGGTTTGTTATGAAATAAGCCAATCATAAAACTAAGGTCCTTACAATCTCCCCCTTTGGTTATTTCATGAAAAAACAACCACTCACAAATAATTCCTCACACAGTAAAAAAATCTAGCTATTATCCATGAGAGTCCATTCTACGTTAGAAAAAGAGATACCTAATATTCTAAGTCTTCAAGGTCTTCAATCTCTTCGTAGATCATCATACCTACACACAATAGCATGAAAGCACTTTCCAAGAACAAGTGCATGAGAGGTGAACAAACATAAAAAGCACTTGCAGTAAATAAAGCAATATAAACAAATGCATGTGCAATGCTTCCCCTAAATGGGTTACTTTCTCTTATGATATCTCCCCAAAGCATAACTAATGCTCCCCCTATATTTCTCAAGGCTTCTCCCCGTTTTTGTCATGAGATAGGTAAAGGAGCTCCCCCTATCGGGTTGCTTTAGCAAAGAGAGCTATTAGCACAATTTCATTGCATAATCATATAAACGAACTTTATGCAACATAAGTAATTAAGAGAGATTCAAGGAGTTTGATTTAAAGAAAAATGTGTGACAATGATGCTTTGCAAGCAAGACATGTTGCATTCAAATCCAAAACAAATGGTATTTGGCAAACCAAACATCAAAAAGGTTTCCAAAAGAATTCAAACCAATTTGTACCCTTTTATCATAAGCAAACAAGATATAGTTTCCAAAATTTTGAAAATAAAGCAACTATATCAATCCTTAAAGGCAAATCAAGACATGAGCGACTATTGCTCTCTTTTTTATTTTTTCGGATAATTATCCGTATGATAGTAGTCTTGTTTCACCATTAAGAAAAGAGAGAAGACTCATTTGGATATAAAATCATTATTAATTGCATGGATAAAAGATCCTTATTGATTAGTACTCTCATTAGCACTCACACACATTTGCATTAAAGCAATCAAACTCAATTCAAGCATATCATTTTAAAGCATGTCATTAAAAGCAAGTTCACATGTCATGGATGATATGAACCTCACCAAGAGCAGTGAGACCCGGAACCAATATATGGTAATGAAGGATCATTTTCTAACCAAGTTTATAAACAAGAACGTTATCGGACCGTGACCCATTACCTATAAAGAGGTAAGAATCAACAGTATCAAGAAGTTGAAGACGCCACACTCAAGAACAAGAAGAAGATGTGAGTGATAAGTCAAGTTTTCAGAACCAAAAAGAGATGAACTCTCACAATTTTTATTCAATTTAAGTCTTCCTTATTCGGCCCAATCAATTGCCTTGATGACCTTAATTACTCCTTGGTCTTCATGTGTGCTTATCTTGGACATCAACAATTCAAAATCAGCCAAAGTGTCTTGAATTAGGCCATTTAGTGCTTCTTTGATTCTGTTAGCTCTTGCCCTTGTTATTGGCCCAACCGGAACATGAAATGGATCATTTGATGACTTCTTGATTCTCATCATTCCCCCTCCCCTCAAAAAGATTCGTCCTCGAATCTTCACCATAATATTGTTGACAAACTGTAGCACAAAGGATGGTTCCCCCCTTTTATTTTTTTTATGAATCTCCTTTGAAAGACATCTTTTTTTTTTATCAATGCACGAAAACAAGAAAAGGAATAAAAATTGTTGATATAAGTTTAACTACACGACCTAAAAATAATTGTACTTTCTTTCTTTTTTTGGGATTTTTTTTATAACAAAGCTGATTTTTTTTTTGTAATAAATCTGATTTTTTTTTTAAACAAAATCAATCAGGAAAAAACAATAGATGAAGAAGAATAAGGATAGATTAAACCTGATTTAGAAGCCTAAGCTCTGATACCAACTGATATGAACCTCACCAAGAGCAGTGAGACCCGGAACCAATATATGGTAACGAATGATCGTTTTCTAATCAAGTTTTTAAACAGAAACAAAATCGGACCGCGACCCGTTATCTATAAGGAGGTAAGAACCAACGGTATCAAGAAGTTGAAGACGCCACACTCAAGAACAAGAAGAAGATGTGAGTGATAAGTCAAGTTTTCAGAACCAAAAAAAGAGATGAACTCTCACAATTTTTATTCAATTCAAGTCTATTCTCAAATTACATCAATTGGTCCCTTTTATACTAAAAATATCTAATACCTAAAAGGGAATAAATATTAGGAAATTAATGTCTTACAATCATGAAAATAAATGCAAACAAATTTCGGAAGTAAATAAATACTAAACTAGCAACTATTGACTTGCTTCCTAATTGGAAAGCTAAATCTGGAAACAAATCAGCCCCTTAATTTGGGAAACAAATCAACTATTATTCTTTGGAAATTAAAAGGAAATAAATCAGCCAAAGTTGAATATTCTCCTAGCTTGTACCACATGCCCAGGTCTTCCTTATTCGGCCCAATCCATTGTCTTGATGACATTAATTAAGGCTTGGTCTTCATGTGAGCCGAATTTGGACTTTAACAACTCAGAATCAGCCCATCAATAAATGCTTCTTTGATCATATTACTTTCATGTAATTGGCCCAACTGGAATATGCAATGGATCCTTTGGTGACGCTTTTTGATTCTCATCATTCCCCCTCTCTTCAAAAAGATTCGTCCTCGAATCTTCACCATAATGTTGTTGATAGTCTGAACCATGAAATATGGTTCCCCTCTTTTATCTTTGTTTGATGAATTACTTTTGAAAGACATATTATTTTTTGTTATATCAATGCTCGGAATCAAGAAAAGAAAAAGAAATAGTTGATATAAGTTCAACTACACAACCTAAAAAAATGTACTATTTTTTGTTGGATTTTTTTTTTATAACGAAACTGATCAAACTTTTTTTTTTGTAAAAAATCTTATTTTTTTTTTATCAAATAGAAAAATAGAAGAAGAAGAACAATGATAGATTAAACCTGATTTAGAAGCCTAAGCTCTGATACCAACTGATATGAACCTCACCAAGAGCAGTCAGACCCGGAACCAATATATGGTAACGAAGGATCATTTTCTAACCAAGTTTATAAACAAGAACGTTATCGGACCGCGACCCGTTACCTATAAAGAGGTAAGAACCAACAGTATCAAGAAGTTGAAGACGCCACACTCAAGAACAAGAAGAAGATGTGAGTGATAAGTCAAGTTTTCAGAACCAAAAAGAGATGAACTCTCACAATTTTTATTCAATTCAAGTCTTCCTTATTCGTCCCAATCAATTGCCTTGATGACCTTAATTACGCCTTGGTCTTCATGTGTGCTTATCTTGGACATCAACAATTCAAAATCAGCCAAAGTGTCTTGAATTAGGCCATTTAGTGCTTCTTTGATTCTCTTAGCTCTTGCCCTTGTTATTGGCCCAACCGGAACATGATCCTTCATTCTAATTTGATGATATCCACTTTTAAGATCAATTTTAGTAAAAACAATAGAACCATGTAATTCATCAAGCATATCATCTAATCTAGGAATAGGATGTCGATACTTTACAGTGATATTGTTGATGGCACGACAATCAATGCACATCCTCCATGTTCCATCCTTCTTTGACACAAGCAATACGGGAACAGCACAAGGACTCATGCTCTCACGTACATACCCTTTTTCCATGAGCTCACTAACCTGCCCTTGAAGTTCCTTTGTCTCCTCAGGATTACTTCTATATGCTGGTCTATTTGGGATGGGTGCTCTGGGTACAAAGTCAATTTGGTGTTCAATCCCCTTTATTGGTGGTAAACCAATAGGCATCTCTTCGGGAAAAACTTCATCAAAGTCCTGCAATAGAGAAACAACAACACTAGGCAAGGAAGGGTTAAGTTCATTAGTACTAAAGCAAGCCTCTTTGTACAAAAGTACAATCATTGGCTGATTTGAAAATATAGCCTTTTTTACCTCACTCTCCCTTGCATAAAAACTTACTTGTTTTCTCTCTCTCTTTTTCTCAACAACCACTTTTTCTTTTTCATCTTTTTCATCTTTTTTTGCTATTTCAGAATCTTTTTCTTTTCTCTCCCTTTCTTTTTAACTCTCACTCTCACTCTTTTTTTACATCTCTCTCTTTTCTTAACCTTACTTGATCTTCATACACTTGTTTTGGGGTTAAAGGTACAAGAGTGATTGATTTTTTATTGAGTACAAAGGAGTATCTATTGGTATACCCATCATGGGTCACATGCCTATCGAACTGCCATGGTCTCCCCAAAAGGATATGGCCCGCATTCATTGGTACCACATCACAAAGGACTTCATCTTTGTACTTTCCAATTGAAAACGTCACCAACACTTGTTTAGTCACCTTGATTTCCCCACTATAATTTAACCACTGTAGCTTATATGGTTTTGGATGCCTCAAAGTGGCTAAATTCAATTTTTCCACAAAATTAGTGCTAGCCACATTAGTACAACTCCCCCCATTAATGATCATGCTACATACCTTATCATTAACATGGCAGCGGGTATGAAAAATGTTGTCACGTTGTACCTCATCATCTTCCTTGGCTTGAGCACTAAGAGCTCTTCTCGCCACCAGAAGCTCTCCGTCCACCGGATATTCAATATCACTTGCATCCTCCAAAGGTGGCATGGACTCATCATCAGATTCACCTTCAGATTCGATCTCACCATCATCCTTCAAAACCATTACTCTCTTGTTTGGGCATTGAGATGCAATATGACCTGCTCTCAGACACTTAAAGCACTTAATGTCACGATTTCTAGAAGGTTGAGAATCTGATGTACCTTGTTTTAATGTGCCTCCGACTTTATGATCTCTGGAAGGTTCGGCCTTGGCCTTGAAACTAGGTTGGTCATCCCTCTTGCTCCAATTCGGTTTCCATGATGATGAAGAACCCGAATTTTGCCCAACTCGTGTGGAACTCTTTCTCTTCAACTGTTGTTCCACCTTAATTACCATGTGTACCATGTCACTCAACTCAACATAATGTTGCAACTCCACCACATTTGCTATGTCTCGGTTTAGTCCACTTAAAAACCTAGCCATAGTAGCCTCTCGATCTTCCTCTACATCAGCTCGAATCATGGCTATCTCCATCTCCTTGTAGTAATGTTCAACACACTTAGACCCTTGAGTAAGGGTTTGTAATTTTTGAAACAAACCCCTATAATAGTGACTCGGAATGAAACGCTTCCTCATGACAGCTTTCATCTCCTCCCAAGTCTCAATATTCTCCATTTCGTCTTCTACTCACAATCAATTGATCCCACCAAACAATAGCATAATCAGTAAATTCTATGGCAGCCAACTTTACCTTCTTTAATTCAGAATAGTCATGGCAGTCAAATACCAATTCTATTCTTTTCTCCCACTATAAATAAGCTTCGGGATCAGTTTTACCTTGGAACGTTGGGGTTTTCACGTTTATACTACCCAAATTATTATCATCCCTCTCTCCATAAGATAGAACCTTGATAAGTTCACAAGTTCTATGAAAAACCAAAGAGAAAATTCTCTCAAATTTATTTCAATTCAAAATCTATTCTCAAATTACATCAACTGGTCCCTTTTATACTAAAAATATCTAAGGCCTAAAAGGGAATAAATATTAGGCAATTAATGCCTTACAATTATGAAAATAAATGCAAACAAATATAGGAAATAAATAAATACTAAACTAGAAACTATTGACTTGCTTCCTAATTGGAACGCTAAATCTGGAAACAAATCATCCCCTTAATTTGGGAAACAAATCAACCATTATTCTTTGGAAATTAAAAGGGAATAAATCAGCCAAAATTGACTCTTCTCCTAGCTTGTGCCACACACCCAAGTCTTCCTTATTCGGCCCAATCAATTGCCTTAATGACATTAATTATGCCTTAGTCTTCATGTGGGCTTATCTTGGACTTCAACAATTCAAAATCAGCCCAAGTGTCTTGAATTAGGCCATTTAGTGCTTCTTTGAATCTCTTAGCTCTTGCCCTTATTATTGGCCCAACCGGAACATGCAATGGATCATTTGATGCAGCTGCCTTTTTCTCATCATTCCCTCCCTCTTGAAAAGGATTTGTCCTCAAATCGTCGCCTACATCAAAAGGAGACAAATCAGAAACATTGAAGCTTGCACTAACATTGTACTCACCTGGAAGATCCAACTTGTATGCGTTGTCATTGATTCTTTCAATCACTTGAAATGGGCCATCTCCCCTTCGAAGTAGTTTAGAACTCCGCTGGGCTGGGAATTGTTCCTTCCTCATATGCAACCACACCCAATCACCGGGCTCCAACACAACTTTCTTACGCCCTTTATTTGCTTGATTGGCATATTGCTTAGTTCGTCTCTCTACGTTTTCCTGAGTCTTTTCATGGATTTGCTTAACAAAATCTGCCTTTTTCTTTCCATACAAGTTAACATGCTCATTCACAGGTAAAGGAATTAAATCCAAAGGAGTCAATGGGTTAAAACCATACACAATTTCAAAAGGCGAAAAATGAGTTGCAGAATGCACGCTCCTATTATTAGCAAACTCTACATGCGGCAGACAATCCTCCCATGTTTTCAAGTTCTTTTGTATTATAGCACGCAACAAGGTAGATAAAGTCCTATTAACTACTTCAATTTGACCATCAGTTTGTGGATGACAAGTAGTAGAAAATAAAAGTTTAGTGCCTAACTTACCCCACAAAGTCTTCCAAAAGTAGCTTAAGAACTTAGCATCTCTATCCGAAACAATGGTCTTAGGCATGCCATGCAATCTTACAATTTCTTTGAATAACAAATCAGCAATATGTGATGCATCATCGGTTTTATGACAAGGAATGAAATGTACCATTTTAGAAAACCTATCAACAACCACATATATAGAGTCCCTACCCCTTTTTGACCTAGGCAAACCCAACACAAAATCCATAGAAATATCAATCCAAGGTCCACTAGGTATAGGCAAAGGAGTATACAATCCATGAGGCTTAATCCTAGACTTGGCTTGTCTACAAGTAATGCATTTCTCACAGATTCTTTCTACATCACGTTTCATATGAGGCCAAAAAAAATGTTCATGCAAAGTATCTAGCGTCTTAGCTACACCAAAATGCCCCATCAAACCTCCCCCATGAGCTTCTCTAATAAGCAATTCACGCAAAGAACTCTTAGGCACACATAATTTAGTTTCTCTAAACAAAAATCCATCATGCCTATAAAATTTACCAAATGCAGCCTTTTCACATGCATTGAACACATTACCAAAATCAGAATCTTCCACATACAACTGTTTAATGTATTCAAAACCAAACAATTTAGCATCCAAAGTAGAAAGTAGAATGTACCTTCTTGACAGAGCATCAACGACCACTTTTTCCTTACCTTTTTGTGCCTGATCACATATGAAAACGTTTCAATGAACTCCACCCACTTGGCATGCCGCTTATTTAGCTTGTGTTGCCCCTTTATATGCTTCAAGGACTCATGATCCGTGTGAATCACAAATTCTTTTGGCCAAAGGTAGTGTTGCCAAGTTTCCAATGCTCTAATCAAAGCGTACATCTCCTTGTCATAGGTAGGATAATTCAAGGCTGCTCCACTTATCTTCTCACTAAAATATGCAATGGGACGACCTTCTTGCATTAGAACAGCTCCAATACCTATTCCTGAAGCATCACACTCAATCTCAAAAGTTTTAGCAAAGTCAGGCAAAGCAAGCAAAGGTGCATTAGTTAATTTTTCCTTAATCAAGTTAAATGCCTTTTCTTATTCATTACCCCACTTAAAACCCACATTCGTTTTCATAACTTCGGTTAAAGGTGCAGCTACACTACTAAAATCTTTCACAAACCTCCTATAAAAACTAGCCAACCCATGAAAACTTCTCACTTGTCCCACATTGGTAGGTTTCAGCCACTTCTTAATTGCCTTAACCTTTTCTTCATCAACCCCAATTCCCTTAGCACTAACAACAAAGCCCAGAAATACAAGTTTATCGGTGCAAAAGGTGCACTTTTAGAGATTAGCAAACAACTTTTCTGTTCTTAAAACTCCTAAAACACGTTTTAAATGTTCAACATGCTCATCCAAGTTTTTGCTATAAATCAGATTGTCATCAAAATAAACAACCACAAACTTTCCAATAAAAGCACGCAAAACATGGTTCATTAATCTCATGAAAGTACTTGGTGCATTAGTTAATCCAAAAGGCATAACTAACCACTCATATAAACCATATTTTGTTTTGAAAGCAGTTTTCCACTCATCACCTTCATTCATCCACTCATCACCTTCCGGTTGGGCCAATAACAAGGGCAAGAGCTAAGAGAATCAAAGAAGCACTAAATGGCCTAATTCAAGACACTTTGGCTGATTTTGAATTGTTGTTGTCCAAGATAAGCACACATGAAGACCAAGTCGTAATTAAGGTCATCAAGGCAATTGATTGGGCCGAATAAGGAAGACTTGGGCGTGTGGCACAAGCTAGTCAACTTTGGTTGATTTATTTCCTTTTAATTTAGAAAGAATAATAGTTGATTTGTTTTCCAAATTAAGGAGCTGATTTGTTTTCAGATTTAGCTTTCCAATTATGAAGCAAGTCAATAGTTGCTAGTTTAGTGTTTATTTATTTCCTAAATTTGTTTGCATTTATTTTCATGATTGTAAGGCATTAATTGCCTAATATTTATTCCCTTTAAGGTCTTAGATATTTTTAGTATAAAAGGGACCAATTGATGTAATTGAGAATAGATTTTGGAATTGAAATAAATTGGAGAGAATTTTCTCTTTGGTTATTCATAGAACTATGAACTTATCAAGGTTCTACCTTGTGGCGTTCAAACCTTGACTTATCACTCACCTTCTTTCTTGTTCTTGAGTGTGGCGTCTACAATCTTCTTGATACCGTTGGTTCTTACCTCCTTATAGGTAACGGGTCGCTGTCCGATTTTGTTCTTGTTTAAAAACTTGATTAGAAAACTATCCTTCGTTACCATATATTGGTTCCGGGTCTCACTGCTCTTGGTGAGGTTCATATCAGTTGGTATCAGAGCTTAGGCTTCTAAATCAGGTTTAATCTATCCTTATTCTTCTTCATCTATTTTTTTTTTCCTGATTGATTTTTTAAAAAAAAAAATCAGACCTATCACAAAAAAAAAAATCAGCTTTGTTATAAAAAAAAATCCCAAAAAAAGAAAGAAAGTACAATTATTTTTAGGTCGTGTAGTTAAACTTATATCAACAATTTTTATTCCTTTTCTTGTTTTCGTGCATTGATAAAAAAAAAGATGTCTTTCAAAGGAGATTCATAAAAAAAAATAAAAGGGGGGAACCATCCTTTGTGCTACAGTTTGTCAACAATATTATGGTGATGATTCGAGGACGAATCTTTTTGAGGAGAGGGGGAATGATGAGAATCAAGAAGTCATCAAATGATCAATTTCATGTTCCGGTTGGGCCAATAACAAGGGCAAGAGCTAAGAGAATCAAAGAAGCACTAAATGGCCTAATTCAAGACACTTTGGCTGATTTTGAATTGTTGATGTCCAAGATAAGCACACATAAAAACCAAGGCGTAATTAAGGTCATCAAGGCAATTGATTGTGCTGAATAAGGAAGACTTGGGCGTGTGGCACAAGTGATATGAACCTCACCAAGAGCAGTGAGACCCGGAACCAATATTTGGTAACGAAGGATCGTTTTCTAATCAAGTTTATAAACAAAAAACGTTATCGGACCGCGACCCGTTACCTATGAGGAGGTAAGAACCAACGGTATCAAGAAGTTGAAGACGCCACACTCAAGAATAAGAAAGAAGGTGAGTGATAAGTCAAGGTTTGAACGCCACAAGGTAGAACCTTGATAAGTTCATAGTTCTATGAAGAACCAAATAGAAAAATTCTCTATAAATTTATTTCTATTCAAAATCTATTCTCAAATTACATCAATTGGTCCCTTTTATACTAAAAATATCTAAGACCTAAAAGGGAATAAATATTAGGCAATTAATAAAAAACAATTTTTTTTTTGGGTCGTGTAGTTGAACCTATATCAACTATTTCTATTCATTATCTTGATTTCGTGCATTGATATTCAAAAAAAAAAAAAAAATTTAATAGCTAAAGAATTTCGTCTTCATTATTCTTGTTCTTTTGCTCAGTTACTTCTATTTTTCTTGCACTTCTTGTGAGTGTCCGTATAAGTCAAAAAAAAAGAAGAAGGAAGAACTGAAAGAGTTAACAAAGAGTGGAAAAAGGCAAGAGTGTGTGAGCTCATCAAAGGGTAAAAGCCAAAGAATTGAGTGAAAACACGAGTGAGAGTGCCACCATCTTTGAGAGTAAACACGTGAGGGAGTGTTTGTGAGGCTTACTAATTTCTTTTGCTTTGCAGGTTTCAAATATGTCAAGCGATAAAAGTAGAGACTTATCTGATGATGCACCAGAAATGATAGATCTTAATTTTTTGTATAAAGCCATACAAAAAAACATGGAGCGGATGGAGATTAAGATTGGTGAGGTGCATGATAGGATAGATAAGGTGGAGTCTAGTTCACAAAGGGTGCAACAAATTAGGGTTCCTAATGTGGAACGAAGAGAAAGAAACCCACCTAGAGACGATTATGATGATGATTATGGGAATGACCTAGAGGAGGGTGATCGCATGTCCAATATGGGTACAGGTAGATTGAGGCGTGAAATGGGAGGTAGAGGAGTTAGGTATGGGAATAGAGAAGTTAGGAATGGGAATAGAGGAGATAGGTATGGAGAGGTTTGGGTGGCAAGAAGGGCTCTTAGTGCTCAAGCCAAGGAAGATGATGAGGTACAACGTGACAATATTTTTCACACTCGCTGCCATGTTAATGATAAGGTATGTAGCATGATTATTGATGGAGGGAGTTTTACTAATGTGGCTAGCACTATTTTTGTGGAGCAACTGAATTTGGCCACTTTGAAGCACCCAAAACCTTATAAGCTACAATATGATAGCGGGGAAATCAAGGTGACTAAACAGGTGTTGGTGTCGTTTTCGATTGGAAAATACAAAGATGAAGTCCTTTGTGATGTGGTACCAATGAATGCGAGTCATATCCTTTTAGGGAGACCATGGCAATTTGATAGGCATGTGACGTATGATGGGTATACCAATAGATACTCCTTTGTACTCAATAAAAAGTCAATCACTCTTGTACCTTTAACCCCAAAACAAGTGTATGAAGATCAAGTTTTAAGAAAAGAGAGAGATGCCAAAAAAAAGAGTGAGAGTGAGAGTTCAAAAGAAAGAGAGATAAAAGAAAAAGAGTCAGAAATAGCAAAAAAAGAAAAAAAAGATGAAAATGAAAAAGAGGCTGATGAGAAAAAAAGGGAGAGAAAACCAATGAGTTTTTATACAAGAGAGAGTGAGATTAAAAAGACTTTGTTTTCAAATCAGCCAATGATTGCACTTTTGTACAAAGAGGCATGTTTTAGTACTAATGGAATTAACCCTTCATTGCCTAGTGTTGTTGCTTCTAATTTGCAAGGCTTTGATGAAATGTCGCAGGCTATCAACAACATTATGGTGAAGATTCGAGGACGAATCCTTTTGAAGAGAGGGGGAATGATGAGAATCAAGAAGCATCACCAAAGGAACTATTTCATATTCCAATTGGGCCAATTAAAAGGAAGCAAGAGGATCAAAGAAGTATTAAATGATGGGCTGATTCCGAGTTGCTAAAGTCCAAATTCTGCCCACATGAAGACCAAATCCGGGCTGAACTTCGTGGACCTCTATAGAGAGCATCTGAAGTCAGATCGTCTATTATAATATATTTTCGGAAAGCCAAAGACAAGATCTACAGATGATATGAAGACTCTATCCTCCAAAACAGATCAAAAAAAGTCCAAATTTGGCCATCTATCTTATTGCGCGAAGACTTGAGTTGAGGAGTCCGAATTTCAACATATTTCCTATATTTTGGGCGACGTATGGTTGGAGGAGAATTCAATTTCAGCATATTGCCAATTTCAGCATATTCCTTATTTTATTTATTTCCCCAAATAAAGAGTTGATTTGTTTTCCAAATAAATGGTTGATTTGTTTCCCAAATTCAGCTTTCCAAATAAGGAACAAATCAACTAGTTGCTAGTTTAGTATTTATTTATTTTTCTAAAGTTGTTTGCATTTATTTTCCTGATTGTAAGGCATTAATTGCCTAATATTTATTCCCTTTTAGGTCTTAGATATTTTTAGTATAAAAGGGACCAATTGATGTAATTTGAGAATAGATTTTGGAATTGAAATAAATTTATAGAGAATTTTTCTTTTTGGTTCTTCATAGAACTATGAACTTATCAAGGTTTTACCTTGTGGCGTTCAAACCTTGACTTATCACTCACCTTCTTTCTTATTCTTGAGTGTGGCGTCTACAACCTTCTTGATACCGTTGGTTCTTATCTCCATATAGATAATGGGTCGCGGTCCTTTTTATTTTCTTTGTTTATAAACTTGAATTAGAAAACGATCCTTGCTACCATATATTGGTTCCGGGTCTCACTGCTCTTGGTGAGGTTCATATCAACAAGCTAGTCAACTTTGGCTGATTTATTTCCTTTTAATTTAGAAAGAATAATAGTTGATTTGTTTTCCAAATTAAGGGGCTGATTTGTTTCCAGATTTAGCTTTCCAATTATGAAGCAAGTCAATAGTTGCTAGTTTAGTGTTTATTTATTTCCTAAATTTGTTTGCATTTATTTTCATGATTGTAAGGCATTAATTGCCTAATATTTATTCCCTTTAAGGTCTTAGATATTTTTAGTATAAAAGGGACCAATTGATGTAATTTGAGAATAGATTTTGGAATTGAAATAAATTGGAGAGAATTTTCTCTTTGGTTCTTCATAGAACTATGAACTTATCAAGGTTCTACCTTGTGGCGTTCAAACCTTGACTTATCACTCACCTTCTTTCTTGTTCTTGAGTGTGGCGTCTACAATCTTCTTGATACCGTTGGTTCTTACCTCCTGATAGGTAACGGGTCGCGGTCTGATTTTGTTCTTGTTTAAAAACTTGATTAGAAAACGATCATTCGTTACCATATATTGGTTCCGGGTCTCACTGCTCTTGGTGCGGTTCATATCAATGGAGATAAATTATAGGTCATTCAAATGTACTTTTCCAATTAAATCTTCTAGTCCAAAAATGCATGTTTGAACATAAATATGACATGGATTGCAAACAAAGCAATGGTGCACACTTATTAAGAAAACATATAAGCATATTTGCAACCAAGAATCTCAAGCAATTAACAAAAGAGCATAAAACAAATTAACTTTTTGCATATATCAAATCATGTAAGTTCGCTCTCTTTACTTGAGCTCTCCAAATGGGGTCACAAACCGAACTGTATCAAGGTAAGGGGCAAGTCCCACTAGACATACCAAGTTCATTGGACTCATTAGTATCCAAGCGTGACATATGATCATGATTGCACTCGGGTTCAATCTTTCTAACCCACCCAGATTCCACTGTTTTAATTTCAGTGGTAAAAATTTTCAAGTCTCTAGGTTTCCTAGAATCATGCAAATTAGCCTTACGGTTAATTATCTTTTCTCTCATGCTATCAATTCTACATTTTCTAATGTAGTTAATTGATGAGAACAAGGCAGCTGCATCAAATGATCCATTGCATGTTCCGGTTGGGCCAATAAGAAGGGCAAGAGCTAAGAGATTCAAAGAAGCACTAAATGGCCTAATTTAAGACACTTAGGCTGATTTTGAATTGTTGAAGTCCAAGATAAGCCCACATGAAGATCAAGGCATAATTAATGTCATCAAAGCAATTGATTGGGCCGAATAAGGAAGACTTGGCAAGAGCTAGGAGAAGAGTCAACTTTGGCTGATTTATTCGCTTTTAATTTCCAAAGAATAATAGTTGATTTGTTTCCCAAATTAAGGGGCTGATTTGTTTCCAGATTTAGCTTTCCAATTAGGGAGCAAGTCAATAGTTTCTCAAATCAGTTTTCTTCTGATTATAAGGCCTTAATGGCCGAATTATCTTGTTTCCTTTTAGGATGGCTTATAGCCTTTCTTTTCGTTTAGGGTTTTAGTATATAAAGGAACGAATTGGATGTAATTCGACAGACTTGAATTGAATAAAAAAATTGTGAGAGTTCATCACTTTTTGGTTCTGAAAACTTGATTTATCACTCACATCTTCTTCTTGTTCTTGAGTGTGGCGTCTTCAACTTCTTGATACCGTTGGTTCTTACCTCCTTATAGGTAACGGGTCGCGGTCCGATAACGTTTTTGTTTATAAACTTGGTTAGAAAACGATCCTTCATTACCATATATTGGTTCCGGGTCTCACTGCTCTTGGTGAGGTTCATATCAGTTGGTATCAGAGCTTAGGCTTCTAAATCAGGTTTAATCTATCTTTGTTCTTTCTCTACTCTGTATTCGTTTGTTTCAACCAAAAAAAAAAATGTTTGATCAAATCCGGTACCCAAAAAAAAAAGTACCAAAAGCTTGCTTGAGTCCACTTGATCAAGGTCGGTTAAAAAAAACGTTTGATCAAATCCAGTACCAAAAAAAAAAAAAAAAGGTACCAGAGGCTTGCTTGAGTCCGCTTGATCAAGGTCAGTAAAATATATATATATATATACAATTTTTTTTTGGGTCATGTAGTTGAACCTATATCAACTATTTCTATTCCTTATCTTGATTCCGTGCATTGATATTCAAAAAAAAAAATTAATAACTAAAGAATTCCGTCTTCATTATTCTTGTCATTTTGCTTTATTACTTCTATTTTTCTTGTACTTCTTGTGAGTGTCCGTATAAGTCAAACAAAAAAAAAAGAACTGAAAGAGTTAACAAAGAGTGGGAAAAAGGTAAGAGTGTGTGAGCTCATCAGAGGGTAAAAGCCAAAGAATTGAGTGAAAACACGATTATGAGTGCCACCATCTTTGAGAGTAAACACGTGAGGGAGTGTTTGTGAGGCTTACTAATTTCTTTTGTTTTGCAGGTTTCAAATATGTCACATGATAAAAGTAGAGACTTATCTGATGATGCACCAGAAATGATAGATTTTAATTTTTTGTATAAAGCCATACAAAAAAACATGGAGCGGATGGAGATTAAGATTGGTGAGGTGCATGATAGGATAGATAAGGTGGAGTCTAGTTCACAAAGGGTGCAACCAATTAGGGTTCCTAATACGGAACGAAGAGAAAGAAACCCACCTAGGGATGATTATGAAGATGATTATGGGAATGACCTAGAGGAGGGTGATCGCATGTCCAATGTGGGTGCGGGTAGATTGAGGCGTGAAATGGGAGGTAGAGGAGTTAGGTATGGGAATAGAGAAGATAGGTATGGGTATAGAGGAGATAGGTATGAAGAGAGGGCTGATAATAATTTGGGTACTATAAAGGTGAAAATCCCAACGTTCCAAGGTAAAAACGATCCCGAAGCTTATTTAGAGTGGGAGAAAAGAATAGAATTTGTATTTGACTTCCATGACTATTCTGAATTAAAGAAGGTAAAGTTGGCTGCCATAGAATTTACTGATTATGCTATCGTTTGGTGGGATCAATTGATTGTGAGTAGAAGACGAAATGGAGAAAGACCTATTGAGACTTGGGAGAATATGAAAGCTGTCATGAGAAAGCGTTTCATTCCGAGTCACTATTATAGGGGTTTGTTTAAAAATTACAAACCCTTACTCAAGGGTCTAAGTGTGTTGAAGATTACTACAAGGAGATGGAGATAGCCATGATTCGAGCTGATGTAGAGGAAGACCGAGAGGCTACTATGGCTAGGTTTTTAAGTGGACTAAACCGAGACATAGCAAATGTGGTGGAGTTGCAACATTATGTTGAATTGAGTGACATGGTACACATGGCAATTAAGGTGGAACAACAGTTGAAAAGAAAGAGTTCCACACAGGTTGGGCAAAATTCAGGATCTTCATCATCATGTAAACCGAATTGGAGCAAGAGGGATGACCAACCTAGTTTCAAGGCCAAGGCCGAACCTTCTAGAGATCATAAAGTCGGAGGCACATTAAAACAAGGTACATCAGATTCTCAACCTTCTAGAAATCGTGACATTAAGTGCTTTAAGTGTTTGGGAGCATGTCATATTGCATCTCAATGCTCAAACAAAAGAGTAATGGTTTTGAAGGATGATGGTGAGATCGAATCTGACGGTGAATCTGATGATGAGTCCATGCCACCTTTGGAGGATGCAAGTGATATTGAATATCAGGTGGACGGAGAGCTTTTGGTGGCGAGAAGAGCTTTTAGTGCTCAAGCCAAGGAAGATGATGAGGTACAACGTGACAACATTTTTCATACCCGCTGCCATGTTAATGATAAGGTATGTAGCATGATCATTGATGGGGGGGTTGTACTAATGTGGCTAGCACTAATTTTGTGGAGAAATTGAATTTAGCCACTTTGAGGCATCCAAAACCATATAAGTTACAGTGGGTAAATGATAGTGGGGAAATCAAGGTGACTAAACAAGTGTTGGTGACGTTTTCAATTGGAAAGTACAAAGATGAAGTATTTTGTGATTTGGTACCAATGAATTCGGGCCATATCCTTTTGGGGAGACCATGGCAGTTCGATAGGCATGTGACCCATGATGGGTATACCAATAGATACTTCTTTGTACTCAATAAAAATTCAATCACTCTTGTATCTTTAACCCCAAAACAAGTGTATGAAGATCAAGTAAGGTTAAGAAAAGAGAGAGATGTCAAAAAAGAGAGTGAGAGTGAGAGTTCAAAAGAAAGAGAGAGAAAAGAAAAAGATTCTGAAATAGCAAAAAAAAAAAGAAAAAAAAGATGAAAAAGAAAAAGTGGTTGTTGAGAAAAAGAGAGAGAGAAAGCAAGTAAGCTTTTATGCAAGGGAGAGTGAGGTCTAAAAGGCTCTATTTTCAAATCAGCCAATGATTGTACTTTTGTACAAAGAGGCTTGCTTTAGTACTAATGAACTTAACCCTTCCTTGCCTAGTGTTGTTTTTTCTCTATTGCAGGACTTTGATGAAGTGTTTCCCGAAGAGATGCCTATTGGTTTACCACCAATAAGGGGGATTGAGTGCCAAATTGACTTTGTAAACGGAGCACCCATCCCAAATAGACCAGCATATTGAAGTAATCCTGAGGAGACAAAGGAACATCAAAGGCAGGTTAGTGAGCTCATGGAAAAGGGGTATGTACGTGAGAGCATGAGTCCTTGTGCGGTTCCCGTATTGCTTGTGCCAAAGAAGGATGGAACATGGAGGATGTGCATTGAGTGTCGTGCCATCAACAATATCACTGTAAAGTATCGACATCCTATTCCTAGATTAGATGATATGCTTGATGAATTACATGGTTCTATTGTTTTTACTAAAATTGATCTTAAAAGTGGATATCATCAAAATAGAATGAATGAAGGTGATGAGCGGAAAACTGCTTTCAAAACAAAATATGGATTATATGAGTGGTTAGTTATGCCTTTTGGATTAACTAATGCACCAAGTACTTTCATGAGATTAATGAACCATGTTTTGCGTGCTTTTATTGGAAAGTTTGAGGTTGTTTATTTTGATGACATTCTGATTTATAGCAAAATCTTAGATGAGCATGTTGAACATTTAAAACTTGTTTTAGGTGTTTTAAGAACAGAAAAGTTGTTTGCTAATCTCAAAAAGTGCACATTTTGCACCGATAAACTTGTATTTCTGGGCTTTGTTGTTAGTGCTAAGGGAATTGGGGTTGATGAAGAAAAGGTTAAGGCAATTAAGGAGTGGTCGAAACCTACCAATGTGGGACAAGTGAGAATTTTTCATGGGTTGGCTAGTTTTTATAGGAGGTTTGTGAAAGATTTTAGTAGTGTAGCTGCACCTTTAACCGAAGTTATCAAAAAGAATATGGGTTTTAAGTGGGGTAATGAACAAGAAAAGGCATTTAACTTGATTAAGGAAAAATTAACTAATGCACATTTGCTTGCTTTGCCTGACTTTGCTAAAACTTTTGAGATTGAGTGTGATGCTTCAGGATAGGTATTGGAGCTATTCTAATGCAAGAAGGTCGTCCCATTGCATATTTTAGTGAGAAGATAAGTGTTGCAGCCTTTAATTATCCTACCTATGACAAGGAGATGTACGCTTTGATTAGAGCATTGGAAACTTGGCAACACTACCTTTGGCCAAAAGAATTTGTGATTCACACGGATCATGAGTCCTTGAAGCATATAAAGGGGTAACAAAAGCTAAATAAGCGGCATGCCAAGTGGGTGGAGATCATTGAAACATTTCCATATGTGATCAAGTAGAAAAAGGGTAAGGAAAACGTGGTCGCTGATGCTCTGTCAAGAAGGTACGTTCTACTTTCTACTTTGGATGCTAAATTGTTTGGTTTTGAATACATTAAACAGCTGCATTTGGTAAATTTTATAGGCACGATGGATTTTTGTTTAGAGAAACTAAATTATGTGTGCCTAAGAGTTCTTTGCGTGAATTAATGGGGCATTTTGGAGTAGCTAAGACGCTAGATACTTTGCATGAACATTTTTTTTGGCCTCATATGAAACATGATGTATAAAGAATCTGTGAGAAATGCATTACTTGTAGACAAGCCAAGTTTAGGATTAAGCCTCATGGATTGTATACTCCTTTGCCTATACCTAGTGGACCTTGGATTGATATTTCTATGGATTTTGTGTTGGGTTTTTCTTGGTCAAAAAGGGGTAGGGACTCTATATATGTGGTTGTTGATAGGTTTTCTAAAATGACACATTTCATTCCTTGTCATAAAACCGATGATGCATCACATATTGCTGATTTGTTTTTCAAAGAAATTGTAAGATTGCATGGCATGCCTAAGACCATTGTTTCGGATAGAGATGCTTAGTTCTTAAGCTACTTTTGGAAGACTTTGTGGGGTAAGTTAGGCACTAAACTTTTATTTTCTACTACTTGTCATCCACAAACTGATGGTCAAACTGAAGTAGTTAATAGGACTTTATCTACCTTATTGCGTGCTACAATACAATAGAACTTGAAAACATGGGAGGATTGTCTGCCGCATGTAGAGTTTGCTTATAATTGGAGCGTGCATTCTGCAACTCATTTTTCGCCTTTTGAAATTGTGTATGGTTTTAACCCATTGACTCCTTTGGATTTTATTCTTTTACCTGTGAATGAGCATGTTAACTTGTATGGAAAGAAAAAGGCAGATTTTGTTAAGCAACACCATGAAAAGACCCGGAAAAAACGTAGAGAGTCGAACTAAGCAATATGCCAATCAAGCAAATAAAGGGCGTAAGATGGTTGTGTTTGAGCCCGGTGATTGGGTGTGGTTGCATATGATGAATGAACGATTCCCAGCCCAGCGGAGTTCTAAACTACTTCCAAGGGGAGATGGCCCATTTCAAGTGATAGAAAGAATCAATGACAACGCATACAAGTTGGATCTTCCAGGTGAGTACGATGTTAGTGCAAGCTTCAATGTTTCTGATTTGTCTCCTTTTGATGTAGGTGACGATTTGAGGACAAATCCTTTTCAATAGGGAGGGAATGATGAGAACAAGGCAGCTGCATCAAATGATCCATTGCATGTTCCGGTTGGGCCAATAACAAGGGCAAGAGCTAAGAGATTCAAAGAAGCACTAAATGGCCTAATTTAAGACACTTAAGCTGATTTTGAATTGTTGAAGTTCAAGATAAGCCCACATGAAGATCAAGGCATAATTAATGTCATCAAAGCAATTGATTGGGTTGAATAAGGAAGACTTGGCACAAGCTAGGAGAAGAGTCAACTTTGGCTGATTTATTCCCTTTTAATTTTCAAAGAATAATAGTTGATTTGTTTCCCAAATTAAGGGGCTGATTTGTTTCCAGATTTAGCTTTCTAATTAGGGAGCAAGTCAATAGTTTTTCAAATTAGTTTTCTTCTGATTATAAGGCCTTAATGGCCGAATTATCTTGTTTTCTTTTAGGATGGCTTATAGCCTTTCTTTTCGTTTAGGGTTTTAGTATATAAAGTAACGAATTGGATGTAATTCGATTGACTTGAATTGAATAAAAAAATTGTGAGAGTTCATCTCTTTTTGGTTCTGAAAACTTGACTTTTCACTCACATCTTCTTCTTCTTCTTGAGTGTGGCGTCTTCAACTTCTTGATACCGTTGGTTCTTACCTCCTTATAGTTAACGGGTCGCGGTCCGATAACGTTTTTGTTTATAAACTTGGTTAGAAAACGATCCTTCGTTACCATATATTGGTTCCGGGTCTCACTGCTCTTGGTGAGGTTCATATCATTAATGTATTTTGGTTGAATGTGACCAATCATACCACAATAATGACAAGTAGGTATAAAAGAAGAATTCATACCATTGCATTTAGTTCTCATTGAGGCATGGTCATGTTGATGAGTTTGTCTTTGATGTTGCACCTGTCGGCTTGTACTTGGAACATTCATCGGATGTTGGTGCGTTTGTGGTTGAGCAAGAGTGACTTGCCTCAAAGGTTGATTGATCATTGATTGAGGCATCCTCAAGGTGATATGAACCTCACAAAGAGCAGTGAGACTCGGAACCAATATATGGTAACGAATGATCGTTTTCTAATCAAGTTTTTAAACAAGAATATTATCGGACCGCGACCCGTTACCTATGAGTAGGTAAGAACCAACGGTATCAAGAAAATTGTAGACGCCACACTCAAGAATAGGAAAGAAGGTGAGTGATAAGTCAAGGTTTGAACGCCACAAGGTAGAACCTTGATAAGTTCACAAGTTCTATGTAGAACCAAAGAGAAAATTCTCTCAAATTTATTTCAATTCAAAATCTATTCTCAAATTACATAAATTGGTCCATTTTATACTAAAAATATCTAAGACCTAAAAGGGAATAAATATTAGGCAATTAATGCCTTACAATCATGAAAATAAATGCAAACAAATTTAGAAAATAAATAAATACTAAACTAGCAACTATTGACTTGCTTCCTAATTGGAAAGCTAAATCTGGAAACAAATCAGCCCCTTAATTTGGAAAACAAATCAACTATTATTATTTGGAAATTAAAAGGAAATAAATCAGCCAAAGTTGACTAGCTTGTGCCACACGCCCAAGTCTTCCTTATTCGGCTAAATCAATTGCCTTGATGACCGTAATTACGCCTTGGTCTTCATGTGTGCCTATCTTGGACTTCAACAATTCAAAATCAGTCAAAGTGTCTTGAATTAGGCCATTTAGTGCTTCTTTGATTCTCTTAGCTCTTGCCCTTGTTATTGGCCAAATCGGAACATGCAATGGATCATTTGATGACTTCTTAATTCTCGTCACAAAGGTTGAGGTTGAGCTTGTTTCCTTGGAAGAATCTTCAAGGTTAAGCTCTTATAAGATTCACCCACAACAAGAATCTTCTTGGGGTGTTGAGACCTAGGTGGACAAATATGAGCAATCTCCTTCACAATTTTAGTTTTGTCTAAGGATGATGTGGTCTCATTGTGTACAAGAATAAGCCCTTGCTTGTCATTTGGCTTTAATTCAATGCCAATCATTTCCGGACCCGAAGTCATCATAAAAATTGTACTTCTTGCATCTTCAAGTTCCATATTCAAGTTGACTTCACTTTCTTTTACACATCTCACTTCTTCATCCAAGTGAGTCAACTTGGCTTGTAGTTGAAGATTATCTTTTTCCAATCTAAGAATATCATTATCTTTCTATATCAAGGACTTTTGAAGAGAATCAACTAACTCTTGATAATCAACCACATTATCACAAGAGTTCTCGGAGCATGTGTCATTGCTATCAAGGCTTCTCCCACTTGTGCTAGTAAGAGTCATATCATCAAGGCTTGATTCACTCAAGCATGCTCCACTTCCGTTTCCAAACGACATTGAAACCTTTCATATAATATACCCATTGCACAATCATCCTTAATGTGGTGTGGTTTATCAGGAAATAAGTCAATCATAAAAATGAGGTCCTTACAGTAGAGTTTAGATTTGTAGGAGTACTCGTGAAGAGAGAAGAAAGATAAGAAAGAGGGCTAACTTTTAATGACATGGAAAATTATTTAAGATGTGGAGGTGTTGGTATTGGATTTGCAAAATTTAATGACATTGCCAACATTTTTTTGCTAGGAGTGCCACTTAATCCTTTACCCCGGAGGTACTAAAGTTTCTCTCCTAACTAAGGGGCTAGAGTAAATACTTAGTCAAAATAATTGCAAGTAAGTTTGATTATCAAAATAGTTTTAATAATATAAAATGGTTACAACTAATAGGGGATATGAGTCTTACCATTTGAAATGTATATCCTGTAAAAAAAATATTTCAAAAAGAGATAATAAGAAAATATAAATAACCTATAATACAATTACATCATTACTGTGTTTGAGTGGTACCCTATGAGGGCTCGATTACAACACAAAATTCATCAATTGTCATGAATCAATGGTATCACAAAGTTTTAAATTAATATATAGCACCATATAAACTTTTAAATAAAACTCGTCTTCTATTTTATTGCGA
Source organism: Dipteronia dyeriana (assembly GCA_032871835.1). Classification (NCBI taxonomy): domain Eukaryota; kingdom Viridiplantae; phylum Streptophyta; class Magnoliopsida; order Sapindales; family Sapindaceae; genus Dipteronia; species Dipteronia dyeriana. The sequence goes on from CM065302.1 coordinate 24,023,356, forward strand.
AACGTTGTTTTAATAAGATTCATGGTTAAAAATGCTCTTTTATTGCAATATAAACACTTGAATTTATTGGTGGTGTATTCAATTTAGAATTCGTAAGATTCCTATGGATTTTTTTAAGTGGTAGATTTTGGTAAAGTCCACAGATTCCATGAATTCCATTTATTTTTTGTCAGATTTATGTATAGAGCTGGTTGAATTTTTATGTAGAGTTATATACAATTGAATGAATATTTAATGATTTATCTTGAAAAAAAATATTTGATTAATAATTGTTTGAAATATATTATGAAATTTAAGGGTAGGACAAGATTTTTTATAGACCTTTATATTTATAACAATAATACAACTTTATCAAAATTTGGTGTCCAAATGATGTAACATTATTGATTTATTTATGTTATAGGGATTTTTTGATAGCATGACAAGTCAGCATGATTAGATATGCCATGTCACGGCAGTTAAAAAAGATCAAACCGAGGCAATTAATAGATGATCTCAATGCCAAGTCGAGATTACCTAATATGGTTCGGGAAGCTAACCGATCGGGCACGAGTAACCTGGTCGAGGAAACTAGCAGACAGGGTAGAGACGACTGGGTCGAGACCGTTCTACCGGGACAAAAGAATTTTGGTCGGGATCAGACAATTGGTCAGTTAAACAACACGCGGGAGTTTTTGAATTCTTTATCCAATGGAGAATCTTTCTAAAAAAGTATCTCTGGCACGAAACCAAGCTGTAAAGTCCTCATTTGTTGATTGGCTTATTTCGTGAACAAATCACATTTTTGGGGTATTATGTAAGGGTAGCTTAGGCTCTCAAGACCTTATGAGGAGAAGCACCGAAGGTGAAATTCTTGGGCTTACTTGTTTTGAAGAGATAGTTGCACACACTCACAAATTCATGCATAACTCTTATTCATATATGTTGTGTGTTTATTATTGTGTGCATTTTGATTTAAATGACTCTTGTTGATTTATTTGCATCTTGTAATTAAAGTTTTATGTCATGATATGCATTAGAATAGGATGTATTTTTCATCACTCTTGAACCTATTGATTGTATGTGTTTGAGTGTTGAAAATAGGCTTTGCGCTGGTGGTGCACTACTCGACCATCGCACCTCACCAGCGTAACATTCCAGTGGGTTGTCGCATGTGTTGCGCCACTGAGTTGCGCTGCTGCACCCGCGCAAAGATGCAAAAATTGGCAGTGCGCTGGTGGTGCGCTACTCGACTAGCGCAGCCTCACTAGCGCAAACATTCCAGTGGATTGAGGCATGTGTTGAGCCATTGGGTTACGCCAGTCGACCAGCGCCTATGGAAAAATTAGGTTGTGTGCTGGTTGTGCGCTACTCGACCAACGCACGTCACCAGCGCACACAGAGGAAGCTGAAACGTTTTTTCCAAAACAACCTCACTTTGTTTGGATCTCATATATATATAACTCTTTGGTTTAAGGTCGTGCAAGAGTTTAGAACATCATATATTTTCCTTAGAACACATTTTAAAGGAAAAACTCTTCCAATAACTCATTTTTAATCACTCAAAGAATTCCCATGTGCATAAAAACTTTATCTTGCATCATCTAAGTTCATTTATAGTGCATCAATGGATAGGGTTGCTTCATCACATCTTGTTTGGTAAGTTCTTCACTATCTTTTTAGAAGTTAAGTGTTTTACTTGCTAAGCCTTCTCTTTAATTTTTTGTATGCTCTTAGAACATTTTCTGGATACAAATTAGAGATTGTTGTGATGCCATGATTGATTGTTGTATTGTGATAGCTTCATAGGATTGTTTGATCTATGTTTAGCTAAGCTTTTTGAACATGTCATTTAGCTCTTGATATCTAGGATTGCATTAATTGTCATCTCATTATCCTAGATAAGCATATAAGGTTCCGTAGCCTTGTTTGTTCTTTGAATATCATCATATATTCACATAGGATATTTTATCTCTTCATTGAGAAGTAATACTTGTGTTACTTCCGGGAGTAGGTAGCTTAAATCGCAAGCAAGATGGACTAGGTTTACTTATACAGGGATTAGGTAGTGGTGGTAGATTTTAAACCGGGATTAGGTTGTAATTCCTTTGCCATTAGTGGATTCGAGGTTCGAGTGTGGCGCACATATCAGCCCGTGGTTTTTCCCATTTGGAGGGTTTCCACATAAATCTCAAGTGTCTTTACTATTTCCGTACTTTTTACACTTGTGATATTATCGTAACTAGTTAGGGGCATTTTCGTCAACTTGACCTTTAACGAAAATTGGGTAAAATTTATTTAAAATCTATTCACCCCCCTCTAGATTAATATTACACACCATAATATTTGTTTCACAAGCCTTTAAGGCTGGAGTGGAAGGGAGAGTAGACCCGAGAGCTACATCTTTTTATAAGTCTCAGTCCTTGTCTGCTAGACACGAAAGAGGAAGAGAAGAGTACGCGCGCTAGCGCGCTACGGCTTTCACAGTTGATCGGATCAGATAGCCATTCGGGTGCACACGCACATAAAATCCCGATATGACTCAGTTGTGAGAATCTCGAGCTAACAGTCCTTGTTTTGCTTGGAGTACTCACTGTAACAAGGGATGAAAGCACTTCCCCTAAACCGACGTAGAAGCCCTGTAATAGGCCGAGAGAGCTAGCCTGGAGATTTATTGTTGCTGCCTTTCCTAAGAGGGGTGAGGTATGAGATACTTCCATAGGTTTTTGCTTACTTTGCTCCCTGAACTTGACCAACTACTGATGTCTTTCCAGACTATGGATAGGCGACATGTAGCCCACTACATGAGGACTTTACCCTCCACTATGGACAGAAGAAGAGAGATGGCACCAAACATGAATAATTATGTAACAAAAGATTGTCTGTCAGACTTATTATTCTAGCTTATCTGAGATCTACTTGGACCTTTGATCAGAGTCTGAGATGCTTCAATCGCCATTTCGACACCATTTTGGGGTTCTTTTTTTTATGTTTTTACTGGATGATCTCGGCCATAGGTTTAGTATGAAATCCCTCCCACATCATGTAAAAGAGATGTGCTTACAGTCGGCTCATAGAGCACTGTGGAAATCAGACTCAAGTCGCGACTCTAGATCTTGTTTGGGCCACATAGATCAATCAAAGCAGGGAAGGCAACGGGAAGCAAGGCTGCCTTTAGCTACCCAGGTTACCGCTAAAAGACTGCTTCTTGAGCACATGAATGAGAAGATTGGAAGAGCGCTACTTCAACGTAAGGCGTATACCATAAGGATCGGGAATCCATGTTATATATATATATATATATATATATATATATATTAGGCTAGTCATGCACCTGTGTGTCATTTTAGATAATGAAACCATTCCATTACTACCAACCCAAAGAAATACGACCTCTCAGGCAACTACGACTCAAATACGAAGAAGAATTATCTTACTTAAACAAGGAATCTAGAACAACATTCCAATAAGGAAATATTACTATTTCCTCCTACATATTAAAGAGTCCAAATCAAACAATAAATCTGCTCTTCTAGAAGACTGAATACCAATCACGAAATAAGTCCTAAACAATCTATTCAACTAGAATCCTACGAAGATTCTAATTCAATGCACAAGATATTCGAATCAGGAAAGAAGACAAAGAAGACAAAGAAGACAAAGACGACTTCAACAAGTAACCAATCTTAAATTAAACACTATCACCTTTCCTTATTTGTATAACAATGATTAGGGTTCTATGTAAATATAAATAGACTCATAATCTCATTGTAAAAGATAGACAATGACACAGAGCTTCACATAGAAAATATACAAGAAAGAGAAAGAGAGACTGAAATACGGCAAAAAGGGGAGATTGAGTGTGAAATATATTTCATCATAGTCACCGACAACCGTGGATGTTTTCCTACATTGGGGTTTTACCACATAAATATGTGTCTTGTTTTCTCACTTTTCTCTTTTAAATTTATCATCAATTTGCACTCACCTGTTAGACACATGATCGATCCTACACGATCCAAAAATCACTCAACAACTGGCACTAGAAGAAGGGGATAGAACTCAACTTCGAGGAACCAATATAAATAGACGAAACACCAAGATACTCTAGCAAGCCTAAAAAAAATGGTGCTGGGGGTGGATTATCTGTTTTATTAGTATCAGAATATATGCAAGTGAGCGAATTCACGAAAAAGAATTCTAAAAAAAAGTGGGAGAACTCGTGAAGTAGCAGCATGGCAAACGACAGGGATGGAAGCCAGTCTCTAAATAATGCTGATACCCCACGTGTTGATAATGATCCTGACACGATAAACGCCAACACTGTTGGAGGAAGCCTGCCCTCAGTTACTCCAACTTCAACTAGACAAGCTACAATAACTTCCACAAACACTCCCCCAATAATTTCCCCAGATGCATTCAAGCAGGTCCAAGAGTCCCTGCGGAGAGTCAATTAAGACGCCACTAGACAGGGAATCAATATAACAGCAACTGCAAATCTGACATCGCCATATCAATTGTCCACACTTATGGCGGACCGAGACCCTAAGGTAAGTTCTGAAATAATGGACGTGACCCAGACGCACCCCGTAAGTCTAGCAGAGAAAGAGCGGACCACCATGGAAAGGGGGAGCGACCCCAAAAGAGAGATGAAGGAATTATCAGACAGGAGAGGCAACATCGGTATCAAGTGAACTTTGAGTCAGGTGAAATCCGCAGAGGTGTTCAGAGGCGGGACCGATCTAGTACGTCAAACGACAGCGACCAACCACCCCGCAGAACACGCCGAAAGGGTAAGTCCCTGCTTAGATTTCAACATGGGCACACTGACCATCAGTGATCGGGAATAGATATCGAACATGAAGATAGGCGAGATATCCTGATACAGATATTAAACGAGAAGGTGGAAGCATTAGAACGTTGCCATGGACTTAAAGATTTACTAGACGATGATTCTGAAAGCCCATTCGTGAACATCATTCTCCAAACCCATTTCCCAGAAAGATTCAGAATGCCTCAGGTCGAGCAATTTAAAGCAAACATGGATCCAAAAGAACATGTGAGACATTTTTGGAGTGTGATGGCACAGTACGCTTACAATTACCCATTATTGTACTTGACGTTCCCGTAAACGCTCGGGGACTTAGGGTCTAGCTGGTTTGGAAAGCTCCTTCAGGGAACAATCAAGAATTTTTTAGAGTTAACCCAGGTTTTTTCACGATAATTCTTGGGGAACATACAATGGAGGAAATCAATAGCTCACCTCGCCATCCTCAAGCAGGGAAAGAACGAGTCATGAAAAGATTACCTAAAAAGGTTCTCCCAGGAAGTGTCAAGGATCCATAACCCCAATAATGAAGTTGTGGTGGTCGCCTTCACCAATAACCTACAGAAGGGCCGGCTTTCCTTTGATTTGAGGAGGAAGTGCCCAGATAAGTACGCCGACCTGATGGATGTGGCATGCAGTTATGCGATGGCTGAAGAAGAGGAGCTAGTTCAAGGGGGGGGGGGGGGGGGGGGGGGGGGGTAGTTATGTACACGGGGGTCACCCCGGGGAGAACGCCAAAACAAGTTATGGCCATGTAAAGAACAAGAATGGTGAGTACCAGGTGGGTGATGGGAATTAAGATGGTCGTCGAGTCGACAATCGTAGAAACAATCGGGATGACAAAAAGTTCCATAATCAGTACACTAACTATAGTCCCCTCACCAACTGACAATAGGAAATCCTAGCAATCGTAGAAGGCCAGAAGCTGGTCAAATATCCTCCTAGACAGTCAGTCTATGCTGGAAGAGACACAACAAAATACTGCAGGTTCCACAAAGAAAGTGGTCATGACATATCAAAGTGCTACCAACTAAGAGACCACATTGAGACACTCATCAGGGAGGGTCACCTCAAAGATTTAATTCTTAAAAGGATAAACGATCAACCAATGGGAAATTAGGAAATGAAGTGAAGCCTAAGCCGAGACAACGGCGAAGGAATGGTCAACATTATCTTTTAAAGACCCTACACAAGTTCATGGATGATGGAACTTAGTCTTAAAAAAAATGATCGGGAATTATCCTGAGCGAAAGGCCAGGATACTAATCAAACCAAGACAGACGGGAATTATCCTGAGCAAAGATCTGGGACACCTACTGGTTAAAAAAAAAACCTACTCTTTAGGGAGATAGCTTAGTTGCTTTTTTTTTGGGGTAAATAAAATGGTAAAATGAATATTAGAAGCTTAGTTGCTTTTAGTCTTTGTTTAAGATATATTTAGTTTGCTTTTTATTTTTAGCTTTTCTAATTATTTTTAGTATTTTTTAATTTTCAAATCAATTAATAAATAAGCCAAGAATGGTGTTCGAATTTTTAATAATCATCTTTGTTATCAAAGATAAACTCGTAGCGCCGACACCGGCCATGGTGGGTGAAGGTGCCCGAGAGTCTGAGAAGTCTGGGGTTAGAGACCTGATGCGTCTACCAAACTGACTGGGTGTATATAGAGCACTGTCAGCAATCCGGTCACCCCGAGCTGTCTGTTTTACCGGAAAAAAATACTCGGGTACGCTATCCGGGAAAACCTGGTAAAATATGTCCAGCTGTGTTAGTATCGCACTAACGATTAGGCTAAACCCTTGTAAACAGACAAAATCGGGAGACGTCCTTGGTGACTTGTTTACATGGGAAAAACAGGGAAAATGGGGCAAGGTTCCCAAAACACCTCTTGGCAGAAGACTTAAGATGATCGGGAATTATCCTGAGAGAAAAGCTAGGACACCGACTGAATTAAGACAGTCAGAAATTATCCTGAGCAAAGAGCCAGGACACCGACTGATCCAATTAAAAGATGGTCGAGAATTATCCTAAGCGAAAAGCAGGGATACCGACCAAAGAATGAAGACGGTAGGAAATCATCATGAGCGAAAGGCTAAGACATTGACTAGCCTAAAAAAAGGGACAGTTGGGAATTATCCAGAGCAGAGAGCTAGGACACATACTGGTCCAACTACAAGGGAGCAAAAAAAAAAGAGTCCAAAACTGATCAGTTTAATAAGACACTTGATCAGTTTAATAAGATATTTGATCGGGTTAAAACAATAAGTTCAGAAGCATCAAAAAATCAAAACTATTCAAATCCCCTTCGTTGAGCTGTCAAGAGCTCATCTTGCGGATTTGAGGAGGTATTGTTATAGGGATTTTTTGATAGCATGACAAGTCAGTATGATTAGATATGCCACATCACGTTAGTCAGAAAAGATCAACCCGAGACAACTAATAGATGATCTCAAGGCCAAGTCGAGATTACCCAAGATGGTTGGGGAAGCTAATTGATCGGGCACAAGTAACCTGGTTGTGGAACTAGCCGATCGAGTAGAGATGACTTGGTCGGGACCATCCGATCAGGACAAAAGAAGTTTGGTCGGGATCAGACAATTGGTCAGTTAAACAACACGCGGGAGATATTATTAAAGGCAACTGCGACTCAAATACAAAGAAGAATTGTCTTACTTAAACAAGGAAGCTAGAACAACATTCCAATAAGAAAATATTACTATTTCCTCCTACATATTATAGAGTCCAAATCAAGCAACAAATCTGCTCTTCTAGAAGACTGCATACCAATCAGGAAATAAATCCTAAACGAACTATTCAACTAGAATCCTACGAAGATTCTAATTCAATGCACAAGATATTTGAATCAGGAAAGAAAACAAATACAACTTCAACAAGTAACCGGTCTTAATTAAACATTATCTCCTTTTCTTATTTGTATAACAATGATTTGGTTCTATGCACATATAAATAGACCCATAATCTCATTGTAAAAGATAGACAACGACACAGAGAGTGCATCACATAGAAAATATACAAGAAAGAGAAAGAGAGAGAGATACGCTAAAAAGGGGAGATTGAGTGTGAAATATATTTCATCATAGTGACTTCTTCTCGCCGCCACCGACAACCATGGATGTTTCCCCACATTGGGGTTTTACCACGTAAATCTATGTCCTGATTTCTCACTTTTCTCTTATAAATTCATAACCTAATCATCAATTTGCACTCACCTGTTAGACGTGTAATCAATCCTACACGATCCAAAAATCACTGTCAACAATTTGTATTAGAATGACATGATTGAAATGATTGGATTTTAGAGAAACTGTATCATTATAACACCAAATTTAGACAAAGTAGCATTATTATTAATAAATCTCAATTTATAAAAATCCATCAAATTTCATCACTTAACCAAATTTGCCTAGTCTATGACTTTTTGAATACTCTTAGAATTATTTGGACTTTTTGATTATGCCTAGATTTATTTGGAATTTTTGAATTTTTGATTTGATTAAACCAAATTTTAATGGAATATCTAAACATTTGGAGCGAATATGGTTAAATTTTCATTGACTTTTTAAAAGTCTTGATATAATACACCCAAATATTTAAAATCTCTTAAATTCCAATCAACTCTAAATTTAATACACTCATAAATGTTTGGAATAGCAATTAAAATTCATTTCTAAAATTTATAATATAATTATATATATTAAAAAATATTTAAAATTTTGGACCAAGCTGCTGCCCGATCTAGTTTCTATGTGGCTACTCCCTTACTAGTTATAATGTGGATATATATTTTTCTTTTCATAATTGTATTGGAGATGAGAATATATATTTTTTCATATATCTTTTTTGCCATAGTAGATAGAAACTCAAAAATATATAATAGCATTGGAAATGATGTAACTTACTGATTTAAGAGGATCCGATTAAAATCAATACAAATGCAGCTATTAATGCGGTTGATCGGTATGTGGGCATTAGGGTGATCCTTCGAGATTGGCGAGGTAGTATCATGGCATCCAATGCTCAAACTATCTCGACTGGTTATGATCCCCAAACTGTGGAAGCAATGGCAGTTCTTAGGGGCATCAAGTACGCTAAAGATGCATGTAGAGATGATCGTGGTTCAGTTCTGGTTCAGCTCTTGTTCCAAACCAGTTTCAATTCCAAGGGGATATGGAACCGAAACCGAAACCTCCTGGGAAGAGGTTCTAGTTACAATAGGATTCGATTTCGGTTCTGTTTCAGATTCCGATTCTTTGATTCTGGTCTGATTCCCAGTTCTAGGCGATTCGGTTGTCTTCAAGAAAAAAAAACAGTTCCTATCCAATATTCCAACCTAGATCACATATTCACATTCATTCACCAATCACAAACATGTAAACAACCCCAAAATCCCAAATCACCAAATCACCATATCCGTCATCTCTCTCTATCTCAGTATCTTTGATTTTCATCACTCTATATCTCATTGTTGTTTGTCTCTCACTCCCTGCCTCTCTCGTAAATCAACACCAAAAATCCCAAATCACCCAAATCACAAATCAATCCCACCACTACTAGTCAATCGGCAAATCACCAAATCTATTATCCAACCCAGATTTGTTATGAAGAGATCAAAGCAGAACAGATTGAAGAAAGAGAGTTATTGAGAAGAGAGAAAGAGAGGGTTTTTATAGGAGATTAAAGACATAGAGAGAACAAAGAAGAGGTCACTGGCGACGGGATGAAGAAGAGATCGATGGAATCTGGTCGTCTAGAAAGGAAAAAAAGAAAGAAATAGAGAGATCAGAGAATGAAAGAAAGAAGAAAGACCGTACAAGCGTAGTGTCCGAAAAGAAAGAAAGAAACATATTAGATAAAGAGTGATTTTAAAAAATATTTAAAAAAATATTTTTTTAAAAAAAAAGTAGCTGGAACCGACGGTTCTAAAACCGAAACTGAATATTTGTAACTAGTCCAGTTTTTTTAACGGAACCGGATTCGAAACCTTAAAGCTCATGATTCCGATCTGGTTCCATAACTGGAACCATGATTTCGGTTCCAATTCTGGTTTTTTTAATACGGCTATGATTCGGTTCAACGGTTTGAACCGAACATTGATCATGTCTAGATACAGGCCTTTGGCCTTGTGTGCTTGAGATGGATGCGCAAGTTGTGGTCAACCTTGTAATCGGTGAGACTGTTGTTCGTTCGGATATTGGTTTAGTTGTCGATGATGTTGCCCATCTCTTGCATGAATTCTTAGATTGTGTTGTTAGTTTTGTTCATATATAGGAAAGCAAATATAGCTGCACACAAACTTGCTAAATTGGGTCTGTCTATTAGAGGTTGGATACATTCTGGATGGAAGATGTTCCACCCAGTGTGGTTCAAATTGTATTGGGTGATTGCCAGGATCAATTGTAATCCTTCCGTTTATTAATGAATTCATTTCTGAAAATAAGATCCGGATAAGATGCATGTAGGATGCATGTATTATAGATCCGTTTATCAAGCCTTGCTTTCAGCAACTAGTTTTAGGTTTCCACTTGCCAACATTCCCCTCCCCCACACTAGTGGCAAAATACAAATATAGTCAACTTTCAATATTGTATTTTTCTCCTATAATATTAGTAAATGCTTGTGGGCAGCACAGAACAAAATCGAAAGGAAATCAGAAAAAATGAGTTCATTATTATAATTAAAAGTTGACTTCTTGATAATAGCAAGGCTTGATATATGGAGATATGAAACTTAGCTAGTTTGGTGGCGATATAATAGTAAACTTGAATCTCAATGGAAGCAGGAAATCGGCTAGCTAGAATCAAACCTTGCTTTTAGCAACAAGTCAACATTTTTTTCTTATTTCTTTTCCCATTTGCTTAGCTTTATTTTGCCCCATATAATTAGGGGTGTGTTTGGTACGAGTATGGGACGGGACATGACTGGACGGGACGGGATGGAATTGGACAGGACAGGACAGTTGTTCCATATTATGTTTGGAATGTCTGGAACAGAACTGTTAACTGTACTATTATACGTTTGGTACGACTGGGACAGGACAGGACAAGAGGTTCAAATGACTAAAATACCCTTATTGTCATGCCTAATGTTTATAAACAATTTTATTAAGTTTGAAGACTAACTCATAAAGTCTGGAAAACCATACTCCAACATAAAATCACAAGATCTGGAAATTATAACACAAGATCTGGAAAAATGATCACAAGATCTGGAAATTATAACAGTGAAAAATGATCACACTCCACATAAACAAAAATATGAAAAAAATGATCACAAGATCTAGAAAAAAATTATAACACTCCACATAAACAAAAATGATCACAAGATCTGGAAAAAAATGCTCAAAGATCTGGAAAAAATGCCCAAACAAACTGAAAATTTCACTTCAAGGACTTCCATCGAATATATCCACTATTTCCCATAAGAGGAAACAAAACAAGGATTAGAAGAGCCAATTCCCCATTTGATTTGAAAGCAATTACCAAGTCTGCAACTACTGTTGCAATGTTCTGAACAAGTAAAGCTAGTGCATCTCCAACCAAACTTCGCACCGCAACTGTATCTGTGGTAAGCCTTGCACCAATTGCACCACTGGAATGCTCAGCTTCATCAAACCAACTTATCTCCATGTACACCACTTTCTCAAAGCACATTGATCGGCGACGACAAGCCAAGAAACACCAAACCACCATCATCAACACCAACAACAAGCCAAGAAACACTGCACCAAGACAGAGAAGAAATAAAAAATCTGAAAAATCTGCACCAACACTGCCCGGATTCCTCAAAATTCCACAAAAATTGTTCAACTCCACAAAAAATCATGCTAATAATTAATTTGTTCTTAAATCAATTAACACACAAAAAAATCTTGAAAACAAACAGAGAAGAAATGAAAAATATGGAAAAATTGATTTCCCACAAATCATCATCATCATCGACGATCAAGATTTTGGGTGTCGTTTTGGTGGTGGCAGTTCTCCGGTGGGAAGATCATCATGATTTGGCGGTTTTCGGGTGCGCTGGCAAAGCAAGTCGGCCACGAGTAGCGGCGGTTTGGAGAGAAGATCGGTGATCGGGTTGGAGAGCAGAGAGAAGAGAGAATAGAGAAGAGAGAATAGAGGAAAGAGGAAAGAGGAAAGTGGGGAGAGAGGGGTTTTAATTTATATAGTTGTAATTTTTTGAAGTTTTGAGGGTAAAAATGTCTTTTCCAGACTTGTCCCATTCATAGGACAAGTCTGGCCTAGGGTGTGGGGTGGGACAAATTTTCATGGTTTTTGTCCCATGCTGTTCTGTCCCTTCACATGTTAATGGCGCACCAAACGTGGGACAACAAAAAGTTGTCCCGTCCTGTCCCATCCCGTCCCGCGTACCAAACGCACCCTAGGGGTGGACGTGAATCGGCTCAGTTCGGTTTTTGATTGAAATTGTCCGTGACTCTATTATAGTCAATTTTCATTTTTTTAAATCGAATTAATCGTCTCAACGTAGTGACTCACCTTGGCTCAAACCTACTTTTTAAGGTTTGAGTTTGAAATTCCCCAGAATGTGTATGTCTACAAACCTAGGGGGGTGAATAGGTTTTAATTAAATCAATTACCAATTTTTTGGTTAATCACTATTAATGAAACTACCCCATGTTGTCAAACATTCAATCAAACATAAACAATAAAAAAAACACAAGAATTTGATTTACGTGAGAAACCCTCTAACTGGGCAAAACACACAGTCCACAAAATCCACTATTTGAATGAAAGTTTACAACCTATATCGACCTCCCATCACACCCTCCAGTTATTAACCCTTTCACTCTACCCAACGGGCCTATAATAGTGATCTTGGACCAACAAGCTTGTGCACTAAACACTAAGTCACAAAGCTTAATAACTATGAAGAGAATATGCAACCTATGTGAATATATGAAATATTCAAAATGCAATTAATGTTAGGCAACATTAAATGCTTATCTTGGAATCTAAGAATGTCACTAAGCACAAATCCTAGTTATCAAAATCTATATGAATGCTCATAAAGACTTAACTAGATATAGATATGCAAGTTTAACATCTAGTTATCAAACAAGACCATTTCAACCAAGTTGTCATACAATGGCTAGGACAACAATGCAATCAATTAGTCCTAAACAATAATGTTTAAATGCAACGCACAGAGACTTAGCTAGATTGGAAATATGATCAAAATGCTAGCTGTCACAATACAACAACCCAAACATCAACAACAATCTCAACTTGTAATAAAAATCCTAATATATAGTTATATAAGTCATACAAGAGATTTCTTGTTAAGTTAGAACACAATAATGGTAAGGGTGGTGTTCTACTTACCAAGTTACATGTGTTGATGAAGACCCATGCTAAGAAACATCCTAGATGAAGCTGGATGATGTTTGTTTCATGAAAGGATGATGGGTGTTTGGGTTGTGAACAATAAATATCAACTCTTGCTATCTTATTTAGTAAGTCACTCTTAAGCTGTCTAAGAATGGTGAAGATATCAGTTTTGGAGCTCTAGAAGCGAAGGGAGGGAGAAGAAGACATATAAAAAAAATAGCCTAAAAACAGGACATACATGGGTCCAGTGCGCGGGTAGGGACCCGTACACTACCCACACATATCGGGTAATAAGGCATGAGACAACGCTTCTTACAGCGGTGCAACAATGAAGAACGGCTGGGATTGCACCGTTGTGATAATTCGTAGTGCTAAGGTAGCGGCGTCACAACAGTCTTTACAAAACTTATGCCGGTAATAAACCCGTACACCTACCAGCGCAGTGTGCTGGTGGCCTACCCGCACACACCAGTGTAGTCACCAGTGCACAAGGAAGAAAAACATGCATGTAGAGAAAACAATGCAAGGACTTTTACTATAAGGCAATTCAAACAAGATGCAATAAAATTAAGCATGCAAGAAAAGTTATAACAAGAGTATGCACCTAAAACAAAGCACACAAAAGATAGGAATATGAGATGTGTGTGTGTGCAATGAAAGCTCTTCAAGGGAGGTTAAGTAAAGTGCTAAGAGATATACCTTTGAAGAGCCTTGAGCTTGGTCACAAACAAAGACGGCCTAAACTACCCTTATATGTTAATCCCCAATTATGGTGTGTTAACGAAATATGCTAATCAACAAACGAGGAACTTACAAGCTCCCCATTTGGCTTTTAGTGACAAAACCAATACTCACAAATCATCCTCACAAAATAAAAACAACAAGAGGTCAACAATTAGTTTTTCTACATTACAATGAGATATCTAAAAACTAAATCTTCAAGTCTTCCATCTATTGTAGAATAATCATCCCTACAAAATAAGATAACTGCAATTTCCATAACAAGTGTATGTGAGGTGATCAAGAGATAATAAATAAAGACAATTTGCATAAAAGAAAGCAAACAACAATGCAAATGCAAAATGCTCCCTCTAAATAGGTTACTCCCTTTTAACAAGTGTCATATGCAACACTCAACTCCCCTTGAATCATGCTACACTCAACTCCCCCTAAATCCACATTACTCCCTCTTTTTGTCACAAGATAGATACATGGGTAATCCCTAAATGGGTCTCATTAATAAAGAGAGTTATAAGCATAAAGAGAGTTACATTAACTTTATGCAACTTAATTAAGTGAGAGAGAAAAGCTAGGAGATTTGATTTATAAGAAAATGTGTGAGATTATTGCCTTGGATAGAACACATACAACATGATTTTTCAAGCATGGTAATTGGCAAAGTAAATATCAAAAGAGTTTTCAAAAGAAGTCAAACCAATTTGTACCTTTTCGTCAAAAATTAACAAGATATAGCATTGAATTTTTATCACACACATGAGCAACCTTTTCAATTCTTAATGACCAACCAAGACATAGATATAAAATCGTTATTGATTGAATGGATATGAAATCCTTATTGGTTGTTGTCTTGTTCAACCTTTAAGAAAAGAGACAAGACTGAATTTTGATGAGACATCCTTATTTAGAATGGACACAAATGATGAGAATCAAGAAGTCATCAAATGATCCATTACATGTTTCGGTTTGGCCAATAATAAGGGCAAGAGCTAAGAGATTCAAAGAAGCACTAAATGACCTAATTCAAGACACTTGGGCTGATTTTAAATTGTTGAAGTCCAAGATAAGTTCACATGAAGACCAAGGCGTAATTAATGTCATCAAGGCAATTAATTGGGCTGAATAAAGGAGACTTGGGCGTGTGGCACAAGCTAGGAGAATAGTCAACTTTGGCTGATTTATTTCCTTTTAATTTACAAAGAATAATAGTTGATTTGTTTCCCAAATTAAGGGGCTGATTTGTTTCCAGATTTAGCTTTCACATTAGGAAGCAAGTCAATAGTTGCTAGTTTAGTATTTATTTATTTCCTAAATTTGTTTGCATTTATTTTCATGATTGTAAGGTATTAATTGCATAATATTTATTCCCTTTTAGGTCTTAGATATTTTTAGTATAATAGGGACCAATTGATGTAATTTGAGGATAGATTTGGAATTGAAATAAATTTGAGAGAATTTTCTCTTTGGTTCTTCATAGAACTTCTGAACTTATCAAGGTTCTACCTTGTGGCGTTCAAACCTTTACTTATCACTCACCTTCTTCCTTATTCTTGAGTGTGGCGTCTATAACTTTCTTGATACCATTGGTTCTTATCTTCATATAGATAACGGGTCGCTGTCCGATTTTGTTCTTGTTTACAAACTTGATTAGAAAACGATACTTCGTTACCATATATTGGTTTCGGGTCTCACTGCTCTTGGTGAGGTTCATATCAACAAAGTCCTTATTGAATTTAGCCTTGTCAGAAGCTTTCACACACATTTTCACACACATTTTCACACACATAAACCATGAATAATAATTAAATATAGAAAGTGATAAAAAAAGTGATAAAAAAAATAAAAGAACAACAAATAAATGGATATGCAAACCTCAAACTTGAGCCAAGCTCTGATACGAAAATTATGGAAATCATTAACTTAGCAACCATACACCCCAATAGCTAAAGTGCTATGATACATATGGAATGGAATTTAACACCCTCTAACTAATTGAAGTAAGAGAAACTATTCTAATCACTTTATCAATGGAATGATGATAAAAGCTAATTAGAACAGCACTTTGATTTCCCCATAACACCACAAACTATGAAGTTTGATAAGTTTAAAGGCAAAACAAAGATTTTGAGGTTGTTGAACGCTACAAGCTGAATAAGCTTGATAAGTTACAAAGTTCATGCAAGAACTTAAAAACAAAACACTCACAAAGTGCTCAAATAAGTTTATATTACTCAACTCTATGCTCTTACATAGAAAAAGCAGCATTGTTTATATAGAACAAAGGCCAAGAACAATACAACACAAATATAACTGCCCATTAAATGTGTAACCTCCCACTAAATGACATTTAGACCATGAATAATGGCCATAAAGTATTCAGCCTTTGTAACTCTTTATTCCTAATCAAAGAACACATGAACTCACACTTAACAAAATAAAACCCAACACAAAAACCCAAACTATTCATAAAATAAGCCCACAAAACTCTATACAATTAAAACCCTATACAATTAAAACCCAAACTAATCAGAAAATAAGCCCACAAAACCCAACATAATTAAACCCAAACTAATTATAAAATAGGCCCACAAAACCCAACATGGCAGAATGGCCTTTTATTCTTCAAGATATGCTAGAATACTTCATTCGAACAAGGCTGGACTCTTGTCTTCGGGATTTGGACTTGTTTGAAACATGTTAACCATTTTATACTCTTCTTGCATCCTTAGAACCTTGACCAAACCTTGACCAAATCTTGACTAGCTTGCTCCTTCCAAATGCCTTCCATTAAACAAGTTAAGGCTTCTTTCATCCTTTTAGCCTTAGCTCTTGTTATTGGTCCTCCATGAATGGTTAAAGGATCTGGATCTTTTCCAACCTTAGCCGAATTGTGATCAACTGGCTGGTCCTCATCAATTTATCAAAATAATCCAGCTCCGTTACGTTACCTCACTAGATTTGAGGCAATCTCGACCGAAGATTTCATCGATGTCATTGCTCCATTCACCTCTATTTAAACCCGGCTGTTTTACCACCTTCCTTATCCTTTTCTTTCTTTCAATTTCAAAAAGAAAACATCTTTTCAAAGAAGAAACTTCTTCTCGCTGCCTTCACGAGCAACACCTTCATCTTCTCTAAAAAAAAACTCTTCCCAACATGTCAAAAACTAGTCGTGACATTGTTGACTCCATCGTCGATGGCGAGGAGGTCACCAGCGATGACTGTCAAAAATGGAAATGTACGCGAAAGAATGTCGACAACAATGACTCTCCTCCAAATCTGTAGGGCCGCCAGTCGAATAGGAATGTTGCCATCTGAGCTGGGTTTTCTAACAAGCCCGATAGCCCTCTAAACCTGGTGGACGATGACTCTGATAAGGAGCTCGAGAAGTCTACAACCTGAAAGGATCAAACTGCAGTTGAGGGTCCTTCCGGAGGGACTTCTTCCCTATAACTTCAGGGTCATCTTGAAATCTACCACTTACCAAAGGTCGATTGACCGTATGAGAGCCAAGTATGGCATCCCTGACAGTGTCTCCATCTCTGTTCCACCCAAGAATTATAATGTCTTCAATCCTCTTAAGGATGTGCTTCTAATTAATGTAGTGGTTCTCAAGAATAGGGTCAGGCTTCCCCTTCACCCCACCCTTCGACGAGCTCTCAACGCTCTTCAGCTAGCCCCCTCCAGTTGATGCTTGGCTGGCATCTGATCGGCTGTCTCGTTCTATAGAGGGAACAATGTGAGCTGAGCAAGGTTATAAATGAGCCCGGAGCAGAGGAGTTGGCTTACCTCTTTCCGGCAAGAAGCCTGTCTGGTGCCCCTAGAGGTCAATTCTATGCGAAAGCTAAGAACAAGCTTAACTTCATCATTCCAGGCGCTTCAAAGAAGGACCCCACCTGGAAGGAGGAATGGATCCTGATAGGGGATGACTGGGGAAGCTCGATCTTTATTGGCGGGCACGAGTTCGAGATCCCTACAGCTTTTAGTGACAAACTAACATGGGATCGGGATTCCTTACCAGCTGAATCTGAAACCGTCTTGAAGGCTATCCTTGTTAGGAACTATTTGAACCTGAAGTTTCCTACCGCTGATCTCTAACTCTCACAGAGAGAATTGATACCTGTTGTTAATAGTAAAATTTGGCTAGGGACCAAAGAAGAATTTTCCACTTCCCAGTCCTCATGCAAGGGTCCAAATTCTGGCTCATGTAATGGGGTATCAAGGTCCCCCAGATCGAGCTACCACATGATCTTGCAGGAGCAAGGCAAGGCCTCCCATACCCTCTGAGCATCTCACAAGTATCCAGGATCACCAAAGAAAGCCCGATGTGACCACGTCAAGCTCTCTATACCAGGATAGAAGCCCGAAGCTAGGTCGACGTGGGAGAACCTCGGTTCCCCGAGGTCAAGGTATCTCGTGACACTTTATTAGAGCCTACCACCATATCTACTTTCACCAAGAGACCTTCAGGGTGCCAAACTTTTCTTGCAAATGCTCTTCTACCTCATTGAGGTATAATCTCGACCTGTATGAGCAGAAAAGGAAGAAGCCCGCAAAGCCCCATCATCACTAAAAAGCGCCAAGATCCACTATAGATCCTGGCATGGTTAAATCAAGTAGCAAGAGCAGTACTCGAGTGTACCTCTCCACCCTTCAAGAAGCAAGTCAAGGCCACCTATTTATGGCGAACACCTTACCCGGGCTTGCCAACCAAGCTTTGCTACCCCGTCGGATTCTAGCACGGTCAAATCGAGCTCCACTGAAAGCCTTGTAAGGTCGAATCAAGCTCCATACAACCAGACTGGTACCTTAAGGTATCTCGCCCTCAGGTCGATACCCGAGTACTGGGATACCAACTTCGAGACCCATCCGGGGTACGCCTCCTCCATAAGGTAGGAAGAATGATATTAGTAAGGTACTGTGCCACCAGAATATAGAACCAGAGTTCTCCTCCAAGAGAGAGGGTCAACCTTATTAATCGAGATAGTCAACCCTGTTTAATTAGGTCAATCGTATTAATAGAGGTAGTCAACCCTATTTAATGAGGTCAACTGTATTAATGGAGGTAGTCAACCCTATTAATGAGGTCAACCATATTAATAGAGGTAGTCAACCCTATTAATGACATGATCAACGTCATTAATAAGAGAATATTCAACTTTTTAATGGCCACCATTAGTAAAAGAGTCCTAAGAGGAAATAAATACCTTTACCTCTAAGATATCCTCCACAACAGATTATTAGGGGTCAACTACAACAAAAAATCCTGCCTATCAAGGAAGGAAGAGTCCGAATGGGAAACAAACACATCTTCTCTAAGATATTAGCTACAAGCCGATCAACTACATTAAAGTAAGAATCGTATTCAATATGGAAAAGAAGACCAATTAAAGAGTCATGGACTTGCACACCAAGGTAGTCACCATGTATACATACACCTGTAAAAGGACATTGAAGGGGACTCGATATTCGACTCGATAATTTAACACTTGATCTCAGAACAGAGATCTCATCCCCAATCCCAAAATCGACCAGCTCGAGGTAAGTCAATATACATCGAATAAGTTCTCTCTACATCATCGTTACATGTACTACCTTTCCTAGAAATGTATCAGAATTGGTTGATATTATGTTACTATTGTAAGCTCTCCGGAGCATATACGTTGTACTACGCCACCACCCTTGTAAGTTCCCCGGAGCATTCTTTGATATATACATAAGGAAAGGTATTTCTCCTTCCTCTGGATACTGCCTCAGGGTTTTTCAGCATGTGATTATTCGTGATGATTTTTCCCCCTTAGTCAGTCCACCTCCCTCTATAAAAGACTTGTATTTTTCCTATTATCTATTGTATTATGCATGTGTGTATGTAGGTTAGGTACCGACCCCATTGGTCTTAGCTCTCTAATCCCTCTTATATGAGATCGGGAAACCATAACGAAGATTTAGGGAATCGGATATAGCTTCTACCCCGCTGAACCTAGCATCCTTGTTCTTTTTATCTACACGACAAGTCGCATGCAGAGATAGGGAGAAACCACCATGATCCTTTAGAAGGAAGTCAAGGAGCTCTCTTATGATTTCTCTATGGAAGCGGGCATGGATCCGGCACAAAAGCTAGGCAAGCCCCCCTCCTTAATTGCCATATAGGTCAAGGAACTATAGGAAGAAATCAGGGTCCAGAACCGGGCTCAGGGTACCAGTACAGGCTCCGGGTACCGGGACGGGCTCCGACCCCAACCGAGGACTAGGATCAGGGAACAAGGACCAGGATCTGTCCCTTTCACAGCTGCAAAGGAACCTCGAGCTCCCTGTATCTCCTCCTTAAGCAAGAAGCCTGACGGATAGGATGCCTCATCCCCAACCTACTGCATCATCCTCCTTTTTCGCTTCATTCTCCATATTCATACAAGATCTGTCCAAGGTCGGGTATCTAAGGTACTGACCCTGGCCACCACCTCTGTGGTAATGGTCTCGAGGGTGCTAATCGAGATTTTCTCACCTCGAGTGAATTTTTGGTTAACACCTGTAAATTTTTGTTGCAACTCCTTATAAGTAAAGTAACACTAAGATATCCTTCTTCGTTTCATCGGCCAATTTGGTTCTGACTTCTTCTTTTTTAAAAAAAATTTTTGTTGTTGCTCCAGCTTCTCGCGAAGCGCAGCAAGCTCGCACCCTTCATCCTCATGCTAGATTACCCCGGGAAGCCCCTTTGGCAGCCTCAGAGAAAGGGGGGGCCTACTGTTCCAGCTGGGGTTTCTCCTGCTTTCAGTCCGTTCCCTTCCTAGCATAGGTCCAAGATGGTGTTTCTAGCATCGCGGGCTACCCAGGCGCCGAGTTAGGGGACTTCTGTTTGTCATGCTGCTGATGTATCTATTCAAGTTCCTTCTTTGGTTGTTCAATGCCCATCGATATTTGCTTACCAAGGGGTTTGCTCTCTTGGCTGAGGTAGTCACCTTCTTCTACATTTTACCTACGACTGCTAACTTGATCAATTTCTGATTTGCACTCTTCAATCTACAGGAATTTTAATTCAACATGGCAATGGGCCGCTAAGTCACCTTTCTTCGTGACCGTGCTGTGAAAGTCAAGGCTAAATCCGAGAGGGCCACGAGGCTACTTGGCCAGACTCAATCTCTGGTGCAGGAAATGACCTCTATCCAGAAAGATAGAGAAGGAGTTTGCTAATCTTCAGTGCGACATTGAGAGACTGAAGCAGTCCCTCCACCAAGAGACCCTCTGATCTGAACATCGAGCTAAACGGTAGAATTCCTGGAAAGTAGAGGCTAAGATACTTGACATCGAGAACCAAACCCTGCATGATCAGGTCGCTAAGCTACAGGTCGAGGTTGATACCTCTTTCAGCAACGATTATTTTTATGCCTCATTCCAGGTTACAGAAGCTCTCCCTACTCCTTTTAACCCTTCCACTATCGTCGTCTAGGATAAAAAGGAGATTATGACCAAGGTTACAGAGATGTCTCTTCCAAATGGTGACAGAGCGGGTCCTTCCAGCTTGGTTGGAGCCAAGAAGCAGCCAGCTATGTCCGACCTTCTTCCTCTTCCTTCATCCCTTCTGGTCTCTGGCCCTAGGGAATCTTTGAGTGGAGTTCAGCTCGAGCAGTCTGAGGGTATTCAACTTGAAGTCTGGGAGGAGGTCCATGTCTGCTTTAAAGAGCCCTTTAGAACAGGGTTGAGAAGGATAGAACGAAGGCAACGGCTACCACTTGGGAGGTGACCATCCCCCTTGAGGTTATGGTCGTAGTTAATGGAGTCTTGAAGGAGGACCAGGCTGAGCAACAAGCGATTGAGGAACCTCTGAAGAAAGGGCCGGGGAGGTAGCCAACCAAGATGAGCAGCCAATAGAATGAGGGATAGAAGGCGAGGATCATCAAGGAGGATGAGCAATGGGACAAAACCAGGAGGATGCTATCTATTCATAGCTTGCTTTGATTGCCCAGAAAGGGGGGTGGGCACCCCGCTATACTCATGACCAGTTAGTCAATTCTTCATTTGTTTCTTATTATTTTCTATGTAGCCCGGAACCAGGGGTTGTGCTCCCTGATTGGTGACTGTAGCCTTATAAGAGGATATGCTCCCTTATTGATATGAACCTCACCAAGAGCAGTGAGACCCGGAACCAATATATGGTAGCAATGATCGTTTTCTAATTCAGGTTTATAAACAAAGAAAATAAAAAGGACCGCGACCCATTATCTATATGGAGATAAGAACCAATGGTATCAAGAAGGTTGTAGACGCCACACTCAAGAACAAGAAAGAAGGTGAGTGATAAGTCAAGGTTGGAACGCCGAGGTAGAACCTTGATAAGTTCATAAGTTCTATGAAGAACCAAAGAGAAAATTCTCTCAAATTACACCAATTGGTCTCTTTTATACTAAAAATATCTAAGACCTAAAATTGAATAAATATTAGGCAATTAATGCCTTACAATCATGAAAATAAATGCAAACAAATTTAGGAAAAATAAATAAATACTAAATTAGCAACTATTGACTTGCTTCCTAATTGGAAAGCTAAATCTGGAAACAAATCAGCCCCTTAATTTGGGAAACATATCAACTATTATTCTTTGGAAATTAAAAGGAAATAAATCAGCCAAAGTTGACTAGCTTGTGCCACACGCCCAAGTCTTCCTTATTCGGCCCAATCAATTGCCTTGATGACCTTAATTATGCCTTGGTTTTCATGTGTGCTTATCTTGGACTTCAACAATTCAAAATCAGCCAAAGTGTCTTGAATTAGGCCATTTAGTGCTTCTTTGATTCTATTAGCTCTTGCCCTTGTTATTGGCCCAACCGGAACATGCAATGGATCATTAGATGAATTCTTGATTCTCATCACTTATTATTAATGAAACTTGCTAGGATTTCTTCCTTGCTTACTTTGATTAACTCTGATCATGAACTTTGACTTGGCTGATATCTTCTTGCTTCATTCCCAACCTCAGCCTATGGCGTACCCTCCTAAATAATCTTGACTTAGGCAAAGAAAAACTCTGAATCTATAAACATACTAGATGGGTAGACATCTAGCTCCAATTCTCAGTACTTGGTAGGAATTCATATCTTTGGGATGAGTCCCCTTGCTTTGCGCCTCCCATGTTTGATGACTTTTGGTGCACACTTAAGTACCCTGGTTGGTAACCCAACCAAGGCATCATGAGGGTTATCTAGTTATTTCCTGGTCTTGAGATCTGGATGGTAGTTATGCTCTTACACTCAGACCCTTCTTAGGGGTGGTAGCCCGACCAAGTCATCAAGAAGGCTATCTAGCTATATCCTGGTCTCGATGTCTGGATGGCAACTATGCCTTTACACTCAGACCCTTATTGAGGGTGGTAGCCTGACCAAGGCATCAAGAGAGTTGTCTAGCCATATCCTGGTCTCGAGGTCTGGATGGCAACTATGCCCTTACACTCAGACCCTTCTTAGGCGTGGTAGCCCGACCAAGGCATTAGAAAGGATGTCTAGCTATATCCTAGTCTCGAGATCTGGATAACAACTATGATCTTACACTCAGATCCTTCTTGGGGGTGGTAGCCTAACCAAGCCATCAGGGGTAGCGAGGGGGCTTCCTCGGTAAATCCTTGGTCTCAAGATCTGGATGGAAACTTTGCTCTTACACTCATACCCTTCATGGTGGGGGGTGGTGCCCGACCATGACATCAAGGGTTGTGAGGGGGCTTCTCCGGCTGACCCCCTAGTCTTGAGGTGGTTATGGTCAATTTATTCATAGAGAACCATGTCGGATATGGAGAAACTTACAACTTATGGAGAACAAAATCAGAGATGGAGAAAGCAAACTTTATTGAAGATCAAAATAGAGTACATTGTTATTAGGGATTTTATTGAAACCTAAATGGAGGTAGTCTGCTCGAGAGTCCCCTGCCTAGAGATAAAACTTCTTCAAGTGGTCTGTATTCCAGGTATGATTGATGGGTTGGCCATCCAAGTCTTCGAGCTTGTATTCCCCATTGCGAACCACTAACTTTACCAAGTATAGCCCTTCCCAGTTGGGTCCTAGGACCCCGTCCGACCTTTTTTCGGGTATTCAAGCTCACTTTCCTAAGAACTAGATCCCCTTCCTTGAAATTTCAGGTTCTGACCTTTCTGTTGAAATACCTAGCGATCTTGCTCTGGTAAATCGCCACTTTCTCAGCTACCCGGTCTTGTTTCTCTTTCAGGAGATTATATTAGCTTGGAGCTTGACCTCATTGCTTTCAAGTTCGAAGTGTTGTACCCTAAAGAAGGTCAGTTTATGCTTGATGGGAAGGACTTTTTCAACCCCAAAGGCTAGAGAGTAGGGTGTCTCTCCGGTAGCTGTTATCTTTATTGTTCAGTATGCCCAGAGAACCTCAGGAAGCTCCTCAGCCCATTTGCCTTTCTTCTGCTGTAATTTCTTCTTCAACAATTTTTTGATGGTCTTGTTGGTGATTCAACCAACCCATTAGTTAGGGTGGGCTACTGAAGCGAACTTGAGTTCGATTCCTAAATCTTCACAAAAGTCTTTGAATCGAAAATTATCAAACTGGTTGCCCAGGTCGGCTACGATAATAAGAGGTGTCCTGAATCTGCAAACCACGTTGGTTTTGATGAACCTCATCATATGCCAGCTCCTTCCTCAGCTTATCCAGATGCTCGATCTATGTAGAGGATCCAGGTCTTGCAATCCTCTGGTCAGTTGTCGATCTCTGAAATCCTTCCAGGAGCTATATTTGTCACTGTGGAGGTTGCTTGGCCTGGGAGTGCTGAGAATTCTACCACGAAGTCCGCCAAAGCCTGGGCTTTGATTGTGGTCCTGGGTTTATACTTCAAGTCAAATTGGGTGAGCTCCAAGGCCTATATGACTAGCATTCCAGATACATCTGGCCTTTGTATAAATTAGTGAAGAGGCTGGTTCATCACCACTGCTATTGGGTGAGCTTGAAAGTAGGGACGGAGCTTCCTCACTGAGGTCACCAGAGCATAGGCAAGCTTTTTCAAGAGAGTATAATTTTTCTATGGCTTGGTTAGGGCATGACTCACGTAGTAGATATGTCGTTGGACCCTGTCTCCATATTCTATGATCAAAGCTCCACGTACTGGCAGTCTCTGAAACAACCAAGTATATTTACAGCTTCTCCCTGGGAATTGGCTTGACTAGCAATGAAAGGCTCGTTAATTACCTTTCAAGGCTTGAAATTCTTGCTTGCTCTCCTGGTTCCATTTCATGTTTCTCCCCTAGTTGATAGCTTTGAAGAAAGGGTGGAATTTATCGGTGGAGTGAGAAATGAACTTGTTGAGTGTTGCTTCATGCCCGGTCAAGACTTGGTACCTGTTTAAGTGACATGGGGGATTCCAGGTCTAAGATAGACTGGATATTTTTTAGGTTGGCCTCTATGCCTCTCTCGTGAACCATGAAGCCTAGAAATTTCCCCGCAGTTACCCCAAAAGCACATTTTGAGGGGTTTAATCGCATATGGTTTTCCCTTAGGATCATAAAGGTTTTGTGAAGGTCGTTTCGATGTCCTTCTGCAGATTATGATTTTGTGATCTTGTCGTCGATGTATACCTTCATTGACTTTCCAATTTCGGGCTTGAACAGTTGGTTAATTAGCCGTTGGTATGTAGCCCCAACATTCTTAAGACCAAACGGTATCACTTTGTAGCAGTACAGACTCTGTCCGATAATGAAATTGGTCTTATCCTACTCTGCTAGGTGAATCTTAATTTGATTGTACCCCGAGAACGCGTCCATTAAGATTACGAGCTTGTTCCTCGATGTGGAGTCAAACAACTGATCAATGATTGGCAGAGGAAAGATGTCTTTTGGACAAGCCTGGTTAAGGTCAGTGTAGTCATTGTACATACGCCACTTCCCATTCGCCTTTATGACCATGACCACGTTGTTGATCCATTCGAGGTAGTGCGTCTCTCTAATGAAGCCAGCTCTGATCAGCTTGTCCACTTCCTCCTGAACCCCAGTGTTTCTTTCCACGTTAAAGTGATGTCGTTTCTACTTGATGGTTGGATCCATTGCTAATCAATGAGCAGCCAATGATATGGGGGTCCCTGGCATCATGTCATGACTCCAAGGAAAGATGTCGCTAAATTCTCAGAGAAGCTCGATCAAACCTTCCTTTGCTCCCGGCTCGAGGGTAGCTTCGACCTTGACAACCCTAGAGGGATAGTCACTTCTAATGGGTATCTCTTCTAGTCCTCCAGCGTTAGAGAGTCATCTTCTGGATGATTGGCGAGCTCTGTGTCTTCCAAGGTCATCCCAGGTGTTTCTACATCCTAGATCATTGCAACTTGTACAAACTGTTATTTTTTTAAAGTTGTCGGATTGGCAGATACTACATAGCACTTCCTAGCTGCTTGTTGGTCACCACGCACCTCCACTGCCTTGTCCCCCACTGGAAACTTTAAGACGTTGTGGTAGATGGACAAGACTCCTTTCAAGAAAGATAAGAATGGTCTTCCTAGTTTCGCATTGTAAGCCGACGGAGTATCAACCACAACGAAGTCTGTCATAACATTTTGTTGGAGAGGTTTGGTTTCAGCGATCACTGAGAAAATCTTCGATTCCGCTAGTATAATCGAGTCCCCAGTGAATCCATATAGTGGGTTTGTACAACAATTGTAACACCATTGTTTTAAATTCAGCTTCTCTAAGGTATCTTTAAAGAGGATGTCGCTGTTGCTGCCTATGTTAACGAGCACACGATGGACATCGCAATTGGCAATCGTGATCACCATGGGATCATCATGAGGCTGCATGGTGTTGTAGATATCTGCCTCGGTAAAAATAATTTGTGTTGACTGGGAGGGACCAACCGAGCTCTGGTCGACCTTGAAAATACCCCGACCTTCATCTACACGAGAAATCTTCCTCGCATGGTTTTTTCTGGAATTATTAGAGGTTCCAGCCAGAGTGGGCCCTCCACTGATGGTATGTATCATCTGGATTTGTTGCATCAGATTCGTCTGCTTCCTCTTTTTCTTTCCAGCATGCTCACGGATCTCAACTTGTACTTCCCTTTTCAGTCTGAATATTGTCCCTAACCTCCTGTAAGAGCTCTATCAAACATCTTCCCTTTATCAGAGCCCCGATCTGGTTGTGCAGGTTATTACACTCTAAAGTGTTGAGGCCCACGTCTTCATGGAAGTCGCAGTACTTGTATCAGTTCCTTCTATGGAGCAGGGCTTTAATGGGTGCGGGCTTCTGAAGTAGCCCCTGTCTCTAATGGCGAGGTAGATTGTTTCACGGGATGCATTTAAGGGGTATAGTAATCATACCCTCTTTCATCTGGCGTTACAGGGGCTACGATCATGGGAGGGAAAACTCACGGAGGGGTTTGCCTTACTGGATACCTTTCTTGCATGGGTTGGGAAGCAGGAAAACGGTATGTCGACCTATTAGGAGATTTTTTTATGGTTTTTCTAAGCTGGCTCAGGTCTGGGAGCTTCTTTCTTCTGGCGTTTCACCGTTCTCATATCGTCATGCTTCATCTTGACCTTGCACCGTTCGTAAATTTCGACTTGCTCAAGAGCCTAGTCATAGGCCTTCTGATAGGTCTCTAGAGCTCGCTTGTCAAAGGAACGAAAGATCTTACCCCGCGAGGGTCTCTTTCTCGATGAAGGCTTCCATCTGGATGACGTCCTCATGAAAGCATTCCACGTAGGACCGGAGTGTCTCACCTCACTCCTGGACCATATACTGAAGGTGTTAGGATCCTTTGGACGCGGTTTGACCCCTTGGAACTGTGAGTAGAAATCCGTTGATGGCTTTATGAAAGAGTCCACTCTACTAGCAGGCAACTTCCTAAACCAAGTCTTGGTGTAGTTATGGTGGTAGTATTTTCGACTTCCATCTGATGGAAGAAGCTCTTAAGGTGGCTCAAGGGGTCTTATATGCCAGAGAATTTATTTGTCAACATTTTAAATTTCGGTGGGAGCTCCGCCTCCCGGATTGATGAGAACAAGGCAGCTGCATCAAATGATCCATTGCATGTTCCGGTTGGGCCAATAACAAGGGAAAGAGCTAAGAGATTCAAAGAAGCACTAAATGGCCTAATTCAAGACACTTTGGCTGATTTTGAATTGTTGAAGTCCAAGATAAGCCCACATGAAGACCAGGGCATAATTAATGTCATCAAGGCAATTGATTGGGCCGAATAAGGAAGACTTGGGTGTGTGGCACAAGCTAGGAGAAGAGTCAACTTTGGCTGATTTATTCCCTTTTAATTTCCAAAGAATAATAGTTTATTTGTTTCCCAAATTAAGGGGCTGATTTGTTTCCAGATTTAGCTTTCCAATTAGGGAGCAAGTCAATAGTTTCTCAAATCAGTTTTCTTCTGATTATAAGGCCTTAATGGCCGAATTATCTTGTTTCCTTTTAGGATGGCTTATAGCCTTTCTTTTCGTTTAGGGTTTTAGTATATAAAGGAACGAATTTGATGTAATTGGACAGACTGGAATTGAATAAAAATTGTGAGAGTTCATCTCTTTTTCTGAAAACTTGACTTATCACTCACATCTTCTTCTTCTTCTTGAGTGTGGCGTATTCAACTTCTTGATACCGTTGGTTCTTACCTCCTTATAGGTAACGGGTCGCGGTCCGATAACGTTCTTGTTTATAAATTTGGTTAGAAAACGATCCTTCGTTACCATATATTGGTTTCGGATCTCACTGCTCTTGGTGAGGTTCATATCACGGATCCTTTTGGTGAAGGGAACATTCATCTCGCTCAAAGGTTCCTTCTTATCCTCCTTGTGTTTTCCCCTATTTATCTGTTGGATCTCTTTATGTAGCTTTGCCAGCTGTTCTCTCAAATGCTTGTTCCTGAGCTTCTTTGAGTTGACCTCGGACTCCTCGCTGTCGGATCCCTTTGATGAACTAGCAATCTCCACTCGGTCTTTCTCACGAGCGGGATCTACCCGGGGGCTTTACTGGCTACCTTTCTCTCTAGCTTGGGCTTCCCTCCTTGAAGCCACCAAGCAAGGAGCCTCTTGCTGCTCCTAGGGCAGGGTGTCCACTGCGGATTTAACTCGCTTGGGCTAGTAATGTGATGGTCTGCCAGGAACTGAGGGCACGGACCCTAGCCTATCCCGGATAGAAGGATGAGGCCCAGTCCTATCGTGATCTAGCTCTGGCGAAGGAGGTCCCAACCTATCGAATGTGGGTTGCTTGGTTTCTGGCCTGCTTGGCTCTCCCTATGTGCTAGGATTTGCTGATTGAACCGTGATACCCTCGGTGAGCAGACAAAGGTTGACGTTTTGCATAAAGGTCGCCGCTTGTTGGTCTAGCGTGACATGGCTTATCATAGGAGGGCCAGAAGCCCGCACAGCGATTAGCTGGACCAGAACTTGGCTGCGGTACCCAAAATTTCTTCTCTTCCTTAAGGCCTTTTGTGTTGATGCAGCTGAAGGTTGATGTGAAGCCTCGGGCTATCCTTGGAAGGAGCGAAGCCTCATAACTCCTATAAAATAACAAACATGTAACTGTTGATTTGATTAACTGGGTGTGGATGTTCCTACAGACGGTTCCAGAAAGTGTTAACAAAAAATTCACGGATGAAGAATTCTTGTTAACACCTTTGAGACCACTACCTTAGAGGTGGAGGTCTGGGATGATGTCTTTGATATCTAGTTTGTTCAAATGATGATGGATGGTAAAAGCGAATGCTAACACGAGATGAAAGAGAATGTAATGGTTTTTTATAAATCACGTATATTGTACACAAATCACTCAGATATTCTCAATCTCTCTAGAGTACACTAGAGTGGTAGCGTCGTGCTTATCGAAAAGTAGATAACGATGAAGGTCGTGTTCTGAAGATATAATTTAGGCTTGAGTAGACTCTCTCTCTCTTCTCTGCTTTTTTCTTTCTTCTTTGCATTCTCCCCCTTATTTTGTTCATGCTTAGGCGTATTTATACATAGTCCAACTAGGTTTAACTCACAATCTCCCGACATTATTTTCTGAATCCAGTCCCCCCCCTTATCGTGTGGGATCCGCTATTTTGAATGTTGTTAAGTCTGATTAAATAACTGATTCGAGAGTATCTTAGGTGGAGATAATTTTGTTTCCTCTTTGGACTCAATCACTTACCCTGTACGCATGCGATGTTTTAACGTTCGTTGGAGTGTAGATATGATCCTGTGTGCCTTTATGGCGTGATGCCTCGTGGAGGTCGTCGAGCATGTCGTTTGTTTCCTCAAAGAAAGAAGTATCCCTGTGTTTTGGTCTTGGTACTAGAAGCTTGATCTGACCAGCTCCAGTTTCCCTTAAGCTTGAGATGGCCCTGTGGGCACCCTTTGGTGGTAACGGATCTTTGGCGAGCTTCCCTCTACCTGTCCAGGTAGGTCCGAATCTTCCCTTGGTGGGATGGAACAATACTGTAGTGCAAGCTTGGTGCTTAATGTGTCTTTTTACGTATGGAGAGAGTATGACGGGCTTCAGGGGAGGTTAGAAGTAGCTTTGACCTTGAGGAGCCGGGATCGTCATGCGTCGGGCTTTCCTTAAATTCATGTTACGGTGTAAGGAGCTCGACCAGATCATGTCGGGCTCCACCTTGGGGGCTTCTCGAGCTTGATGATCTTTTCTCGCTTTTGTTTGGTGGCTCCACAGTTCAACCCCAGGATCCAGGGTTCCATGGTGGGTAATCTCCGACTCAGACTCGGGCTAGGAGAGTGGAAATTTTTCCTTTGGTCCCTAGCCAAATTTGGCTATTAACAATTTATTTTATAGTCGTTTATCATAACTAATATAATAAAGGAAGGAAATTTTTATAATATAAAATTATGATAATATTAGAAATATGTTATCTTAGGAGGATAATTTTGGAATGAAATATTTAAATGCTATATAGTTATTTGGAATTAAGCAAAAGTAATGATTTTTTTACCGTAAATTTTTTACTTTATATGTCAATTCGTCGAAGGATGATATTGAGAACTTGTTGATACAAGTTTTCGCTTCTTTGAAGCCTCGGAAGTCAAAATTTAAGTAGGATCTTATTGTATTAACATTGCATGCATATTTCATTTTTGTTTTCTTGTATTTTTTATTGGTTAAAATACGTATTTGAGAGTAATGCTCATTATGTACCCCGACCAGTTATATATATTTTATTTTAATTACTGAAAATTCTCTTGTGCCACCGAGATTCGTCATCAAAATAATTTTTTTATAGTATAATTTTTTTATAGTATAATTTTTTACCTATATGAAATTGTCTACAACCCACCCAGAAATTTATGGTTTTGCCTTTGGCTAGCTAGTGGCTTCTCTAAATCTGAAACATCTAAAGCTTGATCAAGTGCATGACCAGTTGAAGCTGAGATTGGATTTCTTAGACTAAACTTCATTTACATTAACAGATTGTGCAATAGAGTAGATCTTTGTATTTATTGTTTTTTTTTTTCAACCCAAACTATTATATTAGAGTAAAAGAAACGTAGTAATTTACAAAGAGTTAATCCAATAATGAAATGGGCTCGAAAAATTAATTGCACTATTTCGGGAGAGTGTTGTGAAAATATCACAAGTTTACTAATGTAAGTTTAAAATGCACCATTTTACATAAATGGACGAAAGTATCCCGAAATATTGAAAAAGAGAGAGTTATCGTTTTCTTAGTCTGAGAAAAGCAAGAGTGAGAAAGAAACCGAGGGGAAGCTAATCGACGTTAACGAAATCGAAGGTGAAGTGACCGGAACGAGAATACACTAGATTTCTTGTGATCGACAAAGGTAAGTTTAGTTTTTTTTTTCTCTATTTTCTGTTGATAAATTGTCATTGCATGTCAGACTCGTGTTTTGTTGATTGAAATTGTAAATTAGGGTTGAAAAACAGGTCTGAGAATGGTTGTGGTTTAGGTTAGGGTTTGAAATGAGGTTGAATATGAGATGAGGAAGATGAAATTCTTGGTATTGAGGATTAATATTTAAAAAAAAAAGGAAAATTTTCAAGCGAAATCGAGGTTTTTCTGAATAGAATCGAGGTTTTTTTAGAAAGAAACGTGGAAACTTTTAAACGATAGATAATTTTTTTCAAAGGATCGAGAATTTTATCAATGTGTCAAATTTTTTCAAAGAATCTAGAATATTTTTCAGAGATCGAGACTTTTTTTCAAATGATCGAGAATGTTTTTCAAAGGGTAGAGATTTTGTCAAAGGATCGAGAATATTTTTCAAAGGATCGAGAATTTTATCAAAGGATCGAGAAATTGTTTCAAACCATCGAGAATACTTTTCAAACGATCAAGAATGTTTTTCAAAGGGTCGAGATTTTTTAAAAGGATAGAGTATTTTTCAAATGATCGAGAATACTTTTCTAACGAACGAGAATATTTTTTAAACGATCGAAAATGTTTTTCAAAGGGTCAAGATTTTTTAAAAGGATCGAAAATATTTTTCAACGGATCGAGAAAATTTTCAAAGGATCGAGAATTTTATCAAAGGATCTAGAAATTGTTTCAAACGATTGAGAATGCTTTTCTACGGATCGAGAATACTTTTCTAACAATCGAGAATATTTTTCAAAGGGTCGAGAATTTTATCAAAGAATCGAGAAATTGTTTCATACGATCGAGAATATTTTTATAACAATCGAGAATATTTTTCAAACGATCGAGAATGTTTTTCAAAGGGTCAAGATTTTTTAAAAGGATTGAGAATAATTTTCAAAGAATCGAGAAATTTTTCAAAAGATTGAGAATTTTTTTTAAAATTTCAAGATTATTTTTTAAAGAACAGAGTTTTTTCTAGTTTACTTATGTATTGCTTATGTGACATTGCAGATGAGGAGCAGGTTGAAGGATTTCCTTAAAACTCCTAATGGAGATTGGTTCAAGGAAAATTGACTCGACACGACCATTTTGAAGCCCTCACCCGTATAGACGATGCACTGAATCGGGTCCCTGAAGATTTTGATATTGAGGATCGACGTCGGTTGATGGCATCATGTTTCAGGCATTTCATGTTGATGCACCGGGAGATGAAGTTTT
The DNA here is from genome assembly GCA_032871835.1 of Dipteronia dyeriana. Classification (NCBI taxonomy): domain Eukaryota; kingdom Viridiplantae; phylum Streptophyta; class Magnoliopsida; order Sapindales; family Sapindaceae; genus Dipteronia; species Dipteronia dyeriana. The sequence continues at coordinate 24,056,285 of CM065302.1, forward strand.
CAGGTGGTGTTATCCATCGGCTGCTGTTGCGGGAGTTGGACCATGACGTGTCAACAGATGATATGTGGTTTTTGTTAGGGAACCATGTGGTGAGGTTTTTGAAGGTGGAATTTTATCTCATAACCGGATTACGTTTCGGAGTCGTACCGGACACAAGTGTGTATGCTGCAGTGGAGAATGGCATCATCAGCGATACTTTCTTGGAGCCGATGAGGTATCGTTGGAGAAGTTAAGGGATGTTCTTACCCTCAAAGAGTTTCAGGAGGCGTACGATGATGTGAAGTTGTGCCTCATCTACATGTTGAATTGGATACTGATGAGGGTGGACGAGAGATTCAAGATTCCAGTTTGACAGTTTTGGTTGGTGGATAACCTCACTACCTTCGATGCGTTCCCATGGGGTGCTCATGTCTATAGGCATTCTATCTTGTCATTCAAGCATGCGTTACCCCGATAACGTGAGAAGAGACGCCAACAGTCAGAGGGCGTTGTTGTACAAACCGTGTGATGAGGACCAGCCAGTTGATCACAAATCGGCTAAGGTTGGAAAAGATCCAGATCCTTTAACCATTCATGGAGGACCAATGACAAGAGCTAAAGCTAAAAGGATGAAATAAGTCTTAACTTGTTTAATGGAAAGAATTTTGAAGGAGTAAGCTAGTCAAGATTTGGTCAAGGTTCTAAGGATGCAAGAAGAGTATAAAATGGTTAACATGTTTCAAACAAGTCCAAATCCCGAAGACAAGAGTCCAGCCTTGTTAGAATGAAGTAGTCTAGCCTATCTTGAAGAATAAAAGGCCATTCAGCCATTTTGTGTTTTGTGGGCCTATTTTATAATTAGTTTGGGTTTAATTATGTTGGGTTTTGTGGGCTTATTTTCTGATTAGTTTGGGTTTTAATTGTGTTGGGTTTTGTGGGCTTATTTTATAAATAGTTTGGGTTTTTTTGTTTGGTTTTATTTTGTTAAGTGTGAGTTCATGTGTTCTTTGATTAGGAATAAGGAGTTACAAAGGCTGAATACTTTATGGCCGTTATTCATGGTTTAAATGTCATTTAGTGGGAGGTTACACATTTAATGGGCAGTTATATTTGTGTTGTATTGTCCGTGGCCTTTGTTCTATATAAACAAGGCTGTTTTTTCTATGTAAGGGCAAAGATTTAAGTAATATAAACATATTTGAGCACTTTGTGAGTGTTTTGTTTTTAAGTTCTTGCATGAACTTTGGAACTTATCAAGCTTATTTAGTTTGTGGCGTTCAACAACCTCAAAATCTTTGTTTTTCCTTTAAACTTATCAAACTTCATAGTTTGTGGCGTTATGGGGAAATCAAAGTGCTGTTCTAATTAGCTTTTATCATCATTCCATTGATAAAGTGATTAGAATAGTTTCTCTTACTTCAATCTTGAACGATCGGGTTTGTTTCAATTAGTTGGAGGGTGTTAAATTGCATTCCATATGTATCATAGCTCTTTAGCTATTGGGGTGTATGGTTGCTAAGTTATTGATTTCCATCATTTTGGTATCAAAGCTTGGCTCAAGTTTGAGGTTTGCATATCCAATTATTTGTTGTTCTTTTAGTTTTTTTTTTATCACTTTATTTTCTTCTTCATCTTATAGCACCGTATCTATAATTCATCTTAATTGTTGTGCTTCTTGAGGTTATTATCATTCTTCTTTATTTTCCGCAAAAAAAAAAGAAAAAAAAACATAAAAAAAACAACAAAAAAACAACAAAAATAAGTATTGCGGATTCAAATAATTCTTGCAAAATTCCTAAAATCTTTCTTTGTTCATATCATTCTTGTTTCAGTTTGGGAAATATTTAAATATTGTCTTCTTAACCAAAACAAACAAAATTCTTGTTGGGAGCGAAATTGATATTTCAGTTCTAATCTTTGTTTACTTTAAGTGGCCTACCATTTGTTTTTTTTTTAGACCTACCCAATTTCACTCTGTTGAATTTGTCATAATCTGAATTGTTTGTTTAAAAGGATCTTAGTTAATCTAAGAACACAAAGAAAAAAACAAAAGCGGTAAAAGGCAAGAGTGGTGAGATTAGCATCGAGAAAAGCCAAATAATTGTGTGAAACACGAGTGGTGTGAATCAATTCTTTGAGAGAAATACGTAAGGGAGTGATTGTAAGGCTATTCTAACTTTTTGTTTCAGGTTTTAAACATGTCTAACAAAGATAAAGAAGTGAGTTCTTCCTCAAATGATCAAGTGATTCAAGCAATACAGCAACAATTTGAACGGGTATGTTCAAAGTGATGGGAGATGTAGGAGATCGTCTAGAAAGACATGATGAAGCAATTACCAGATTGTAAAGAGAACCACGACGTGGAAGACAACCAGCCTTTGTCAATGATGTATATGATGGTGGAGAAGACACGGATGATGGCCAAGCTACCATAATTGGTCTAGACGTTAATCCTAGAAGACAAGCTAGGAGAGGACGTTTTGATAGTGTGGACCGAAACATAGGCAGCATCAAAATTAAAATTCCTCCGTTTCAAGGGAAGAACAATCCGGATGCCTATTTGGAACGGGAACGAAAAGTGGAGTTGATCTTTGAATGTCATAACTACTCCGAAGAGAAAAAGGTAAAACTAGCTACGGTTGAATTTTGTGATTATGCTATTGTTTGGTGGGATCAATTGTGTAAAGACAGGCGTAGAAATGGTGAAAGACTTGGTTGGAGATAAAACAAATCATGAGGAGGAGATTTGTCCCTAGCCATTACTATAGGGATTTGCATCAACGGTTACAAACTTTGACACAAGGTTCTATGAGTGTAGAAGAATATCACAAGGAAATGGAGATAGCCATGATAAGGGCTAATGTGGAGGAGGACCGTGAGGCCACCATGGCTCGACTTTTGAGTGGGTTAAACAAGAACATTGCTGATCTTGTGGAGTTGCAACATTATGTGGAGATTGAGGACATGGTGGGTGTGGCCATGAAGATTGAAAGGCAACTCAAAAGAAAAGGCATCAGGTATGATTCAAAACCTTATTCAGGTTCTTCTTCTTCTTGGAAACCGAATTGGAGTAAAAAGGATGATAAACCCATTGTTAAGCCTAAAATTGATGAAACTAAAAGTAAAAATGAAATAGGCAGCAAGGGTAGAGGTGAGAATCAACCTAATCAAACTAGAGGCATTAAGTGTTTTAAGTGCCTTGGACATGGTCATGTGGCACTTGAATGTCTTAATAAAAAGGCAATGATCATGAGGATGGGACAGTTGGATCAGAAAGTGAGGGAGAGGATGAAGATGACATGCCACATTTAGAAGATGCTAGTGATGTAGAGTATGCTAGTGGAGAAAATTTGGTTGTACAACGCACACTTAGTTTGCAAATTAAAAATAATGAACATGGTGAGCAACGTGAAAATTTGTTTCATACTCATTGTTTGATTGTTAACAAGTTGTGTAATGTGATTGTTGATAGTGGAAGTTGTACAAATGTGGCAAGTACCTTGCTTGTAGAGAAACTGAAATTACCTACTATTAAACATCCAAAACCATACAAGTTACAATGGTTGAATGATAGTGGTGTTGTGAAGGTAAATCGGCAAGTGTTAATTTCTTTGTCAATTGGTAGATATAAGGATGATGTTTGGTGTGATGTGGTACCTATGTATGCTGGTCACATGTTATTGGGGAGACCATGGCAATATGATCGAAGGGTAACGCATGATGGGTTTAAGAACCGTTATTCTTTGATCATTGAGGGACAGAAATACCAACTTAGACCTTTGCCTCCAAAGATAATTTTTGAAGACCAGATGCGTATAAAACAGCAATATGAAGAGCTTGAATCTTCATTAGCTGAAACTTTGGGAAGGGAGCAAGAAAGAGAGAAAAAAAAAGGTGAGTTGAGTGGTAAAAATGAGAGCAATGGGAAACACAAGGGGAGAGAAAACAAGGAAGGCTTGAGTAAAAGAAAAATGAGTGTTTATGTAAAAATGTGTGATGTGAATAAAGCATTAACCATGAGGCAACCCTTACTTGTACTTATGTACAAGGATGTTGTAATTGTTTCTAACGAAATTAACAAGAGTTTGCCTAGTGTTATTGTTGATCTTTTACAGAAAAATGAGGATCTCTTTCCCGAAGATGTTCCTATTGGTTTGCCACCAATTAGAGGAATTGAACATCAAATTGATTTCATTCCGGGTGCAAGCATACCAAATAGGCCAGCATATAGATGCAACCCCGAAGAGACCAAGGAAATCCAAAAGCAAGTAAGTGAGGTTATGGAAAAGGGATATGTACGTGAAAGCATGAGTCCATGTGCGGTTCCTGTTTTGTTGATACCTAAAAGGATGGTTCTTGGAGAATGTGTGTTGATTGTCAAGCCATCAACAAAATCACGGTAAAGTATAGACATCCTATCCCTAGGTTAGATGATATGTTGGATGAATTGCATGGTTCTTGTGTGTTTTCAAAGATTGATTTGAAATCTGGATATCATCAAATAAGAATGCATGAGGGTGATGAATGGAAAACCGCTTTCAAAACTAAACATGGTCTATATGAATGGTTAGTAATGCCTTTTGGCCTAACTAACGCACCTAGTACTTTTATGAGATTGATGAACCAAGTTTTGCGTGCTTACATTAGAAAGTTTGTAGTAGTTTATTTTGATGATATACTTGTGTATAGCAAAAATTTAGATGAGCATGTAACACATTTAAAGGCTGTTTTTGATGTGCTTAGAAAAGAAAAGTTATATGCTAATCTAAAGAAATGCATTTTTTGCACTAATGAACTTACTTTTCTTGGTTATGTTGTTAATGATAAAGGAATACATGTTGATCAAGAAAAAGTGAAAGTAATTAGGGAGTGACCGAAACCCTCTTGTGTTAGTAATGTAAGGAGTTTTCATGGTCTTGCTAGCTTTTATAGGAGATTCATTAAGGATTTTTCTACCATTGTTGCACCATTAACTTAATGCATCAAAAAGAATGTGGGATTTAGGTGGGGTAAAGAACAAGATGATGCTTTTAACTTGCTTAAACACAAACTTAGTTCAGCACATTTGCTTGCTTTGCCTAACTTTGCTAAAACTTTTGAGATTGAGTGTGATGCAAGTGGAATAGGTATTGGAGGAGTCTTAACGCAAGAGGGCAAACCCATTGCATTCTTTAGTGAGAAGCTAAGTGGAGCAAGTCTTAACTACCCGACGTATGATAAGGAGTTTTATGCCTTGGTGAGAATGTTAAAGATATGGCAGCACTATCTTTGGTACAAGGAATTCATTAAACACACCGATCATGAGTCCTTGAAATATCTCAAAGGACAAGGAAAGCTAAGTCGTAGGCATGCAAAATGGGTGGAGTTTATTGAATCATTTCTATACATCATCAAGTACAAACAAGGTAAGTAGAATGTGGTTGCCGATGCTCTTTCTAGAAGGTATGCTCTAATTTCTAAACTTGATGCAAAATTATTGGGTTTTGAGTACATTAAAGACTTATACAATTCTGACTTTGATTTTGCTAATGTTTATGGGGCATGTGAGCAATGGGGTTTTGACAAGTTCTTTAGGCATGATGGTTTTCTTTTCAAAGAAAACAAGCTGTGTGTTCCTAGATGTTCAATGAGAGAATTGCTTGTGAGAGAGGCACATGGTAACGGGTTAATGGGGCATTTTGGAGTTAAAAAGACTTTGGGTGTGTTAAGTGATCATTTCTTTTGGCCACACATGAAAAGAGACGTTGAGAGAAAATATGAGAGATGCATTACTTGCAAACGAGCTAAATCTAAAGTAATGCATCATGGGCTGTATACTACTCTTCCTATACCAAGTGAGCCTTGGGTTGATATATCAATAAACTTTGTCTTGGTATTACCTAGGTCAAAAGGGGGGAGAGATTCTATTTTTGTTGTTGTTGACAGGTTCAGCAAGATGGCGCATTTCATTCCTTGCCACAAAACAGATGATGCAACATTTGTTGCGGGGCTGTTCTTCAGAGAAATTGTGAGGTTACACGAAATTCCAAGGACAATTGTGAGTGATAGAGATGTGAAGTTCTTTAGCCATTTTTGAAAAACGCTTTGGAGAAAGTTGGGTACAAAGCTGCTGTATTCAACCACTTGTCATCCACAAATAGATGGACAAACAGAGGTGGTAAACAGAACTTTATCAATGATTTTGAGGGCCATAATTCAAAGGAATTTGAAGAATTGGGAGGAATGTTTGCCAAATGTTTAGTTTGCTTATAATCGAAGTGTGCATGCTACAACAAACCATTCACCATTTGAAGTTGTGTACGGGTTCAATCCATTATCTCCTATGGATTTACTACCTTTACCTTTGGAAAGAGCTAATTTGGATGGTAAGCAAAAAGCTGATTTTGTCAAAGCCTTGCATGAAAAGGTGCGCACACAAATTGAAAAGAAAACTCTACAATATGAGAAGCAACACAACAAGGGCCGAAAGCAAGTAGTATTTGAACCTGGTGATTGGGTTTGGGTACACTTGAGGAAGGAAAGATTTCCTAGCCAACGAAAGTCTAAACTCATGCCAAGAGGGGATGGACCATTTCGAGTCCTTCAAAGAATCAATGACAAAGCATACAAGCTGGAACTACCAAGTGAGTATGGAAATGTTAGTGCAACTTTCAATATTTCTGATTTGTCTTTGTTTGATGTAGGTGATGAAGGTGCTGATTCGAGGACGACTCCTTTCGAGGAAAGGGGGAATGATGAGGACCAGCCAGTTGATCACAATTCGGCTAAGGTTGGAAAAGATCCAGATCCTTTAACCATTCATGGAGGACCAATGACAAGAGCTAAAGCTAAAAGGATGAAATAAGCCTTAACTTGTTTAATGGAAAGCATTTTGAAGGAGCAAGCTAGTCAAGATTTGGTCAAGGTTCTAAGGATGCAAGAAGAGTATAAAATGGTTAACATGTTTCAAACAAGTCCAAATCCCGAAGACAAGAGTCCAGCCTTGTTAGAATGAAGTATTCTAGCCTATCTTGAAGAATAAAAGGCCATTCAGCCATGTTGGGTTTTGTGGGCCTATTTTATAATTAGTTTGGGTTTAATTATGTTAGGTTTTGTGGGCTTATTTTCTGATTAGTTTGGGTTTTAATTGTGTTGGGTTTTGTGGGCTTATTTTATGAATAGTTTGGGTTTTTATATTGGGTTTTATTTTGTTAAGTGTGAGTTCATGTGTTCTTTGATTAGGAATAAGGAGTTACAAAGGCTGAATACTTTATGGCCATTATTCATGGTTTAAATGTCATTTAGTGGGAGGTTACACATTTAATGGGCAGTTATATTTGTGTTGTACTGGCCTTGGCCTTTGTTCTATATAAACAAGGCTGTTTTTTCTATGTAAAGGGCAGAGATTTGAGTAATATAAACTTATTTGAGCACTTTGTGAGTGTTTTGTTTTTAAGTTCTTGCATGAACTTTGTAACTTATCAAGCTTATTCAGCTTGTGGCGTTCAACAACCTCAAAATCTTTGTTTTTCCTTTAAACTTATCAAACTTCATAGTTTGTGGCGTTATGGGGAAATCAAAATGTTGTTCTAATTAGCTTTTATCATCATTCCGTTGATGAAGTGATTAGAATAGTTTCTCTTTCTTCAATCTTGAACGATCGGGTTTGTTTCAATTAGTTGGAGGGTGTTAAATTGCATTCCATATGTATCATAGCTCTTTAGCTATTGAGGTGTATGGTTGCTAAGTTAATGATTTCCATCACCGTGGAGGGGTATAACATTTACGGTTTATCGCATGCCCTCTTGGTAAGAACTTTGAATTACAACATGCACTTTATATTTCGTTGCCTAAATTTTTTGGATTCTAACTGTACTTTTCTTTGATGCAAATATTAGCTTTCGAGGTGATTATCCAACTGGGCATCGATTTCGGTGCCCGAAGGGTTACAGAGCTTTTTCCTCTTATGTTGAAGTGAGAGTTGACCAAACAACCTAGAGGGAAGAAGCTGGCCAAGATTTTCAGTGGTAGGGTATTTATTTTATTTGTTAATCGTTATATTACTTATTATAATTTATGTTTACAATGACATTCCTCTAACTCAGCTTTCAGATGTTTACGAGGAAGGAAATCATGCCAACAACAGCTGAGACGGAGGCACCATACTTCGCAGGCCTAAGTGGGGGGGGGGGGGGGGGGGGGGGGTGGGGTGCCTGTATGTTGAGGAGGACAGGGTTCACCTTTCGACTGTCCCTGATCAGACTACCACTAGCGGAAGCAGTGGAGAGGGTTCTGAGGAGAAGGGTGGGGGTGAGAGGCACAATGAGATGGAGGGTTCTGACCCATCGGTCTGTGATTCAGTGCTATGGATACTGACGGATATGAACCGTCTCCTCGATGAGTGCAGTTTACCACCCCAGAACCTGGTGCATCTAGAGGGGATTCCCGTGCAGGCGTTGGACGTGATGAGGAGGTAAGTTGAGATGATAGTTTTGTTTTTATTAACAAAACATGCTGATTGTTTTACTACTAACAATGTTGACATGATTTCAAACCCCATGGGAACGTCAGTTCAATGAATTACATGAAGCCCTCTGGAAGGGTGAGGATGATCGACAACAGCAGGACCGAAAGTTACGAGATATGATCTGAAAGAGCGAGAAGGATCAGTAGCAGTAGCATCGGGAATTGCTCACATTGATCGAGGGATTTCATGGCTTCATGACGCATACGCATCGGGATGGTCCACATGGTCCTGATCCAGACTTTACTCCCGGAGAAAGGACAGGTGGGTATACCGAAGGGGCAGACAATACTAGTTGACGTTGGGAGGATCCACATACTGGAGGGGCAGTTTCAGAGAGTGAGCTTACCACTGTACCAGAGATACAAGGCTTGTTACACGTATAACAATTTTGTTGGACCTCCCATCGATCGAGCGACAACCATCTCCTCCACCTCCCTCATTGATCGAGTAGCAGCTGCCCCCTCCACCTCCCCCGTCGATCGAGTGGCAGCCGTCCCCTCCACCACTCCTATTGATCGAGCAGTAGCTACCCCCTCCACCTCCCTCATTGGTTGAGCAAGTGCCGACCCCTCCGATGGAGCAGCATGCTCTCTTTCCCCCTCCACCCCCTACATCTATCCAACCGCAGAGGGAATGAAGCTCCTCATTGCAACACACCCCAGCGGGGGGAGTTCGACAGGAGAGGCAAGTACTGAAGTGCGGTTGGCAGTTGCTCGGCTCGTACATAGATCTGTGCCAACCAAAGAGGGCGAAGGTAATTCTTCAACCTTCGGACCATATTTTTGATCCCTACGAACTGGTGGACGGTCACCAATTGAAGGTTTACCGAGCCTTCAAGAAGAACATAAATGGGGAACGGTAAGTAATTTTTTTTCTATTTAGGTGGCATGTTTTCTTCAGTTCAATTAAATAATTGTGTAGCTAATGGGAATTTAATGCAGACTTGATATGGACGTGATTGAGCCAGTTGATGATACATGGTTCCATCGGATGCAGACCAACTTCATGGAATTGGAGGACGAGGAACGTACGACCGGGAATTTTCATTTTAATGTTTGTTTTAGATATGTAACACTCCTAACACTTTAATACGTGTATATATTCCCAGTATATGGATGCGTACCTCCATATTCTTCGGAAGCATCAACGAGCGTTCCCGAGTGTGTACAATCAGATGGTCAACATATTGGATACGCAGTTTTTTGTATGTATTTAAAAAAGTAATGATTACACATGCTTGTAAATTAGTTTGTAAAAAATTAATAATATTTTGTCGATCAAATGTTTGTATAGTCTTATCTGGAGCACCAGTACAGGAGAATGATGCCTCATGATGCTCGTGGGGAGATCACCACAGCATGGTGGAATATGCTGAGGTCCTGGTGGAAGGATGACGACCTTACGACGGTGCGTGGTGGTGCCCTGTTTGGATGCAGTCCGTGGCACAAGGTTGACATGGTAAGTGTTACTTGGTTTGAAATTTTTAATATAAATGCCTTTGTGCATCCTAACAACTTCTTTTTACGTTTATAGGTCTTGATATCGTGCAGCATTGGGCGCCAACATTGGCTCTTGGTGACTGTCGATCTCACCTCTGGAAAGATGTTCATAGCCGACCCCTGTATTGATACCAATTCCCATCTCATGGGTGTGGGTACGATCCCAACTCTTTGGGGTGACACCCACAGATACGTATCAGAGCACTCCTCTAAGAAGCCCCTGGGCGGAGAGCCACGCTTCGTCACACGATCACGTGTGAGAGTTCCCGGGGATCGACCAATCGCCACTACCTTTGCTCGATACTAATTGTTGGAACCCCATTCACCGGTCACGCAACGGCACTAGGTTTTAAAATTTTTTATACAGATCATAATCTATATCTGGGACCAGTGAACTTGGGATCGTAATTATTTTTCGAAACTAATACATACAATTTGTAAACACAAAATTGTAATCAATAAAATAAGAAGAACGTACCAACGTTTGGAGGCTCCTTCGCTTTACGTTATACTCCTGTCTGGACCAATCTTACCAACGTTTGGAAGCTCCTTCACTTTACGATGTGCTCCTGTCTGAACCACTCGATCTTCCTCGCTATCTCCCTGGACTGGTAACTGCGTATGGACGCATCACGGTCTCAGGAACATGAATGGTGGATGTAGAGAAATTGAAGAAACTCTTTCTTCTATGTGTTTCAAAAACACACAAAACATGAAAACAAGATACATATATATATATATATATATATATATATATATATATATATATATATATTCGTCTTGTTTCACGCACACACTTGGTGTATCAGGTATAAAAAAAAAACAATATTTTTTTTTCAATAAACCAAAATCACGCCTCTGCTCTGCTCACTTTTTTTATGTCAAAAAAATATTTATATATCACGCCACTGCTGAAAACTTTTTGCCACCCTGATTTCTATCTTTTGTGCATATACAAATTGCGTGCAAGTCAACTGATGCATATGCAATTGGTATCATATACAAATTCTATTTTTTTATTATATATATATATATATATATATTTGTATCCAATACAAACACTTATATATGTGTGTACACACCAATTTACATCCAATGCAATCTATTGTGTTATAATTGATATATATCTTTTAATTATCCTTTTTAAATATATCAAATATATTAAAAGTGATAATTAGTATTTTAAATTTAAACTTAAATTTAAATACTTAGATAAATGATTTAGTAAAAATAAAATAATCCTATTATTTTATCTTCGCCTAAATCCATATATCAACTAACACCCTTCAATTAATAAGTTAATTAATAATTCATAATTATCAGTATAATTAAATAATCTAATTATTTAATTAATTAATTTAACTATTAACATTCATTAATTAAATAATCTTATTATTCAATTAATTCTCAAATATATACATGTCACTTTTGTAACACAATTAATTGGACAGTCCAATTAATTAACCGTGACCCTTGTTACCTAAATCAATCGGACTAGCAAGGGGACCTAATGGACCCACAGTATTTTGAGCTCCAATAATCCTCTGAATCATTAACTAAACTCTTTAATTAATATTTCTTGATTATTAACTCCGATGTTATGCCACTAAAAACCCGAAGCTATATTCTCTAAACTGTAGACGCTTTTACACAGACCGATATAACTCGGTGTCCATCGATATAGCTATTACATATGGTGTGATCCTCCACAGTAGTTCATAATTAGAGCTGGGTCATAATGTCCGTTATACCCTCTTATCACATATATCATTTAAGTACCATTGATTCTCTAATGGATAATAAATCCTATTTCCTTATGGAATTAGGAGAGCGCTCATATTGTCCAAGCCCCGAATCAACCCTTAAGGGAGCTACCATCTACTTCTCACAAGAAGGAGTGGATTCCACTATTGTGTACAAACCTTTCCAGCCATAAGCCAAACCGTAATCCCAACATACATAGTATATTGATCGGGGAATAGCATCCGACCTCACCCATGGTATATCAAAGACCACGATCTAACCTGAAGGAGTCGATAAAACACTCAGGATTAAGATCACCCACATATAGTCATCATTAGTTGATATATATGAATCTCATCGGTAAACGGATCTTGGTTAGAGATTCATATAGATCATGACCCAGTCCTATATGCTCACATCATACAAGGTGCCTCCATTCCCATATCTCATATGAATGATTCAGGATAGAATCATCGTACATTACGGAATGGACCGCAACTATAGATTAAGCACAAATAAAGTACTCAGTTTATTTGCTATCTATGGACTCTTTAGATTGCACGTCTCTTACTGTATCCATCCATATATGACACTCATATACACAGTTCGAGATTACATCCGGCAATCTTGGATGTTAAATATATGCACAAGTTATAAAATAAAAAAATACAATAAGAATGAATTGAACTTTTCCTTTTATTTATTTCATAAATCCATTTACAAATTACATCTTTATGGCATAAACCCCAATACCCTGTTGATCGAGTACTTACTGGCGGACGAAATGGATTTCTGTTGGTCGGAAGACGATATGGAGATCATTCGGGAGAAGCTGGCAGTTGAGATTTTTTCTAACTCCCGTTCTGTTTAGATTTATATAGTAATTCTTTTGTATATATGCCAATTCTTTTGTATAAAAATGTTTACAATGTAATTAAATTTTATATTAGTTTTTGTTTCCTTTTCAACTGTCAAAAATTGCAAGTACAAACAAATTGGAAAACCTATTTAAATAAAATTGAATTTAATTTAATGAACAATTCATCAAGTACAAGTTATCACAATATCATCATCATAACGCCTCAAATCATTCCATGGTGGAGTCTCTGGGAGGACACGTTTGTCTATTATGGCTAACTGTATGACAGATGCTACACTTGGGCCTGTATTCATCAGGAACAACTCTGCTTAGACCTTCATTAATCAAAGTTGGGTTAGAGCATCTCATGGAATTATGCCCTGGTTGTCCACATCTTCTAAAGTTGTGTAGTTGTCCTCTTCAAATACGAGATATGTCGACCTGCCCTCGGGCGGTGTGCTTGTCACTTGGAGATTGGATTCAAAACCACCCTCTCAAAGATGTCAGATGGCACAATTAAAGTGGAAGGATGTCCAATCGGTATAATAGGAACCGAGTACGTATCAATAAGTGTCTGTCTCTTGTAGTAGTCCGCACACAGGGATGTGAAATTCAGGTTTCGGTCCCTGTAAAAACAATAAAAACGATGAGATTCACGTTTCAATAATATTAACCGTAGACTAAAACGTATGATGTACCTTGCGGCTGCGAGAGCGTGAGAACATGGAAGAAAGTCCATTTGAAATTTGTTGATTGTGTAGGTCTTCCAGGCTAAGTCAAGGGTCCACTGTTTTTCAGATCACTTCACCAAGAATATATTCCAGTCAACTGGATTTACAGTCATAAAATTACACTTATCAACACGTTTTAGGATCACAATATGTGCTGCATCGGTCAACTGATGACACATTAACTGTGTAACCCTATGATGATCTTGAAACCAACTTTGTAGCATATTCCTAATGAACCCTGCCAGAGTCAACATAGGCAGTTGCCGTGCAAATTTTAGGCATGGTTTATGCATTCTATAATATTGGTTGTTACCACCCTTTATCTTCTATAGGAGCAGTGTACACGGGACCGCTTGTGTGGACAAGCATTAATTACATAATCATATGCAGTCGGGCGTAAGTTTCCTAACTCTTCCATGTGTCGGTTATATTGTAACTAGCTGTACGCTCGAGCTGCTTTGTCCATTATTGTGGCAACATCCTTTCTATGATATCACTTCTTAATATTTTCAGAAAAGTGCTTGCTTCAATGCTTGCATGTCGATCAGAAATGAATACCAAATCATCTATATGGCCAAGAGCACCTTTCAACCAATCCAAAAACCACTCCAATGATAGGTTGTTTTTTGAGTCACCGTACCCAAAAGCAATTAGATAAACCTGTTCATTCCCGTATTATGCAGTTGCAATAAACAATGTGCCCCCGAATCTACCCTTTAAATGGGTACCATCAACGGTAATAAATGGACACATACACCTCTGGAATCCTCTAAGTGAGGCACCCAACAACATAAAAAAGTAGAGGAATTTACCATCTTCATCACACTGTAAGTCAGTGATTGTTCCGGGATTTGTTGTTCTAACACGTAACTGAATGATGACAGCTGTTGGAAGGTTTTCTCATGCGTTCCATAGGTCAGTGACAACGCATATTGCAGGGCTTGATGTGCCTTACTGTACATGATTTGGATGTCATACATTGTTTTCATGTTGGTGATTATGTCCTTCAGACGTATTAGTCGACCATCTTGTTGTTACAATCTAGGAGCAACCACTTCTCCAATTATGACTGCATTAGCTTGTCGATGGCGGCGGTGAATCTCCTCCAACAGACAAGTGTGTTCGTTGGCAAAAATTCTTACTTGGAAGTATGTCGCTTCATCTCTCCTCACCGCTCTTAACTTTCACGTACAGTTGTCCATCAAATAAACCAAATGTAACGTTGTCATATTCGACCTTTTCACCTTCCACTCGAAGTTGTGCCGTATTGTAAAATGCCCAACCATTCTCTTCAAATCTTTTTTAGTAGGAAAAAATTATCCTTTATATATCATGCTTGTAGATTCATCTTCTACCAAGTTCCTGCTTCCACCCATACCAAACGAGTATGATTCTGCTCTTGGAATAACCCACGTTGTGGTAATCTCAGAATCAGCTGGAGTTACATTAGGTCAGACCTTAGAGGTCCCAACTATATCTACTGCAGTGAAACTACATCTGTGTACACGTCTTTCCGTTTGGAACGGTTCTTCATCTTTCTCATTGTTCACTACATTATCTACTGGATGTAAATTTGCCTCATTAGCCACCTCATGAAGTGGCCCAACATTCGGTTCATTGTTCCGCTTATTGTTCATGTCATTGTACATCTCATTATATTGGTGGTTGTACTGTCCATTATTCATCTCAATTTGACAACCGAAGTCTTCATCCAATTGAGGTCCAACTATATCACCATGGTCGACTACTTCCGATGGGACACCACACATGTTTTGTTGCCCTTCGATCCCACTTCTTTCAGTGAACAACTGATTGCTTCGGCAAAACGATCGAAATTGTTGAGTGTTTTCACGAGCAGGGATATATTCAACTATCACATCTCCTGCTGCCCTCTCAATTAGACTAACACATACTTGAGGTTGGCTATTAAAGGTAGGCTTTCTACCTTGGATCGTGTTCAGCGCTACGGCCCTTAAGTTGTTACTACGTGTGTCCTTTGTAACTCTCAAGCCGAGACTTTTCTTTGAGTGTTTTTAGAGCAAAGCCATATGGACACAACTTTTGAATAAATGTGGTTGTCTTGGGATTCATCTTAGCTGGAATGATCTTATTGATTGGGTGTCCATTCATTGGAAGGGGAGCTCCCCCTCCGTCGTGACAAAAAAACTTTATCTTGCGGCTGCCGTCTATTTTATTTGGAGAGAGTGAAATTGTCGTATTTTTAAAAGCTCTCGAAAGTCTAGTCGAGAGGTTGCCCAGATCATTACAGATACTATTCGTTGCCGGCTCTCTTCTCTCAAGTTGAAGAATTAGCCTCTCATCTCTAGTTATCCTTAGGTGGTGTGGGCTTGTGTTGTGCTCAGTGCTCTTTGTAAAGCCTTTGGTTTAGCTCTTATTAGAGAGTTTGTTGTTTGAACGTTGTTTCTGAGCTTTGTGTCCCTTTCTTCCTGGGGTATGCCCCTTGTATTTGTACATTCCTTCCTTCTTTCTATGATACTATTTATTTACCCAAAAAAAAACACATACTTGAGGGATCACCCTATCTTTCCCTAGCATAAACAAAACATCATCGTCGTTTCTTATAAATGTGTGACATGTTGTCACGGGAACGATTGATATAGATTGTATATCAACAATGTATTTGTTCACATCGTACTTCACAACGGTTTGTACGATCGACATCAGCTCTCCGTAAGTCATATTTTTTGACATATACATTCCTTGGTTATCGGAACCAAAAAACCTCTTACTTCTATCAGGTAATTGCTCCTATCGACCGTTGTAAGATATGACTATTCTAACACTATCCATTGTCCTGTGAAATTCATCATCACAAACCATTATTAACAAATTAAAAAAATTACTTTTACAATTATTAAGAATTAAAATATTTCTTATGTGTAAGGGATCGAGAACATTTCTTTGAGATCGAGCTTTTTTTTTAATGGATCGAGAACATTTACAAACGGATCGAGCTTTTTGGAATGGGACCGAGAACATTTTCAAAGGGATCGAGAACTTTTTATAAGGGATCGAGACTTTTTTCTAAGGGATTGAGAACTTTTTCAAGGGTTCGAAAATTTTACAAGGGTTCGAGGTAAAAGTTCTCGAACCTTTGCAAGGGTTCGAGAACTTTTTGTAAGGGATCGAGAACTTTTTTTAAGGGATCGGAAACTTTTTCAAGGGATCGAGAACTTTTATAAGGGTTCGAGAACTTTTTTCAATAAATCGAGTACTTTTTCAAGGGATTGAGAACTTTTCAGAGATCAAGAATATTTGTCATATTATCGAGGATTTTTTTTTTCAAATAATAGAGTTTTTTTCAAAATTTATAAAAGTTCGATCCAATATAAAATAAACTCGATTCATCTTTAAATATTCTTGTTCACACAGGAAAAAAACTCGGATCTATTCAATGTTCATATATGTTCTTACAAAGACTGAAACAACATATTATCGAAGAATTGATACACTGTTAACCTATACAGAAATGTATGCAAAATATCTGAAATGCTTGAAAACAGAAAAAAGGATATACCAGATCATAAATATTTGTTACCTTTTTGTACAAAATCTGGAGATAGACAACTGTTTTGGAAAACGAAAAGTTTTTCAAACACCTTTTTTGGGGACATACACATGAGTTCGGCAAGTTACCTTTTAAAAATTAAAGTTTATGGACAACTTGGATAGTTCATATAATATGTGTCTTTTAAAATTAAGTTATTAAATCGGTAACATCATTTCAACACATAATAAAAAAAATGTGATATATCTCACCATTTCCATGTATGAAATTCCGATTAATGATTTGTGCCAACGCTACTCGGTAGAACAAAAATTCTCATATAATTGGTGATATTTTCCTTTTTTAAGTATTAAAAAATTTTGGAGGTTTTTTTTTTAATAATAGTGGGAGGACTCCACAGCATGGGTACCATTAATTTAACTCTCTGAACCAGATGCCCACATCAGAAGCCAAACAAACTCGATCCAGTATGAATAGAAAGAGCTAGCTTCATTAATGTTGAAGTGATACATAACTTTATTACTTAATTTTAATAAATGTTGTAACCATAAATTATGAATTAAATTCGTTTTTTTTTTACCCATTAAGATTATTGATTAGTAACTATTCAGTCCCATATATAACGTCTCAGATTTGACTAGCAACAAGTGGTACCATAATTTATTTTTTTTTAAAGTTGATTAATTAACAAATGCTTGTATGCAAAATACAGAGAGTTGATTATTGAAAGTTGACTTTCTAAAAGTAAGGCTTGATGCTAGCCGATTGTCTGCATATCACCTTTATGATTCAAGTTTACTATTATAATATTTAAAACATGAAAGCAAGTGTACGTTTTCTTTACACTTTCAATAATAAACTCATTTTTTACGTAAAGATATATAGGAAAACTTCAGAAAAACCGGAACCCGAAAATGCACTCATACTTTGAACGAATTTATATCAGCGGCTAGTTGATCTCTATATATAATATAAGCTAGTTTAATCTGATATTCATTATCTCAAACTCTCTGCTACCTCTAAATGGAGATCAATGTTGAAGTGGTTTCCAGAGAAATAATCAAACCCACCAATTCACCCCACGACCGTTACAATTTTTGCATTCTTGATCAATTTAGTCCACGTTGGTATTTGCCTTTCGTATACTTCTATAGTGTTGATCACAAACTGATCTGCAAAAATGAGATATCCAGGAACCTCAAAACATCATTGTCTCAGGTTTTAAACCATTACTACTTATTAGCTGGAATTGTTAATGACACCTTCATTGACTGCAAGAATGGAGGAGTCCTGGTTTTGGAGGCTCAAGTCAACTGCCACCTCTCTGAAATCCTCCAAAATGCAAATCCTGAAAAGTTCGTCAACCAATTCCTCCTGGAAGATGTCAATAATTTTGCCCTCACTGTCAAACTAAATTTCTTTAACTGTGGTGGTTTCGCGATTGGTGTACGCATGTCCCATAAAATTGCAGATGCTTCATCTGTGATAACGTTTATCAAATATTGGGCTGAAACCTCTCGCAACGGTTATATGGACAATGTTCGTCCAGATATCGTGGGCACTACACTGTTTCTCTCCAAGGATAATGCGGTTGATCACTCATCCAGATACCCTCTTGAAAAGAATATTATATCAAAACGGTTTGTATTTAATAATTCTAATATATCTTCTATAAAAGAAAAATACATTATTACACCAAGCACGGAAAGTAGCATGCCATATATATCACGTTATAAGATCCTATCATCTTTTTTATGGAATCGTTTTGCGGCTTCAATTGAAATAAATAAAGGACCTAAAAGAAGTTGCTTGCTGAGTACTCCAGTGAACTTGCGTAAGATGGTAGATCCACCACTTCTTGATGATTCATTTGGTAATGCAGCAGGAGGTGCAATAAGTGTCGTTTCTTCGGAGGATGATATTGAGGAAGAGGGTTATAACTATAGAATAGTCAATAAGTTGACTGAAGCCATGAGCAAATTTAACAAGGAATTTGTGAAAAAACTGCACGATGGCAAGCTTGACAGACATTTTATCTTGGATGGGGCAGATGAAAATACATTGAAACGAGAGGTGGTTGGTTTCGCCTGTTCAAGTTTGTTGAGGTTTCCTATATATGAAGCTGATTTCAGGTGGGGGAAGCCTATATGGTGTGCCGTTGGTGGCGTGCCTAAAAAGAATCTTCACGTTTTCTTAGACACCAAAAATGGAGATGGAATAGAAGCATGGATTAACATGAGAGCGGAAGACATGGCCAAATTCGAAAGCGATAAAGAGTTGCTCGCTTATGCTTCCCCGACCTCATGCCCCTGATCTTTATATTTGAGTTTGTCTAGTTCAAGTTTTCAATATGGCAGAGTTGCTAATCTCCTGATTAAATTAAGTTCTTGATTTTCTGTATTTGATTCTCTTTTTTTCTTATATTCTTAATATGATGGTGATGTATTTTTGTAATTCATAAAATAAAATTTCAAGTATTGACCTAGTTTTTGAGTTTGATTTTTTTTTTTTTTTTTGTAAATTGTGGATTGTCCAAAGGAGTACAGTATTATTTATTTTACTTTTTGAGCTAACCAAACTTTTATATTAGATTAGAATACACAAAATCATTGAGAAGAGAGTTTATCCTTGTGTAAAATTGTAAAATTGTCATGACAAAAACTAAGAAAATCAACATATATAGCAGCAGCTTCGTCCAAACAGACCGCAAAATGGAGAAGATTTCGAGGATAATTATCGAAAACTTACGGCCCCAAATTGCTAATGTCACATAGATGATCCACAAACTCTTCATTAGTTTACTGTTGTAATTTGGAAATTGGAAAACAAAAATGGATAATTAATGAGAAATGATCATTTCCCTTAAATATAGCATTCTACCTTGTTCGGTATTGGATAGTATTGGAAATACTAAATTAGTTAATATACATTTTTATAATTAAATTAATCATTTATAAATATATTTAAATAATAAATTAAAATATAATTATAAATATTTAATTCATAAAATAAATAGTTTCATTAACAAAAAGAAAAATTAAAAAAGCAATTAGATCCGTGTCTCCTCCGACATCGTCATCGAAGCCTCCCACAACCTCTGGTTACATCTCTACACTCCCGCCGCCATCGTCAACGGCGGTGGAAGACTTCCTTTTATCGAACTTCCATGATGGGATTCAATTCGTGCTCTTCACTCCTATGTGTGTTTCATTTTTTTTTTTGGGTAAATATGTGTGTTTCATTATTGGTTCCTCCAAAATATTGATATATTGATATCTCTATTGATTTTAAGTTTCTTTGTTGATTTTAATTAAATATAATGAATATGATTATTTAAGTGACTTTTTCTGTAATTAAACTAATAATAATAATAATAATAATAATAATAATAATAATAATAATAATAACTAAAACAAAATATACCAATTAAACAAATTTAGCATTCTACATTTCTACCTTGTTTGGTATTGGTAGATTAGTTAATATACTTTTTTTAAAATTAAATTAAACATTTATAAATATATTTATATATTAAATTAATATATAATTATAAATATTTAATTCAGAAATATATAATTGTATTTCCAAAAAGAAAAGCAATCAGTTTCGTGTCTCCTCCGACACCGTCATTGAAGCCTCCCGTAACCTCTGGTTATGTCTCTACCCTCCCGCCACCACCGTCAACAACGGTGGAAGACTTCCTATTATCGTACTTCCATGGTGGCAGATTCAGTTCGCGCTCTCCACTCTTATGTTTGTTTCAATTTTGGTCCCTCCAAAATATTGATATATTGGTATCTCTATTGATTTTAAGTTTCTTTGTTGATTTTAATTAAATATAATGAATAGGGGCGGGTGTCGTGCGGTTCGGTTTTAGGCAAAACCGAACTAAACTGAAAATATTTTGGTTTACCAAAAATTGAACCGATTTAAATCTAATAAAAAATGATAACCGAACAGAACTGAATTGATTTCAATCGGTTCGGTTCATTTCGGTTTTGGGCCTAATAGGTCTTTTTGGCTTGATGAGCTTAATGAGTCTTTTTTAATATATTTTAAAATTTGATGGGTTGTTGACTTGTTGTTGCCTTGTTGGATTCTAATTTTACACCAAAGTTTCATAAATTGTAAAAACCTAAATGCCCAAGCCCAAATCAAACATAACTATTAACTAAGAACATTTAATTTATAATTCATTCAAAAAAAAATCACAAATTGAAGCCACTTTGACATACTACAGACATACATACAATACAAATTTCACAAGTGACAATGTGACATATAGTAAAATTTCCAAGATAAAACTCTATATCACAAATCCAAGCTCCAAATAAATATTACAATTTGTCGATGTTGATTTCTCGATGGATGAGAAAGTCAACAATGTTGGATTTGGTTATGACCTGTCAAAAGAGAAAGAGAAAGAGAAAGAGAAAGAGAATGCAATTGAAGTAATAAAGACACGAGTTTACGTTGAAAAACTTCGATGATCGGATAAACATCCACGGGTGGTTGTGATATGAATCTCACCAAGAACAGTAAGACCCAGAACCAATATATGGTAACGGAGGATCATTTTCTAATCAAGTTTTTAAACAAGAATATTATCGGACCGCGACCCGTTACCTATAAGGAGGTAAGAACCAACGGTATCAAGAAAATTGTAGACGCCACACTCAAGAATAGGAAAGAAGGTGAGTGATAAGTCAAGGTTTGAACGCCACAAGGTAGAACCTTGATAAGTTCACAAGTTCTATGAAGAACCAAAGAGAAAATTATCTCAAATTTATTTCAATTCAAATTCTATTCTCAAATTACATCAATTGGTCCATTTTATACTAAAAAGATCTAAGATCTAAAAGGAAATAAATATTTAGGCAATTAATGCCTTACAATCATGAAAATAAATGCAAACAAATTTAGGAAATAAATAAATACTAAACTAGCGACTATTGACTTGCTTCCTAATTGGAAAGCTAAATTTGGAAACAAATCAGCCCCTTAATTTGTGAAACAAATCAACTATTATTCTTTGGAAATTAAA
Organism: Dipteronia dyeriana; assembly: GCA_032871835.1. Classification (NCBI taxonomy): domain Eukaryota; kingdom Viridiplantae; phylum Streptophyta; class Magnoliopsida; order Sapindales; family Sapindaceae; genus Dipteronia; species Dipteronia dyeriana. The sequence goes on from CM065302.1 coordinate 24,078,175, forward strand.
AGAAAATAAATCAGCCAAAGTTGACTATTTTCCTAGCTTGTGCCACACGCCCAAGTCTTCCTTATTCAGCCTAATCAATTGCCTTGATGACATTAATTACGCATTGGTCTTCATGTGGACTTATCTTGGACTTCAACAATTCAAAATCAGCCCAAGTGTCTTGAATTAGGTCATTTAGTGCTTCTTTGAATCTCTTAGCTCTTACCCTTGTTATTGGCCTAACCGAAACATGCAATGGATCATTTGATGACTTCTTGATTCTCATCATTCCCCTTCTCCTCAAAAGGATTCGTCCTCGAATCTTCAGCATAATATTGTTGACAAACTGTAGCACAAAGGATGGTTCCCCTCTTTTATCTTTTTTTTGATGAATCTCCTTTGAAAGACATTTTTTTTTTATCAATGCACGAAAACAAGAAAAGGAATAAAATTTTTTGATATAAGTTCAACTACACGACCTAAAAAAAATTGTACTTTCTTTTTTTTCGGGATTTTTTTTATATCAAAGCTGATTTTTTTTTGTAAAAGATCTGATTTTTTTTAAAAAAAAATAGACGAAAAAGAACAAGGATAGATTAAACCTAATTTAGAAGCCTAAGCTCTGATACCAACTGATATGAACCTCACCAAGAGCAGTGAGACCCGGAACCAATGTATGGATGCAATGGATCCTTGTTCTTTCTCTTCTCTGTATTCATTTGTTTCAACAACAACAAAAAAAAAAAAAAAAAAAAAAAAAGAAGTACAAAAAGCTTGCTTGTGTCCACTTGATCAAGGTCGGTAAAAAAAACAATTTTTTTTTTGGGTTGTGTAGTTAAACTTATATCAACAATTTTTATTCATTTTCTTGTTTTCGTGCATTGATAAAAAAAAGATGTATTTCAAAGGAGATTCATCAAAAAAGACTGATATGAACCTCACCAAGAGCAGTGAGACCCGGAACCAATATATGGTAACGAAGGATCGTTTTCTAATCAAGTTTTTAAACAAGAACAAAATCGGACCGCGACCCGTTACCTATAAGGAGGTAAGAACCAACGGTATCAAAAAGATTGTAGACGCCACACTCAAGAACAAGAAAGAAGGTGAGTGATAAGTCAAGGTTTGAACGCCACAAGGTAGAACCTTGATAAGTTCATAGTTCTATGAAGAACCAAAGAGAAAATTCTCTCAAATTTATTTCAATTCAAAATCTATTCTCAAATTACATCAATTGGTCCCTTTTATACTAAAAATATCTAAGACCTAAAAGGGAATAAATATTAGGCAATTAATGCCTTACAATCAGGAAAATAAATGCAAACAACTTTAGAAAAATAAATAAATACTAAACTAGCAACTAGTTGATTTGTTCATTATTTGGAAAGCTGAATTTGGGAAACAAATCAGCCCCTTAATTTGGAAAACAAATCAATTATTATTCTTTTGAAATTAAAAGGAAATAAATCAGCCAAAGTTAACTATTTTCCTAGCTTGTGCCACACTCCCAAGTCTTCCATATTCAGCCTAATCAATTGCCTTGATGACATTAATTACGGATTGGTCTTCATGTGAGCTGAATTTGGATTTTAACAACTCAAAATCAGCCCATCAATAAATGCTTCTTTGATCCTATTGCTTTCATGTAATTGGCCCAACTGGAATTTGCAATGGATCCTTTGGTGATGCTTCTTGATTCTCATCATTCTCCCTCTCTTCAAAAGGATTCGTCCTCGAATCTTCACCATAATGTTGTTGATAGTCTGAACCATGCAATATGGTTCCCCTCTTTTATCTTTGTTTGATGAATCACTTTTGAAAGACATATTATTTTTTGTTATATCAATGCTCGAAATCAAGAAAAGAAAAACAAATAGTTGATATAAGTTCAACTACACAACCTAAAAAAATGTACTATTTTTTGTTGGATCTTTTTTTTTATAACGAAACTGATCAAACTTTTTTTTTTTGTAAAAAATCTGATTTTTTTTATCAAATAGAAAAATAGAAGAAGAAGAACAATGATAGATTAAACCTGATTTAGAAGTCTAAGCTCTGATACCAACTGATATGAACCTCACCAAAAGCAGTGAGACCCGGAACCAATATATGGTACGGAAGGATCGTTTTCTAATCAAGTTTTTAAACAAGAACAAAATCGGACCGCGACCCGTTACCTATAAGGAGGTAAGAACCAACGGTATCAAGAAGATTGTAGACGCCACACTCAAGAACAAGGAAAGAAGGTGAGTGATAAGTCAAGGTTGGAACGCCACAAGGTAGAACCTTGATAAGTTCACAAGTTCTATGAAGAACCAAAGAGAAAATTCTCTCAAATTTATTTCAATTCAAAATCTATTCTCAAATTACATCAATTGGTCCCTTTTATACTAAAAATATCTAAGACCTAAAAGGGAATAAATATTAGGCAATTAATGCCTTACAATTATGAAAATAAATGCAAACAAATTTAGGAAATAAATAAATACTAAACTAGCAACTATTGACTTGCTTCCTAATTGGAAAGCTAAATCTGGAAACAAATCAGCCCCTTAATTTGGGAAACAAATCAACTATTATTCTTTGGAAATTAAAAGGAAATAAATCAGCTAAAGTTGACTATTCTCCTAGCTTGTACCACATGTCCAAGTCTTCTTTATTCGGCCCAATCCATTGTCTTGATGACATTAATTAAGGCTTGGTCTTCATGTGAGCCGAATTTGGACTTTAACAACTCAGAATCAGCCCATCAATAAATGCTTCTTTGATCCTATTGCTTTCATGTAATTGGCCCAACTGGAATATGCAATGGATCCTTCGGTGACGCTTCTTGATTCTCATCACAATGGATCCTTTGGTGACGCTTCTTGATTCTCATCATTCCCCCTCTCTTCAAAAGGATTCGTCCTCGAATCTTCACCATAATGTTGTTGATAGTCTGAACCATGAAATATGGTTCCCCTCTTTTATCTTTGTTTGATGAATCACTTTTGAAAGACATTATTTTTTGTTATATCAATGCTTGGAATCAAGAAAAGAAAAAGAAATAGTTAATATAAGTTCAACTACACAACCTAAAAAAAATGTACTATTTTTTGTTGGATCTTTTTTTTTTATAACGAAACTAATCAAACTTTTTTTTTTTTGTAAAAAATCTGATTTTTTTTTTATCAAATAGAAAAATAGAAGAAGAAGAACAATGATAGATTAAACCTGATTTAGAAGCCTAAGCTTTGATACCAACTGATATGAACCTCACCAAGAGCAGTGAGACCCGGAACCAATATATGGTAACGAAGAACCAATATATGGTAACGAAGGATCGTTTTCTAATCAAGTTTTTAAACAAGAATATTATCGGACCGCGACCCGTTACCTATAAGGAGGTAAGAACCAACGGTATCAAGAAAATTGTAGACGCCACACTCAAGAATAGGAAAGAAGGTGAGTGATAAGTCAAGGTTTGAACGCCACAAGGTAGAACCTTGATAAGTTCACAAGTTCTATGAAGAACCAAAGAGAAAATTATCTCAAATTTATTTCAATTCAAATTCTATTTTCAAATTACATCAATTGGTCCATTTTATACTAAAAAGATCTAAGATCTAAAAGGAAATAAATATTTAGGCAATTAATGCCTTACAATCATGAAAATGAATGCAAACAAATTTAGGAAATAAATAAATACTAAGCTAGCAACTATTGACTTGCTTCCTAATTGGAAAGCTAAATTTGGAAACAAATCAGCCCCTTAATTTGTGAAACAAATCAACTATTATTCTTTGGAAATTAAAAGAAAATAAATCAGCCAAAGTTGACTATTTTCCTAGCTTGTGCCACACGCCCAAGTCTTCCTTATTCAGCCTAATCAATTGCATTGATGACATTAATTACGCATTGGTCTTCAAGTGGACTTATCTTGGACTTCAACAATTCAAAATCAGCCCAAGTGTCTTGAATTAGGTCATTTAGTGCTTCTTTGAATCTCTTAGCTCTTGCCCTTGTTATTGGCCCAACCGAAACATGCAATGGATCATTTGATGACTTCTTGATCCTCATCACCTCCTACTCAATGCATCGACCACCTTGTTCAATATTCCAAATTTATATTTAAGAACAAATTGAAAAGTTTGAAGGAATTCTACTCATTTTACATGCCGTGCACCTAGCTTGTGTTGAGTGCTTAAGTATTCAAGGCTTTATGATCTGAATAGAGAACAAATTCCTTTGGCAGCAAGTAGTGACTCTATTGATCTAGAGCTCGGATGATGGCATAGATGATGGAAATCATTAACTTAGCAACCATACACCCCAATAGCTAAAGAGCTATGATAAAAATGGAATGCAATTTAACACCCTCCAACTAATTGAAACAAACCCGATCGTTCAAGATTGAAGTAAGAGAAACTATTCTAATCACTTTATCAATAGAATGATGATAAAAGCTAATTAGAACAGCACTTTGATTTCCCTAAAACGCCACAAACTATGAAGTTTGATCAATTTAAAGGCAAAACAAAGATTTAACGGTTGTTGAACGCCACAAGCTGAATAAGCTTGATAAGTTCCAAAGTTCATGCAAGAACTTAAAAATAAAACACTTACAAAGTGCTCAAATAAGTTTATATTACTCAAATCTCTCCCTTACATAGAAAAGCAGCCTTGTTTATATAAATAACCTATCAATCTGGGCTATCAGCAGAAGATTCCTACTAATTAGAAGTGGGTGTTCCTCGAAGCTTAGACGAGTTGAATGGAAGACAAACTGTCACACCATTCTGAGGAAGTTTACTGGTTCGACTGTGAAAAGAGAGAAGCTGATGTAGAGGACCTGATGGGTGCCTAAGAATCCTGCCTGAGAAAACAAGAGTTCGAGGGGGCCCAAGGTCTATGATACCTCAAAGTATTCAAATTAATTTCTATAGGCAGACATTAGCCTCTGAGCGAATCTACCCCCTCTTAGGTGTTTTAGCACTCTGATCGTCTAACAAACAGGGGGATTGAAGCCTAAACAACAAGATCCGAGCCAGGAGCTTTGGGTTGCCCATCAGTTCATTCAGTTTGGATTTCCTCACACATAGGCACTTTAGGCAGCTACCCGAGAGATCAATCATCTTGCAAGGAATGTGGGAAATAGCCTGACAAAGGCCAAGGACAATACAACACAAATATAACTGCCCATTAAATGTGTAACCTCCCACTAAATGACATCTAGACCATGAATAATGGCTATAAAGTATTCAGCCTTTGTAACTCTTTATTCCTAATCAAAAAACACATGAACTCACACTTAACAAAATAAAACCCAACATAAAAACCCAAACTAATCATAAAACAAGCCCACAAAACCCAACATAATTAAACCAAAACTAATTATAAAATAAGCCAACAAAACCCAACATAATTAAACCCAAACTAATTATAAAATAGACCCACAAACCCAACATGGCCGAATGGCCTTTTATTCTTCAAGATAGGCTAGAATACTTCATTCTAACAAGGCTGGACTTTTGTCTTCGGGATTTAGACTTGTTTGAAACATGTTAACCATTTTATACACTTCTTGCATCCTTAGAACCTTGACCAAATCTTGACTAGTTTGCACCTTCCAAATGCTTCCCATTAATCAAGTTAAGGCTTCTTTCATCCTTTTAGCTTTGGCTCTTATCATCGGTCCTCCACGAATAGTTAAAGGATCTTGATCTTTTCCAACCTTAGCTGAATGGTGATCAACTGGACGGTCCTCATCATTGCCCCTTTCCTCGAAAGGATTCATCCTCGAATCATCTCCTTCATCACCTACATCAAACAAAGACAAATCAAAAACATTGAAAGTTGCACTAAAATTGCCATACTCACTTGGCAGTTCCATCTTGTATGCATTGTCATTGATTCTTTGAAGGACTCGAAATGGTCCATCCCCTCTTGGCAAGAGTTTAGACTTCCGTGGCTAGGAAATCTTTCCTTCCTCAAGTGTACCCAAACCCAATCACCAGGTTCAAATACTATTTGCTTTCGGTCCTTGTTGTGTTGCTTCTCATATTGTAGAGTTTTCTTTTCAATTTGTGTGCGCACCTTTTCATGCAAGGCTTTGACAAAATCAGATTTTTGCTTACCATCAAAATTAGATCTTTCCAAAGGTAAAGGTAGTAAATCCATAGGAGATAATGGATTGAACCCGTACATAACTTCAAATGGTGAATGGGTTGTTATAGCATGCACACTTCGATTATAAGCAAACTCCACATGTTGCAAACATTCCTCCCAATTCTTCAAATTCCTTTGAATTATGGCCCTCAAAAGCGTTGATAAAGTTCTGTTTACCACCTCCATTTGTCCATCTGTTTGTGGATGACAAGTGGTTGAATACAACAACTTTGTACCCAACTTTCTCCAAAGCGTTTTTCAAAAGTGGCTAAGGAACTTCACATTTCTATCACTCACAATTGTCCTTGGAATTCCATGTAACCTCACAATTTCTCTGAAGAACAACCCAACAACAAATGTTGCATCAACTGTTTTATGGCAAGAAATGAAATGCGCCATCTTGCTGAACCTGTCAACAACAACAAAAAATAGAATCTCTCCCCCCTTTTGACCTAGTTAATCCCAAGACAAAGTCCATTGACATATCAACCCAAGACTCACTATGATGAGGACCAGCCAGTTGATCACAATTCGGCTAAGGTTGGAAAAGATCTAGGTCCTTTAACCATTCATGGAGGACCAATGACAAGAACTAAAGCTAAAAGGATGAAAAAAGCCTTAACTTGTTTAATGGGAAGCATTTGGAATGGGCAAGCTAGTCAAGATTTGGTCATGGTTCTAAGGATGCAAGAAGAGTATAAAATGGTTAACATGTTTCAAACAAGTCCAAATCCCGAAGAAAAGAGTCTTTCCTTGTTAGAATGAAGTATTCTAGCCTATCTTGAAGAATAAAAGGCCATTCGGCCATATTGGGTTTTGTGGGCCTATTTTATAATTAGTTTGGGTTTAATTATGTTGGGTTTTGTGAGCTTATTTTCTTATTAGTTTGGGTTTAATTGTGTTGGGTTTTGTGGGCTTATTTTATGAATAGTTTAGGTTTTTGTGTTGGGTGAGTTCATGTGTTCTTTGATTAGGAATAAGGAGTTACAAAGGCTGAATACTTTATGGCCATTATTCATGGTCTAAATGTCATTTAGTGGGAGGTTACACATTTAGTGGGAGGTTACACATTTAATAGGCAGCTATATTTGTGTTGTATTGTCCTTGACCTTTGTTCTATATAAACAAGGCTACTTTTTCTATGTAAGGACAGAGATTTGAGTAATATAAACTTATTTGAGCACTGTGTGAGTGTTTTGTTTTTAAGTTATTGCATGAACTTTGGAACTTATCAAGCTTATTCGGCTTGTGGCGTTCAACAACCTCAAAATCTTTGTTTTGCCTTTAAACTTATCAAACTTCATAGTTTGTGGTGTTTTGGGGAAATTAAAGTGCTGTTCTAATTAACTTTTATCATCATTTCATTGATAAAGTGATTAGAATAGTTTCTCTTACTTCAATCTTGAACGATCGGGTTTGTTTTCAATTAGTTGGAGGTTGTTAAATTGCATTCCATATGTATCATAGCTCTTTAGCTATTGGGGTGTATGGTTGCTAAGTTAATGATTTCCATCACACTAGGTATAGGAAGAGGAGTATATAGCCCATGAGGCATTACTTTAGATTTAGCTTGTTTGCAAGTAATGCATCTCTCACATATTCACTCAACGTCTCTTTTTATGTGTGACCAAAACAAATGATCACTTAACACACCCAAAGTCTTTTTAACAAAAAAATGCCCCATTAACCCGCCACTATCTGCCTCTCTCACAAGCAATTCTGTCATTGAACATCTAGGAACAGACAGCTTGTTTTCTTTGAAAATAAAACCATCAAGCCTAAAAACTTGTCAAAACCCCCTTGCTCACATGCCACATAAACATTAGCAAAATCAAAGTCAGAATTGTATAAGTATTTAATGTGCTCAAAACCCAATAATTTTGCATCAAGTTTAGAAATTAGAGCATACCTTCTAGAAAGAGCATCAGCAACCACATTCTCCTTACCTTGTTTGTACTTGATGATGTATGGAAAGGATTCAATAAACTCCACCCATTTTGCATGCCTATGGCTTAACTTTCCTTGTCCTTTGAGATATTTCAAGGACTCATGATCGGTGTGTATAACGAATTCCTTGTACCAAAGATAGTGTTGTCATGTCTCTAACACTCTCACCAAGGCATAAAACTCCTTATCATATGTCGGGTAGTTAAGACTTGCTCCACTTAGCTTCTCACTAAAGATTGCAATGGGTCTGCCCTCTTGCATTAAGACTCCTCCAATACCTATTCCACTTGCATCACACTCAATCTCAAAAGTTTTAGCAAAGTTAGGCAAAGCAAACAAAGGTGCTGAACTAAGTTTGTGTTTAAACAAGTTAAAAGCATCATCTTGTTCTTTACCCCACTTAAATCCCGGTTCCGGATTCTAAGATCTGGGCCAGGCGGGAATCTCTAATCTGAATTGGAGTCATTGCTCCAGTCGGTTTAAGCCCAGGGAAAAGAGAAGCTTAGACTTTAGATAAAGGGCGAATCCGCCTTAATGATCCCCACGGTGCGGGCCTTTTCACTTGAATCAATCAACCTGGACCTTGACTCCCCATCAAAATAAACTACTACAAACTTTCCAATGTAAGCATGCAAAAAAAAAAAAACATGGTTCATCAATCTCATAAAAGTATTAGGTGCGTTAGTTAGGCCAAAAGGCATTACTAACCATTCATATAGACCATATTTAGTTTTGAAAGCGGTTTTCCATTCATCACCCTCATGCATTATTATTTAATGATATCAAGATTTCAAATCAATCTTTGAAAACATACAAGAACCATGCAATTCATCCAACATATCATCTAACCTAGGGATAGGATGTCTATACTTTACTGTGATTTTGTTGATGGTTCGACAATCAACACACATTCTCCAAGAACCATCCTTTTTAGGTACCAACAAAACAGGAACCGCACATGGACTCATGCTTTTACGTAAATATCCCTTTTCCATAAGCTCACTTACTTGCTTTTGGATTTCCTTGGTCTCTTCAGGGTTGCATCTATATGCTGGCCTATTTGGTTTGCTTGCACCCGGAATGAAATCAATTTGATGTTCAATTCCTCTAATTGGTGGCAAACCAATAAAAACATCTTCATGAAAGAGATCCTCATTTTTCTGTAACAGATCAACAATAATACTAGGCAAACGCTTGTCAATTTCGTTAGAAACAATTAAAATATCCTTGTACATAAGTACAAGTAAGGGCTGCCTTATGGTTAATGCTTTCTTCACATCACACATTTTTGCATAAACACTCATTTTTCTTTCACTCAAGCCTTCCTTGTTTTCTCTCCCCTTGTGTTTCCCATTGCTCTCATTTTTACCATTCAACTCACCTTTTTTTTCTCTCTTTCGTGCTCCCTTCCCAAAGTTTCAGTTAATGAAGATTCAAGCTCTTCATATTGCTGTTTTATGCGCATTTGGTCTTCAAAAATTGTCTTTGGTGGCAAAGGTCCAAGTTGGTATTTATGTCCCTCCATGATCAAAGAATAACGGTTCTTAAACCCATCATGCATTACCCTTCAATCATATTGCCATGGTCTCCCCAATAATATGTGAGCATACATAGGTACCACATCACACCAAACATCATCCTTATATCTACCAATTGAAAAAGAAATTAACATTTGCCGATTTACCTTCACAACACCACTATCATTCAACCATTGTAACTTGTATGGTTTTGGATGTTTAATAGTAGGTAATTTCAGCTTCTCCATAAGCAAGGTACTTGCCACATTTGTACAACTTCCACTATCAACAATCACATTACACAACTTGTTAGCAATCAAACAATGAGTATGAAACAAATTTTCACGTTGCTCACCATGTTCATTATTTTTACTTTGCAAACTAAGTGTGCGTTGTACAACCAAATTTTCTCCACTAGCATACTCTATATCACTAGCATCTTCTAAATGTGGCATGTCATCTTCATCCTCTCTCTCACTTTCTGATTCAACTGTCCCATCCCTCATGATCATTACCCTTTTATTAGGACATTCACGTGCCACATGACCATGTCCAAGGCACTTAAAACACTTAATGCCTCTAGTTTGATTAGATTGATTCTCACCTCTACCCTTGCTGCCTATTTCATTTTTGCTTTTAGTTTCATCAATTTTAGGCTTAACAATAGGTTTATCATCCTTTTTACTCCAATTCTGTTTCCAAGAAGAAGAAGAACCTGAATAAGGTTTTGAATCATACCTGATGCCTTTTCTTTTGAGTTGCCTTTCAATCTTCATGGCCACACCCACCATGTCCTCAATCTCCACATAATGTTGCAACTCCACAAGATCAACAATGTTCTTGTTTAATCCACTCAAAAATCGAGCCATAGTGGCCTCACGGTCCTCCTCCACATTAGCCCTTATCATAGCTATCTCCATTTCCTTGTGATATTCTTCTACACTCATGGAACCTTGTGTCAAAGTTTACAATCGTTGATGCAAATCCTTATAGTAATGGCTAGGGACAAATCTCCTCCTCATGATTTGTTTCATCTCCAACCAAGTCTCTACGGGTCTTTCACCATTTCTACGCCTGTCTTTACACAATTGATCCCACCAAACAATATCATAATCATAAAATTCAACAGCAGCTAGTTTTACCTTTTTCTCTTCGGAGTAGTTATGACATTCAAAGATCAGCTCCACTTTTCGTTCCCATTCCAAATAGGCATCCGGATTGTTCTTCCCTTGAAAAGGAGGAATTTTCATTTTGATGTTGCCTATGTTTCGGTCCACACCATCAAAACGTCCTTTCCTAGCTTGTCTTCTTGGATTAACATCTAGACCAATGATGGTAGCTTGGCCATCATCCGTGTCTTCTCCACCATCATATACATCATTGACAAAGGCTGGTTGTCTTCCACGTCGTGGTTCTCTTTGCAATATGGTAATTGCTTCATCATGTCTTTCTAGACGATCTCCTACATCTCCCATCACTTTGAACATACGTTCAAATTGTTCCTGCATTGCTTGAATCACTTGATCATTTGAGGAAGAACTCACTTCTTTATCTTTGTTAGACATGTTTAAAACCTGAAAAAAAAAAGTTAGAACAGCCTCACAATCACTCTCTCACGTGTTTCTCTCAAAGAATTTATTCACACCACTCGTGTTTCACACAATTATTTAGCTTTTCTCGATGCTAATCTCACCACTCTTGCCTTTTACCTCTCTTGTTTTGTTCTTTGGGTTCTTAGATTAACTAAGGTCCTTTTAAACAAACAATTCATACTATGGCAAATTCAACGGAGTGAAATTGGGTAGGTCTAAAAAAAACAAACAAAAGGTCACACTTAAAGTAAGCAAAGATTAGAACTGAAATATCAAATTCTCTCCCAACAAGAATTCTGTTTGTTTTAATTAAAAAAACAATATTTATATATTTCCCAAACCGAAACAAGAATGTTATGAACAAAGAAAGATTTTTGGAATTTTGCAAGAATTCCTTGAATCCGCAATACTTTTTTTTTTGTCTTTTTTGGTTTTTTTTTAGTTTTTTTTAGTTTTTTTTTTCCTTTTTTTTTCTGCGGAAAACAAAGAAGAATGATAATAACCTCAAGAAGCACAACAATTAAGATGAATTATAGATACGGTGCTATAAGATGAAGAAGAAAAGAAAGTGAGAAAAAAAAAATTAAAAGAACAATAAATAATTGGATATGCAAACCTCAAACTTGAGCTAAGCTCTGATACCAAAATGATGGAAATCATTAACTTAGCAACCATACACCCCAATAGCTAAAGAGCTATGATACATATGGAATGCAATTTAACACCCTCCAACTAATTGAAACAAACCCAATCGTTCAAGATTGAAGTAAGAGAAACTATTCTAATCACTTTATCAATAGAATGATGATAAAAGCTAATTAGAACAACACTTTGATTTCCCCAAAATGACACAAACTATGAAGTTTGATCATTTTAAAGGCAAAACAAAGATTTTGAGGTTATTAAACGCCACAAGCTGAATAAGCTTGATAAGTTCCAAAGTTCATGCAAGAACCAAAAAACAAAACACTCACAAAGTGCTCAAATAAGTTTATATTACTCAAATCTCCCTCTTACATAGAAAAAGCAGCCTTGTTTATATAGAACAAAGACCAATGACAATACAACACAAATATAACTGCCCATTAAATGTGTAACCTCCCACTAAATGACATCTAGACCATGAATAATGGCCATAAAGTATTCAGCCTTTGTAACTCCTTATTCCTAATCAAAGAACATATGAACTGACACTTAACAAAATAAAACCCAACATAAAAACCCAAACTAATCATAAAATAAGCCAACAAAACCCAACATAATTAAACCCAAACTAATTATAAAATAGGCCCACAAAACCCAACATGGCCGAATGGCCTTTTATTCTTCAAGATAGGCTAGAATACTTCATTCTAACAAGGCTGGACTCTTGTTTTCGAGATTTGAACTTGTTTGAAACATATTAACCATTTTATACTCTTCTTGCATCCTTAGAACCTTGACCAAATCTTGACTAGCTTGCTCCTTCCAAATGCTTTCCATTATACAAGTTAAGGCTTCTTTCATCCTTTTAGCTTTAGCTCTTGTCATTGGTCCTCCATGAATGGTTAAAGGATCTGGATCTTTTCCAACCTTAGCTGAATGGTGATCAACTGGCTGGTCCTCATCAATAGAACTCTTTGTCATATGTAGAATACTTCCTCTTTGCATCATTCAACTTCTCGCTAAAGAAAACAATGGGCCTTCCTTCTTGGCTAAGAACAACTCCAAACCCCACTCCTTAAACATCACAATCAACTTCAAAGATTGCTTCAAAATTTGGAAGAGCTAAGATATGTGCTTCGGTCATCTTGGTCTTAATAAGATCAAAACTTGCTTCAGCAGCTTCATTCCACTTGTAAACTACACCTTTTAAGCATTCCGTAACATGAGCAATTAAAGTGATGAAGTTCTTGATAAACCTTCCGTAAAATGAGACCATGCTGATATGAACTTTACCAAGAGCAGTGAGACCCGGAACCAATATATGGTAGCAATGATCATTTCTAATTCAAGTTTATAAATAAAGAAAATAAAAAGGATCGCGACCCATTATCTATAAGGAGATAAGAACCAACAGTATCAAGAAGGTTGTAAACGCCACACTCAAGAACAAGAAAGTAGGTGACTGATAAATCAAGATTTGAACGACAAAAGGTAGAACCTTGATAAGTTCATAGTTTTATGAAGAACCAAAGAGAAAAATTCTCTCAATTTTATTTCAATTCAAGTCTTTTTTTTAAAATTATATCAATTGGTCCCTTTTATACTCAAAATATCTTTGACCTAAAAGGAGATAAATATTAGGCAATTAATGCCTTACAACCAGGAAAATAAATACAAAAATATTTTAGGTAATAAAAATACTAAACTAACAACTATTGATTTTCTTCATAATTAGAAAGCTAAATCTGGAAACAAATCAGCCCCTTAATTTGGGAAACAAATCAACTATTATTCTTTGGGAATTAAAGGAAATAGATCAGCTATAGTTAAATCTTCTCCTAGCTTGTGTCACACACCCAAGCCTTTCTTATTCGGCCCAATCAATTGCTTTGATGACATTAATTAAGGCTTGGTCTTCATGAAGGAATGGAAAACAACGCATGACCTTTCGAAGAAAATTGTTTTACCTTTTCTGATACAAACTGATATGAACCGCACCAAGAGCAGTGAGACCCAGAACCAATATATGGTAGCAAGGATCGTTTCTAATTCAAGTTTATAAATAAAGAAAATAAAAGAACCGCGACCTGTTATCTATAAGGAGATAAAAACAAACGGTATCAAGAAGGTTGTAGACGCCACACTCAAGAACCTTGATAAGTTCATAGTTCTATGAAGAACCAAAGAGAAAAATTCTCTCAATTTTATTTCAATTCAAGTCTTTTTTTTAAAAAAAATTACATCTATTGGTCCCGTTTATACTAAAAATATCTAAGATCTAAAAGGGAATAAATATTAGGCAATTAATGCCTTATAATATGAAAAATAAATACAAACAAATTTAGGAAATTAATAAATACTAAACTAGTAACTATTGACTTTCTTCATAATTAGAAAGCTAAATCTGGAAACAAATCAGTCCCTTAATTTGGGAAACAAATCAACTATTATTCTTAAGGAATTAAAAGGCTTTCTTTTTTATCAATGCACGAAAACAAGAAATGGAATAAAAATAGTTGATATAAGTTCAACTACACGACCCTTCGAAGAAAATTGTTTTACCTTTTTTTCCGGATCTTTTTTTTTTGGATCTCCTTTTATTTTTATAACGAAGCTGATCAAACTTTTTTTTTTTGTAAAGAATCTGATTTTTTTTAGATCAAAAAGAAAAAAGAAGAAGAAAAATAGACGAAGAATAACAAGGATAGATTAAACCTGATTTTAGAAGCCTAAGCTCTGATACAAACTGATATGAACCTCACCAAGAGCAGTGAGACCCATAACCAATATATGGTAGCAATGATCGTTTCTTCTAATTCAAGTTTATAAATACAGAAAATAAAAAGGACCGCGACCCGTTATCTATAAGGAGATAAGAACCAACGGTATCAAGAAGTTTGTAGACGTCACACTCAAGAACAAGAAAGAAGGTGAGTGATAAGTTCAGATTTGAACGCCACAAGATAGAACCTTGATAAGATCATAGCTATATGAAGAACCAAAGAGAAAAATTCTCTAAATTTTATTTCAATTCAAGTTTTTTTAAAAAAAAATTACATCAATTGGTCCCTTTTATACTAAAAATATCTAAGACCTAAAAGGGAATAAATATTAGGCAATTAATGCCTTACAATCAGAAAAAAAGTACAAACAAATTTAGGAAATAAATAAATACTAAACTAGTAACTATTGACTTTCTTCATAATTATAAAGATAAATCTGGAAACAAATCAGCCCCTTAATTTGGGAAACAAATCAACTATTATTCTTTGGGAAACAAATCAACTATTATTCTTTGGGAATTAAAAAGAAATAGATCAGCTAAAGTTAAATCTTCTCCTAGCTTGTGCCACACGCCCAAGTCTTTCTTATTCGGCCCAATCAATTGCCTTGATGACATTAGTTAAGGCTTGGTCTTCATGAAGGCTTTTTTTAGACTTCAACAATTCAAAATCAACCCATCATTAAATGCTTCTTTAATCCTCTTAGCCCTTGTAATTGGCCCAACTGTAACATGCAATGGAACCTTTGGTGAAGTTTCTTGATTCTCATCATTCCCCCTCTTCTCAAAAGGATTCGTCCTCGAATATTCACCATAATGTTGTTGATAACCTGCAGCACAAATGATGGTTCCCCCCTTTCATCTTTTTTTTTTTTATGAATCACCTTTGAAAGATATTTTTTTTTATCAACGCACGAAAACAAGAAAAGGAATAAAAATAGTTGATATAAGTTCAACTACATAACCCTTTGAAGAAAATTGTTTTACGTTTTTTTTGGATCTTTTTTTTTTTGGATCTCCTTTTATTTTTATAATGAAGCTGATCAAACATTTTTTTTGTAAAGAATCTGATTTTTTTTTAGATCAAACAGAAAAAAGAAGAAGAAAAATAGACGAAGAAGAACAAGGATAGATTAAACCTGATTTTAGAAGCTTAAGCTCTGATACAAACTGATATGAATCTCACCAAGAGCAGTGAGACCCAGAACCAAGATATGGTAGCAAGGATCGTTTCTAATTCAAGTTTATAAATAAAGAAAATAAAAAGGACCGCGACCCGTTATCTATAAGGAGATAAGAACCAACGGTATCAAGAAGGTTGTAGACGCCACACTCAAGAACAAGAAAGAAGGTGAGTGATAAGTTCAGATTTGAACGCCACAAGATAGAACCTTGATAAGTTCATAGTTCTATGAAGAACCAAAGAGAAAAATACTCTCAATTTTATTTCAATTCAAGTCTTTTTTTTTTAAAGAATTACATTAATTGGTCCCTTTTATACTAAAAATATCTAAGACCTAAAAAGGAATAAATATTAGGAAATTAATGCCTTACAATCAGGAAAAAAAATACAAACAAATTTAGGAAATAAATAAATACTAAACTAGTAACTATTGACTTTCTTCATAATTAGAAAGCTAAATCTGGAAACAAATCAGCCCCTTAATTTGGGAAACAAATCAACTATTATTCTTTTGGAATTAAAAGGAAATAGATCAGCGAAAGTTAAATCTTCTCCTAGCTTGTGCCACACGCCCAAGTCTTTATTATTCGCCCCAATCAATTGCCTTGATGACATTAGTTAAGGCTTGGTCTTCATGTGGGCTTTTCTTAGACTTCGACAATTCAAAATCAACCCATGATTAAATGCTTCTTTAATCCTCTTAGCCCCTGTAATTGGCCTAACTGGAACATGCAATGGATCCTTTGGTGAAGCTTCAAGATTCCCATCATTCCCCCTCTCCTCAAAAGGATTCGTCCTCAAATCTTCACCATAATGTTGTTGATAACCTGCAGCACAAAGGATGGTTCCCCTCTTTCATCTTTTTCTGATGAACAACCTTTGAAAGACATTTTTTTTATCAACGCACGAAAACAAGAAATGGAATAAAAATAGTTGATATAAGTTCAACTACACGAGCCTTCGAAGAAAATTGTTTTACATTTTTTTTCAGGATCTTTTTTTTTTTTGGATTTCCTTTTATTTTTATAACGAAGCTGATCAAACTTTTTTTTTTGTAAAGAATCTGATTTTTTTTAGATCAAACAGAAAAAAGAAGAAGAAAAATTGACGAAGAAGAACAATGATAGATTAAACCTGACTTTAGAAGTCTAAGCTCTTATACAAACTGATATGAACCTCACCAAGAGCAGTGAGACCCATAACCAATATATGGTAGCAATGATCGTTTCTAATTCAAGTTTATAAATAAAGAAAATAAAAAGGACCGCGATCCGTTATCTATAAAGAGATAAGAACCAACAGTATCAAGAAGGTTGTAGACGCCACACTCAAGAACAGGAAAGAAGGTGAGTGATAAGTTCAGATTTGAACGCCACAAGATAGAACCTTGATAAGATCATAGTTATATGAAGAACCAAAGAGAAAAATTCTCACAATTTTATTTCAATTCAAGTTTTTTTAAAAAAAATTACATCAATTGGTCCCTTTTATACTAAAAATATCTAAGACCTAAAAGGGAATAAATATTAGGCAATTAATGACTTACAATCAGGAAAATAAATAAAAACAAATTTAGGAAATAAATAAATACTAAACTAGTAACTATTGACTTTCTTCATAATTATAAAGATAAATCTGGAAACAAATCAGCCTCTTAATTTGGGAAACAAATAAACTATTATTCTTTGGGAATTAAAAGGAAATAGATCAGCTAAAGTTAAATCTTCTCCTAGCTTGTGCCACACGCCCAAGTCTTTCTTATTCTGCCCAATCAATTGTCTTGATGACATTAGTTAAGGCTTGGTCTTCATGAAGGCTTTTTTTAGACTTCAACAATTCAAAATCAACCCATCATTAAATGCTTCTTTAATCCTCTTAGCCCTTGTAATTGGCCCAACTGTAACATGCAATGGATCCTTTGGTGAAGTTTCTTGATTCTCATCATTCCCCCTCTTCTCAAAAGGATTCGTCCTCGAATATTCACCATAATGTTGTTGATAACCTGCAGCACAAATGATGGTTCCCCCCTTTCATCTTTTTTTTTGATGAATCACTTTTGAAAGACATTTTTTTATCAACCCACGAAAACAAGAAAAGGAATAAAAATAGTTGATATAAGTTCAACCTTCGAAGAAAATTGTTTTACCTTTTTTTTCGGATCTTTTTTTTTTTGGATCTCCTTTTATTTTTATAAAGAAGCTGATCAAACATTTTTTTTGTAAAGAATCTGATTTTTTTTTAGATCAAACAAAAAAAAGAAGAAGAAAAATAGACGAAGAAGAACAAGGATAGATTAAACCTGATTTTAGAAGCCTAAGCTCTGATACAAACTGATATGAACCTCACCAAGAGCAGTGAGACCCAGAACCAATATATGGTAGCAAGGATCGTTTCTAATTCAAGTTTATAAATAAAGAAAATAAAAAGGACCGCGACCCGTTATCTATAAGGAGATAAGAACCAACGGTATCAAGAAGGTTGTAGACGCCACACTCAAGAACAAGAAAGAAGGTGAGTGATAAGTTCAGATTTGAACGCCACAAGATAGAACCTTGATAAGTTCATAGTTCTATGAAGAACCAAAGAGAAAAATACTCTCAATTTTATTTCAATTCAAGTCTTTTTTTTTAAAGAATTACATTAATTGGTCCCTTTTATACTAAAAATATCTAAGACCTAAAAGGGAATAAATATTAGGCAATTAATGCCTTACAATCAGGAAAAAAAATACAAACAAATTTAGGAAATAAATAAATACTAAACTAGTAACTATTGACTTTCTTCATAATTAGAAAGCTAAATCTGGAAACAAATCAGCCCCTTAATTTGGGAAACAAATCAACTATTATTCTTTTGGAATTAAAAGGAAATAGATCAGCTAAAGTTAAATCTTCTCCTAGCTTGTGCCACACGCCCAAGTCTTTATTATTCGGCCCAATCAATTGCCTTGATGACATTATTTAAGGCTTGGTCTTCATGTGGGCTTTTCTTAGACTTCGACAATTCAAAATCAACCCATCATTAAATGCTTCTTTAATCCTCTTAGCCCCTGTAATTGGACCAACTGGAACATGCAATGGATCCTTTGGTGAAGCTTCAAGATTCTCATCATTCCCCCTCTCCTCAAAAGGATTCGTCCTCAAATCTTCACCATAATGTTGTTGATAACCTGCAGCACAAAGGATGGTTCCCCTCTTTCATCTTTTTCTGATGAACAACCTTTGAAAGACATTTTTTTTATCAACACACGAAAACAAGAAATGGAATAAAAATAGTTGATATAAGTTCAACTACACGAGCCTTCGAAGAAAATTGTTTTACCTTTTTTTTCAGGATCTTTTTTTTTTTTTGGATCTCCTTTTATTTTTATAACGAAGCTGATCAAACTTTTTTTTTTGTAAAGAATCTGTTTTTTTTAGATCAAACAGAAAAAAGAAGAAGAAAAATTGACGAAGAAGAACAATGATAGATTAAACCTGACTTTAGAAGTCTAAGCTCTGATACAAACTGATATGAACCTCACTAAGAGCAGTGAGACCCATAACCAATATATGGTAGCAATGATCGTTTCTAATTCAAGTTTATAAATAAAGAAAATAAAAAGGATCGCGACCCGTTATCTATAAAGAGATAAGAACCAACGGTATCAAGAAGGTTGTAGACGCCACACTCAAGAACAGGAAAGAAGGTGAGTGATAAGTTCATATTTGAACGCCACAAGATAGAACCTTGATAAGATCATAGTTATATGAAGAACCAAAGAGAAAAATTCTCACAATTTTATTTCAATTCAAGTTTTTTTAAAAAAAAATTACATCAATTGGTTCCTTTTATACTAAAAATATCTAAGACCTAAAAGGGAATAAATATTAGGCAATTAATGCCTTACAATCAGGAAAATAAATACAAACAAATTTAGGAAATAAATAAATACTAAACTAGTAACTATTGACTTTCTTCATAATTATAAAGATAAATCTGGAAACAAATCAGCCTCTTAATTTGGGAAACAAATCAACTATTATTCTTTGGGAATTAAAAGGAAATAGATCAGCTAAAGTTAAATCTTCTCCTAGCTTGTGCCAGACGCCCAAGTCTTTCTTATTCGGCCCAATCAATTGCCTTGATGATATTAGTTAAGGCTTGGTCTTCATGAAGGCTTTTTTTAGACTTCAACAATTCAAAATCAACCCATCATTAAATGCTTCTTTAATCCTCTTAGCCCTTGTAATTGGCCCAACTGTAACATGCAATGGATCCTTTGGTGAAGTTTCTTGATTCTCATCATTCCCCCTCTCCTCAAAAGGATTCGTCCTCGAATATTCACCATAATGTTGTTGATAACCTGCAGCACAAAGGATGGTTCCCCTCTTTCATCTTTTTCTGATGAACAACCTTTGAAAGACATTTTTTTTATCAACGCACGAAAACAAGAAATGGAATAAAAATAGTTGATATAAGTTCAACTACACGAGCCTTCGAAGAAAATTGTTTTACCTTTTTTTTCAGGATCTTTTTTTTTTTTTTTGGATCTCCTTTTATTTTTATAACGAAGCTGATCAAACTTTTTTTTTTGTAAAGAATCTGATTTTTTTTAGATCAAACAGAAAAAAGAAGAAGAAAAATTGACGAAGAAGAACAATGATAGATTAAACCTGACTTTAGAAGTCTAAGCTCTGATACAAACTGATATGAACCTCACCAAGAGCAGTGAGACCCATAACCAATATATGGTAGCAAGGATCGTTTCTAATTCAAGTTTATAAATGAATAAAATAAAAAGGACCGCAACCCGTTATCTATAAGGAGATAAGAACCAACGGTATCAAGAAAGTTCGCCACACTCAAGAACAGGAAAGAAGGTGAGTGATAAGTTCAGATTTGAACGCCACAAGATAGAACCTTGGTAAGTTCATAGTTCTATGAAGAACCAAAGAGAAAAATACTCTCAATTTTAGAATTACATTAATTGGTCCCTTTTATACTAAAAATATCTAAGACCTAAAAGGGAATAAATATTAGGCAATTAATGCCTTACAATCAGGAAAAAAAATACAAACAAATTTAGGAAATAAATAAATACTAAACTAGTAACTATTGACTTTCTTTATAATTAGAAAGCTAAATCTAGAAACAAACCAGCCCCTTAATTTGGGAAACAAATAAACTATTATTCTTTGGGAATTAAAAGGAAATAGATTAGCTAAAGTTAAATCTTCTCCTAGCTTGTGCCACATGCCCAAGTCTTTCTTTTTCGGCCCAATCAATTGCCTTGATGACATTAATTAAGGCTTGGTCTTCATGTGGGCTTTTCTTAGACTTCAACAATTCAAAATCAGCCCATCATTAAATGTTTCTTTAATCCTCTTGGCCCTTGAAATTGGCCCAACTGGAACATGCAATGGATCCTTTGGTGAAGCTTCTTGATTCTCATCACATGCCATGGAAGCTCTGAATATCGAAAATGGTCTTTGGTATTGGCCAGCTTGATGAGGACGTGGCTAGCACGAGATCATGGAATGCGGATCCAATTCAAGTTCCCATTGGTTCAGTTACAAGAGCACGAGCCAAGAAGTTCCAAAATGTAATAAGTGGGCTGATTCAAGGGTTTGGGCTCAAGCAAGCACGTGGAGGCCCCTTGAAGGTGATGAAAGAAATCTCAAGCCCATAACAAACATGATTCAAGTCCAAGAAAGTCAATAGGCGTTGGAATTGATTTAGGAATGAATAAATGTCAATTTTATTTCTTGTTGCACAATTTTAGACTTAGATATTAAGGAATTAAAGTCAAGATTGACTTCCTTGATTTGAGGCCGAACTTAGCTTATTAAAGAATGTTTTTTAATTTGTCAACTTTCCTTTTTCGTTGCCTTGAGCACAATTTCAGGAATCTTTGTAATAAATCTTCGGATTTATAGGGATTTCTAAGGCTGGTCTTCTGTGGCCTTGGTACTATAAATTGTACTTTTTCTTTCAATAAGAGGCAGTCGATTATTTCATAAAAAAATGGAGAGCAATTTCTCTTTTGTTCTTTGAGAACTAATTGGAATTTATCAAAAACTTTCTGTGGCGTTCCTTCCAGACTTATCAATCAAGTATCCCATCCTTGATTGTGGCGTCTTCCTTATACCAAGGTTCGCATCTTGCTATAGGTGTTGGGTCGCGGTTTCCATCCAAACCAGATCATAGAACGGTCTTAGTCACAAATTGATGAGGATCGTATCACAGCTCACGATTGCTTTTATCTTACTTGGCTCAGCTTTGATTCCTATATTAGACACAATATAACCAAGGAAAACAATGTTATCAGTAAAAAAATTGACATTTCTTGAGGTTAACGAAGAGTTGCTGCTCCCCTCAAGGTGTCAAAAACCTTTTTCAAATGCCCTTTATAGTCTTGATTGGACCTACTGTACACTAGGATATCGTCAAAATAGACCACAAAGAATTCTCCCATAAAAGGCTGAAAAACGTGTCATCAATCTCATAAAAGTACTTTGAGCATTTGATAAGCCAAATGGCATAACTAGCCATTCATGTAAACCCTTGCCGGTTTTAAAGGCAGTTTTCCATTCATCTCCTGCCCACATCCGGATCTGATGGTATCCACTCCTTAATCAAGTTTTGAGAAAACCACAGTTCCATGCAATTGGTCAAATAGGCCATCAAGCTTCGGAATAGGAAACAGATTCTTGATTGTGATCTTATTGATTGCTCGGCTGTCTACGCACATACTCAATGACCCATATATTTTTGGTACAAGCAAGGCAGGTACAACACAAAGGCTCATGCTTTCTCTAATTAGTCCCTTATTTATCAACTCTTCCACTTGTTTTTTTAATTCGACATGTTGATTTGGATTCATCCTGTAGGCAACCTTATTTGGTAAAGATGCTCATGGTACAAAGTCTATATGGTGCTGAATTTTCCTCATTGGTGGCAACCTCATAGGAATCTCTTCGGACACAACATCATCAAACTCTTTCAACAATGGACGAATTAGCTCACTATGATCATTCAGAACAGTTTTATTTTCTTTTACAATCAACAACGTAAAGGCTTCTTCTCCATTAGTAATAATTCTTTCAAATTGAGAACTGGTTAAGAAAGAATTACATTTCCCCTTTTCTGTTTGTGAGTCATCATTCCTCTTCATAGGAGCTAATTTGATTCAAACTCCATCCTTTATAAAAGTATGAGTATTACTAAACCCGTCATGTATTGCTTTCCGGTCATATTGCCACAACCTTCCCAACAAGAGATGGCAAGCATCCATTGGTGCCATGTCGCACCAGATTTCATCCTTGAATTTTTTGCCAATTGAGAAAGTCACCCAACATCGTTTTGTAACCTTCAAATCGTTACCCTTCTGGAACCATTGAATCTTGTAAGGTCACGGGTGAGGTTCAGTTTTCAGGTTCAATTAATTCACCATTTCTTCGGCTACCACGTTAGTACAGCTGCCACCATCAATGATAACATTGCATACCTTACCAAGAGCAGTACATCTTGTATGAAAGATGTCATCTCTTAACCATGGCTCTTCTTCACTGTGGGCTGAGTGGAGGCTTCTTCGAATCACCAACACTTCTCCTTCATCAGCATATTCAGTCACTTCCTTTGAATTTTCCATATAGCTTAGCTCTTCCTCTTCTTCTTCTTCAAGAATTTCTTTGATGATGGTCACCACCTTTCGATTTAGACAGTCAGAAGCTATATGTCCATACCCTTGGCACTTGAAACACATCCTATTGGCATTGGAAGTATTTGCTGGTTTGTCACTCTTCCCTTCAATTTTAGATGGTGTTAACCCCTTTATTTGAGCCTTAGGTCCCAAGCCGCTACTTGATTGGTTGGCAAAACTCGGTTTTGAATTAGACTTAAAAAGATATTTTTTTTTCTTTTTTTTGTTGTTCCACATTAATTGCAAGCTTACGAACACCGTTAAATGTTCAATAAGGCTGGAGACGGATCACATCCAAAATACTCTTCTTTAGACCACCCATAAACCTAGCAATTGTTTGCTCTTCCAGCTCCATCATGTCACATTTCAGCATCAAATACTCAAACTCACGAGTATACTCCTCAACACTCATATCGGATTGCCTACAATTGTGGAATTTCAAATAGTTATCTTGCTTATAACTATCCGAAAGAAACCTTCTTTTAAGTTCACGTTTCAGTTTTTCCCAAGTACGAATTGGGTTTCTTCCTTCTCGAATTTGTTTCCTTTTTAAATCTCCCACCATAAAGATGCATATCCCTTCAACTTAATGGCCACCAATTTCACCTTTCTCTCCTCTGAGTATTCTTTGAAATCAAAGATACGTTCTACTGCGAACAACCAATAAGGAAAGCATCTCCTTGAGAACGTCCATCAAATTCGGGTACATCAACCTTCACATCTCCCTCATGCCCTCTTGGTTGATTTCTGTCTTTGACGCTGATTGGCCTGGTCACTAGACACATAGTCATTGTGGAAAGGATTATAATCTTCCTCATCATCACTGACTTGACGTCTTGGTTGAGCACGACCTTCATATTGCTTCAGACATCGTTGAAGTTGCTCCACGGTTCTCCTCAATTCAACCACATCCATTTCACGGTCTTGATACATTAGCATGAAATTCTTGTGGGATTGGATGTCCTCTTCTAGCCATTATCAAGTCTAAACAAAAAACCAAATGCTCTGATACCAAATGATATTGTTTGGTGTTCAAACAGCAAGTAACAATACAAAGTTCACCACTTTATGGATAAGAGTATCACCACCTTAAAGAGAAGAACTCAAAGGAATCCACCAAAGAGATAAGAACTTTTGAGAAAACACTCAAGAACAAAGTTAATTTTTGATCATCTGAAAAGCTGCCTTTCAAATCCGAAAATGGGGATATTTATTCTTGGAACAACCCTCCAAGCATGGGAAACACAACATCACTAAAGCCTAGCCTTGGAACAACCCTCCAAGCATGGGAAACACAACAAAATTAAAAACTAGTCTTGGAACAACCCTTAAAGCATGGGAAATACAATAAAATTAAAACTATTCTTGGAACAACCCTCCAAGCATGGGAAACAAATAATAATAACTTCCAATAAATAAACTTCCAAAGAGTCATTATTAGACCAAATTACTTGTCTTTAAGGAACTAGGTGGCTGGTTGAGTAATTAAACCACATAGTACGCTGATCCAATGAGAAATCTTTGACTTTAATTACCTCTTGAACCGTAAAACCGAATTGGGCTGATTCCTTATTAAAATAATTCATGTTGCGCTCATTTGCATCTTCAAGTGGTTTCATATTAGGTAGTCCATGTTCAGCAATCATGTTGAGCTGCTCACGTGCATCAAGAAACCACTCTCTGATAGATATGGGTAAAAGTACTCACTATGTCAAACGACATCTGTCTGTCTATAGTGAATCCAAAACTCCACAAAGATCAGAGGAGAGAAAGCAGAAAAATAATAAACTTACCAAAATTAGATCATATTTTTCATACCAACAGTATTACCTTTGACCCCCGCTATAATAAATTAGCCATATATAATTTAACTAGAAAATAGCTATTTATTTAAACTGAGAATTTGAGAACATTAGAGAGAGAATTTTACAAATCTAAGGTTAGATTTCGATTTCGGATGTCCAAATTAGAGGGGGGGAGGTCCCCTATTTATACAAAATACGGATGAAAATTGACCATCGGATGAATTAAGAATGGAGCGTCCAGATTCACCACGTCATCAGTGTACAGTGAATAGAATAGTGAATAGTAACCGCATTCGTGAAAATCAACAGTAAATAGTGCACCGGCTTCTAGAATATGATTCCCCCCAGCACGTGTACGGTTCACTCACAATTCGGGCCAATAGAAATGTGCCACATCATCAGTCAACAGAAAAAAGTCAACATTCTTCTAGAATGTGATTCCCTGCAGTCGCGTTTACGGTGCACTTGCAATTCGGTCCAATAAGAATGTGTCACGCCATCAGTGAACATTGAAAGTCAACTATGAACAGTAAAAGTCAACTGTGAACAGTGAAGTCAACTGTGAACAGTGAATAATCAAAATTATAAAAATACCCTTCATGGCCTTCTTAGTGTTTTTGATGTTCTAAACTTGAAAATAATGTTTGTTTTGCCATCTGACTTCTCTATAATTTTGAATTGACCATATTACCTCTGAAATACAAAGAAAAATACACTGATTACTACACAACACATTTATTTAAGCGAGCGAACGAAATTATATCTAAATTGGGGAATTAATCATATTAGAAGTGTAAAATGATGATATTATCCCTTAGTAAGCATACACTTTTCAGTGTTAATCAAACATCACCAAGAGTAGTGAGACCCGAAACCAATATATGGTAACGAATGATCGTTTTCTAATTTCAAGTTTGTAAACAAAAATAATATCGGACCGTGACCTATTATCTATAAGGAGATAAGAACCAACAGTATCAAGAAATTTGAAAACCCCACACTCAAGAAAAAAAAAAGAACCAAAGCGATAAACTCTCGCTATTTTTAATTCAATTCAAGTCGGCCCCAAAATTACATCAATTGGTTCCTTTATAAGCTAAAACCCTAATTGAAAAGAAAGGCTACAAGCCAACCCTAAAAAGGAAACAAGAATATTCGGCCATTAAGGCCTTACAACCAGAAAACTAAATTGGGCAATAATTGCCTTACAAAAGGGAAAGTCCCAAAAACTAAATCAGCAACTATTCACTTGCTCCTATTTGGAAGGCTAAATCTAGAAACAAATTAGCCCCTTAATTTGGAAAACAATCAACTCTTATTCTTTGGAAATTAAAAGGAAACAAATAAGCCGAAATTGAATCTCCTCCAACCCTTTGCCGCTCACCACACACCCAAACTTGTGCCACACGCCCAAGTCTTCTCTTATTCGGCTCAATTAATTGCCTTGATGACGTTAATTATGCATTGGTCTTCATGTGGGCTTATGTTTGACTTCAACAATTCAAAATCAACCAAAGTGTCTTGAATTTGGCCATTTAGTGCTTATTTGAATCTCTTAGCCCTTGCCCTTATTATTGGCCCAACCGGAACATGCAATGGATCCCTTGATGCATCTTCTTTATTCTCATCATTCCCTCCCTTTTAAAAAGGATTTGTTCTCAAATCGTCACCTATATCAAAATGAGACAAATCAGAAACATTGAAGTTTACACTAACATTATACTCACCTGGAACATCTAACTTGTATGAATTGACATTGATCCTTTCAATCACTTAAAACAGACCATCTCTGATGAGAATTAATAAGCATCACCAAAGGAACCATTTCATATTCCAATTGGGCCAATTAAAAGAAGGCAAGAGGATCAAAGAAGCTTTAAATGATGAGCTGATTCAGAGTTGCTAAAGTCCAAATTCGGCCCACATGCAGACCAAATCCGGGCTGAACTTCGTGGACCTCTACAGAGAGTATCTGAAGTCGGATCGTCTGCTATAATATGTTTTCGGAAATCCCAAGACATTCTCCACAGATGATATGAAGACCCCGTCCTCCGAAACAGATCACAACAAGTCCAAATTCGGTCATCTATCTTATTGCGCGAAGACTTGAGCTGAGCAGTCCGAATTTCAGCATATTTCCTATTTTCTAGGCGACCTATGGTTGGAGGAGAATCCAATATCAGCATATTTCCTACTTTATCATATTCCCTATTTTATTTCCCAAATAAAGAGTTGATTTGTTTCCCGAATTCAACTTTCCAAATAAGGAAAAATCAACTAGTTGCTAAATTTTAGTCTTTAGTTGTTTCCTAAATTTGTTTGCATTTATTTTCCTGATTGTAAGGCATTAATTGCCTAAAATTTATTCCATTTTAGGTCTTAGATATTGTTAGTATAAAATGGACCAATTGATGTAATTTGAGGCAGACTTGAATGAATAAAAAAAAATAGCGAGAGTTCATCTCTTTTGGTTCCAAAATCTAGACTTATCACTCACATCTTCTTCTTGTTCTTAAGTGTGGCGTCTTCAACTTCTTGATACCGTTGGTTCTTACCTCCTTATAGGTAACGATTCGAGGTCCGATAATGTTCTTGTTTGTAAACTTGGTTAGAAAACAATCATTTGTTACCATATATTGGTTCCGGGTCTCACTGCTCTTGGTGAGGTTCATATCAATCTCCCCTTGGAAGTAGTTTAGAACACCGCTGGACTAGAAACTGTTCCTTCCTCATATGCAACCACACTTAATCACCGGGCTCAAACACAAATTTTTTATGCCCTTTATTTGCTTGATTGGCATATTGTTCAGTTCTCCTCTTTATGTTTTGCCGAGTCTTTTCATGGATTTGCTTAACACAATCTTCCTTTTTCTTCCCATCCAAGTTAACATGCTCATTCACAGGTAAATAAATTAAATCCAAAGGAGTTAATGAGTTAAAACCATACACAATTTCAAAAGGGGAAAAATGAATTGCAGAATGCACACTCCTATTATAAGCAAATTCTATATGCGGCAAACAATCCTCCCATGTTTTCAAGTTCTTTTGTATTATAACACACAACAAGGTAGATATCTTATTAACTACTTCAGTTTGACCATCAGTTTGTGGAAGACAAGTAGTAGAAAATAAAATTTTAGCTACTAACTTACCCCACAAAGTCTTCCAAAAGTAGCTTAAGAACTTAACATCTCTATCCGAAACAATGGTCTTAGGCATGCCATACAATCTCACACTTTCTTTGAAAAACAAATCGGCAATATGTGATGCATCATTAGTTTTATGATAAGGAATGAAATGTGCCATTTTGAAAAACCAATCAACAACCACATATATAGAATCCCTACCCCATTTTGACCTAGGAAAAACCCAACACAAAATCCATAGAAATATCAATCCAAGCCCCACTAGGTATAGGCAAAGGAGTATACAATCCATGAGGCTTAATCCTAGACTTAGCTTGTCTACATGTAATGCATTTCTCATAGATTCTCTCTACATCACGTTTCATATGAGGCCAAAAAAAATGTTCATGCAAAACATCTGGACGGACGCACATACGCACGTACACTCACGCACGCGCATGCACGTTAGCACACACACGTACTCACGTACGAACGCAAGTATGCACGCACGCATGTACGGACGTTCACTCAATTGCGCACATACGCACGCACGCTTGTGCATATGCACACACGTACGTATGTACACACACACATGCACGAACGCCAGTGAACGGTCGTGCGAACACATGCACGCATGCACACATGTACTCACACACGTACGTACGTACGCACGCACATGCACGCGCACGCATACATGCATGCACGTGTACGCAAAAATGCTTGCATGCACGCGTACACACGCTTGCATGCATGTGCACACACGCTTGCATGCATGTGCACGCATGCTTGCATGCATGCGCACACACGTATACACATGCACACACATGCACGTACGCATGCACACGCACGTACACACACAAGAGTGCACGGATGCACGTACGCATGCACGATCATATGCATGCACGTGTGCATGTATGCAAGTACAAATGCACATTCACATGCATGTATGCACGCACATACATGCGCAACAGACGGACACACGAACCCACAAGCACCTACAGGCGGACGTATACATGCACGCACGTATGCACGCGTGTGTATGGACTCACGCCCGCACGCACAGATGCATGCATACACGTACGCACCCATGCACGCACGCACACACACGTAAACCCACACACGCATGCACGGGCACCCACAAGCATAGAGATGGAAAAATTATCAGTAGGGATGGGGCCCCGTGGGGACCCGTACTTTTGAGGTGGAGATGAGTTTCAATTTAGTGGAGATGGGGTGGGGATGAGGATAGATAGACTAACTCGCAATGGGTATGGGGCGGGGATGGGTTTTATACTCCTCACCCTGCCCCACCCCGCCCCGCTTAAAATAATATTTTGTTAAACTACGTAGTTTTAAAGAAAATAAATATATCTAAAAAAAGGAAATATATATAAATACATTAACCCTAACTTTACATCTCTTTGCCGTTATTTAACATAAAGTGACAATACAAAATACTAATAAAAACCCTAGCCGCTAACTGCAACTCTAAGTCTTTATTTCTCAAACAACTCAAAGTTCACCATTCAAGCTTCAACCTCAAATACAGTAAGTTTTTTATTTTATGATTAGCTTCGTATTCTTCTACTACAACTGACCGTTCCACATGTCTTGAAGAACCATATTTTAATAAGGTAAAATAAATCATGCATATTAAATCAAATTAAGTTATTGATATTCAAATCAGATTGAATACAATTTTTATGTTGGTTCGGAATGTTGCAGGAACCATGTGAGTGGGTGTCAACATCTTGAGGAGATACCAGATGAATTGATATTACGAAGGGAGAAAAGGAGAAATAGATGCAACTATTAGATTATTAGAGTTACGAATTTCAAATATTTTGGCTTCATACTTTATGTTTATATTTGAGAATGATTAAATTTACATGTGAGAATTATATTTACGAGATATTTTTTTTAAAATAGTTTCATTGAATTATTTACAACTTTTTATATTTTATCATATTCAATGGTTATATATTTGTAATTTTAATAAATAAAAAAATTATAAATGGGATAAATGGGTGTGGATGGGGAAAGCACTCCCCGTTGTACCTCGTCCTGCCCCAACCCGCTCCATCTAAGGTGGGGATTTATGTAGGGATGTGTTTTCAAAAAATAAATAGGGTGGGGTGTGGGGAAGGTCACCCTACCTTGAACCACCCTATTGCCATCCCTACGCAAGCACAGACGAACGCACACACACACGTGCACGCATATGTACACACGCACAGACACACACATAAAAGGACGAATGCAAGCCTGTCCACGCACGGACGCACGAGCATGAACACACGCATACACAAACACTCACGCACGCAAGTGCGCATGCACAAGCGCGTAAGCACGCACGTACGTACATACACAAGCACAGATGGACGCGTGAATCCACGTACGCACACAAGTATGTACGCATGCACGTACGCAGGCACATATGCACACACGTATGCATGTATGCACGTACGTACACACGCACACACATGCACTTACGGACAACTACACGTGAGCGAACGCATGCACGATATACTAATGTGCACGTACACGAACGCTCACACTCGCACTCGCACACTCGCACTCGCACACACATAAACGGATGCACATGCGGACTCACACTCGCACAGACGGACCTATGCAAGCAAGCACGCACGCACGCATAGGCACACGCATACGCACGTATAGATGAATGCATGCATGTTTGCACGCGTACGTACGCTCGCATGCAAGTACTCATGCATGCAACCACTCACGCACACACATACACTTGCACTCACGCGCACGCACGAATGCATGCATTCAGGCACACACGTATGCATACACACACACATAAAGACGCACTCATATGCATGCACGCACGAGCACACACACATAAGGACTAACGCACACACAGACGGACACATGCACACGTACACAAAGACAGAAGGATACATGCACGCACTCACGCACAACTGCATGCACGCACGCACGAACGCACGAACAACTGCATGCACATGCCTGCATGCACGTAGAGACGCACGTACATACATGCACGTCTGAGCAAGCGTACACACAGACACAGGCACGGACGAAGGCATGCATGCACATGCATACGTAAGTACTCAGCACACTCACGGACGCATGCGTGCATGTACGTACGCACACGCAAGTACGCAAGCTCAAGCACATATGCATGCATGCATGCATGTACTCAAGCACATGCATGCGCACGCACGCATGCACACGTATGAACGTATACACGCACACTCACGTATGCACATGCACGGACGTACACGCACGTATTCACATACCCATGCACACGCACACACGTTCGTATCCACGTATGCACACACGTATGTGAACACGAACGTATGCACGTATGCACATACAGATGTATGCATGCATGTACAGAAGCACGTACGTAGGCACACAGACGCACGCACGCACTCACTAGCACGAACTTATACATGCATGCACGAACTTATACATGCACAGACGGACGCATGCAAGCACGCACACATGTATACACGCACACGTATGCATGCATGTACAGAAGCACGTACGTAGGCACACAGACGCACGCACGCACTCACTAGCACGAACTTATACATGCACGCACGAACTTATACATGCACAGACGGACGCATGCATGCACGCACACATGTATACACGCACACGTATGCATGCATGTATATATGCGTACACACACAGATAAACACATACACGTATGCACGTGTACACACACATACACACACACACATGCTCGTATGCACGTGCACACATACATGCACACACAAACGGACGTATGCAAGCACGTACAGACGGACATATACATGCAAGCATAGATGCACACATGTACGCATACACGTATGCACGTGCACGGACGAAACTACGTGCCCATGCATGGACCTACATGTGCACGGATAGATGCAATCATATGAATAAATGCACCAACGAACTTATGTGAGCATGCATGGACTCACGTACGTATACAGGCATGTATGCACCACGCACACGTGCATGTAAACATGCACACACATTCACGGGCACACAAGTATGCACGTACGTACGCATGCACGTGCATGAGCACACATGCACGCAAGTACGCATGCATGAACACACACATATGCACGTGTACACACAAGCATGGATGCACGTACACGTGCATACACAGATGGATGCCTGCATGCATGCACGTACGCACGCACACGTATACACGTATACACACTCACGCTCATGCTCATGCACTTACGCACGCACGCACACGCACACGCATGTATGTTCATATGCACGTACGCGTGTGCATACAAACAGATGCACGTGTGCATGCATGCGTGCAAGTATGTACGCACACAAATGCAAACATGCACTTTCACTTGTACACACGGACTAACACACATAAAGACGAACACATGTAAGGATGCACGGACTCACGCACTCATGCAAGCACACGCACGCACAATCGTATGTACGCACACATACGCACACACATATACACGTACACACACGCACGCTCTCATAGATGGAAGCATGCATGTATACACATGCACACATGCAAGCACATACGCACGTATAAACGCATGCACGAACGTATACACGAGTGTACGTACGGACGTATGCACATTCATATGCACTCACGCGTATGCATACAAATGCATGAACGCATGCACACGTGCACGTACGCACACGTGCACGTACGTATACACGTACTGATTTGAATCTCACCAAGAGCAGTGAGACCCGGAACCAATATATGGTAACAAATGATAGTTTTCTAATTTCAAGTTTTTAAACAAGAGCAATATCGGACCATGACCCGTTATCTATAAGGAGATAAGAACCAACGGTATCAAGAAAGTTGTTGACGCCACACTCAGGAACAAGAAGAAGACGTGAATGATAAGTCAAAGTTTTCAGAACCAAAGAGATGAACTCTCGCTATTTTTAATTCAATTCCAATATCCCCAAAATTACATCAATTGATTCCTTTTATAAGCTAAAACCCTAATCGAAAAGAAAGGCTACAAGTCAACCCTTAAAAAAAGGAAACAAGAATATTTGGCCATTTAAGGCCCTACAACCAGAAAACTAAATTGGGCAATTGCCTAAAAAATGGGAAAGACAAAAAAAAAACTAAATCAAGCAACTATTGACTTGCCCCTATTTGGAAGGCTAAATCTAGAAACAAATCAGCCCCTTATTTTGGGAAACAAATCAAGTCTTATTCTTTGGAAATTAAAAGGAAACAAATCAGCTAAAATTGAATCTTCTCAAACCCTTTGCCGCTGCCACACGCCCAAGTCTTCTCTTACTCTGCCCAATCAATTGCCTTGTTGACATTAATTAAGCCTTAGTCTTCATGGGGCTTATTTTGGACTTCAACAATTCAGAATCAGCCCAAGTGTCTTGAATTAGGATATTGAGTGCTTCTTTCAATCTCTTAGCCCTTTCCCTTGTTATTGGCCCAACCGGAACATGCAATGGATCCCTTGATGCAGCTTCCTTATTCTCATCATCCCTCCCTCTTGAAAAAGATTTGTTCTCAAATCTTCACCTACATCAAGAGGAGACAAATCAGAAGCACTAACATTATACTCACCTAGAAGATCTAACTTGTATGTGTTGTCATTGATACTTTCAATCACTTGAAATGGGTCATCTCCCTTGAAAGTAGTTTAGAACACCACTGGATTGGAAACCTTTCCTTCCTCATGTGCAACCACACCCAATCACCAGGGCCAAACACAACTTTCTTATGTCCTTTATTTGTTTGGTTGACATATTGCTCAGTTCTTCTCTCTATGGTTTGTCGAGTCTTTTCATGGATTTGCTTAACAAAATCTGAATTTTCTTCCCATCCAAGTTAGTATGCTCATTCACAGGTAAATGAATTAAATCCAAATGAATCAATGGGTTAAAACCATACACAATTTCAAAAGGCGAAAAATAAGTTGAAGAATGCACACTCCTATTATAAGCAAATTCTATATGCGGCAAACAATCCTCCCATGTTTTTAAGTTCTTTTATATTATACCATTCAACAAGGTAGATAAAGTCCTATTAACTACTTCAGTTTGTGGATGACAAGTAGTAAAAATTAAAAGTTTAGATCCTAACTTACCCCACAAATTCTTCCAAAAGTAGCTTAAGAACTTAGCATCTCTATCAGAAATAATGGTCTTAGGCATGCCATACAATCTCACAATTTCTTTGAAAAACAAATCATCAATATGTGATGAAATGTGCCATTTTAGAAAACCTATCAACAACCACATATATAGAATCCCTACCCCTTTTTTGACATAGGCAGACCCAATACAAAATCCATAGAAATATCAATCCAAGGTCCACTAGGTATAGGCAAAGGAGTATACAATCCATGAGGGTTAATCCTAGACTTGGCTTGTCTACATGTAATGCATTTCTTACAAATTCTTTCTACATCACGTTTCATTTGAGGCCAAAAAAATGTTCATTCAAAACATCTAGTTTTTGGCTACACCAAAATGCCCCATCAAACCTCCCCTATGGGCTTCTCTAACAAGCAATTCACGCAAAGAACTCTTAGGCACGCATAATTTAGTTTCTCTAAACAAAAATCCATCATGCCTATAAAATTTAGCAAATGCAACCTTTTCACATGCATTGAATACATTGCAAAAATCAAAATCTTCCACATACAATTCTTTAATGTAATCAAAACCAAATAATCTAGCATCCAAAGTAGAAAGTAGAATGTACCATCTAGATAGAGCATCAGCGACCACGTTTTCCTTACCCTTTTTGTACTTGATCACATATGGAAATGTTTCAATGAACTCCAACCACTTGGCATGCCGCTTATTTAGCTTTTGTTGCCCCTTTAAATGCTTCAAGGACTCATGATCCGTGTGAATCACAAATTCTTTCAGCCAAAGGTAGTGTTGCCAAGTTTCCAATGCCCTAATCAAAACATACATCTCCTTATCATAAGTAGAATAATTCAAGGCTGCTTCACTCATCTTCTCACTAAAATATGCAATGGGATGACCTTCTTGCATTAGAACAACTCCAATATCTATTCCTGAAGCATCACACTCGATCTCAAAAGCTTTAGCAAAGTCAGGCAAAGCAAGCAAATGTGCATTAGTTATTTTTTCCTTAATCAAGTTAAATGCCGTTACTTGTTCATTAGAAACCCACATTTTTTTATAACTTTAGTTAAAGGTGCAACTATACTACTAAAATCTTTCACAAACCTCCTATAAAAACTAGCCATCCCATGAAAACTTCTCACTTGTCCCACATTTGTAGGTTTCAGCCACTCTTCAATTGCCTTAACCTTTTCTTCATTAACCCCAATTCCATAAGCACTAACAACAAAACCCAGAAATACAAGTTTATTGGTGCAAAAAGTACAATTTTTGAGATTAGCAAACAACTTTTCTGTTCTTAAAACACCTAAAACAAGTTTTAGATGTTCAACATGCTCATCCAAGTTTTTGCTATGATTCAGAATGTCATCAAAATAAACAACCACAAATTTTTCAATAAAAGCACGTAAAAAATGGTTCATTAATCTCATGAAAGTACTTGGTGCAAAAGGCATAACTAACCACTCATATAAACCATATTTTGTTTTGAAAACAGTTTTCCACTTATCACCTTCTTTCATCATAATTTGATGATATCCACTTTTATGATCAATTTTAGTAAAAACAATAGAGCCATGAAATTCATCAAGCATATCATCTAATCTAGGAATAGGATGTCGATACTTCACAATGATATTGTTCATGCCACGATAATCAATGCATATCCTCAATGTTCCATCCTTCTTAAGCACAAGCAACACGGGAACCACACATGGATTCATGCTCTCAAGCACATACCCCTTTTCCATGAGCTCACTAACCTACCTTTGAAGTTCCTTTGTCTCCTCGGGATTACTTCTGTATACTGTTCTGTTTGGAATGGGTACTCCAGGTACAAAGTCAATTTGGTGCTCAATCTCCCTTATTGGTGGTAAACGAATAGGTATATTTTTGAGAAACACTTCATCAAAGTCTTGCAATAGAGAAACATCAATACTAGGTAATGAAGGGTTAATTTCATTAGTAATAAAACAGGTCTCTTTGTACAAAAGTACAATCATTGACTGATTTGAAAAGAAAGCCTTTTTGACCTCTCTCTCTTGCATAAAAGCTCACTTGTTTTCTCTCTATTTTTTTTTCTCATCAGCCTCTTTTTCTTTTTCACCTTTGATTTCCTTTTTTGCTCTTTCGGACTCTCTTTCTTTTGAACTCTTACTCTTTTTTTTTTACATCTCTTTTTTTTTTACCTCACTTGATCTTCATACACTTATTTTAAGGTTAAAATTTACAAGAGTGATTGACTTTTTATTGTGTACAAATGAGTATCTATTGGTATACCCATCATGAGTCACATGCATATCGAATTGCCATGGTCTCCCCAAAAGGATATGGCCCGCATTCATTGGTACCACATCACAAAGGACTTCATCTTTGTATTTTCCAATAGAAAATGACACCAACACCTGTTTAGTCACCTTGATTTCCCCACCATCATTTAACCATTGTAACTTATATGGTTTTGGGTGTTTCAAAGTAGCCAAACTCCCCCTTTTTGACATGAAATTATTCCAAAAGAGAGAGATGCTCCTCTTCTCTCCAGAATTCTTTGCTGCCTCTTTCTAATCCCAGCCCATTTTCATGGTGGATTCTTCTCTATCCATGGCTTTCTCATCTAAACACTCATCTCTTCCATGCTTAGGTTCCATCAACCCTTCTTCTCCCTCCATGAATCCCTCTCCTAAACATCCATCTCTTTCTCGCCTTGGTTCCAAAAGGCTTTCTACAACCAACTCTTTGGTCCTCCCACCCGGTTCTACCATGGAAAATCCATCATTCCTGGATGCACCTTCTTCTTCCATTTCTAGTATACTGCCTCCCTCTCATTCCTTGCAAAACCGACCCTTTCCCTTCCCCCACATAGTTTCTTCAGCTGGAGTTTCTTCCATTTTAAAAGCTAATGACTCTATTGAGTACAGCAATGGGTCTTCCAAAAGAGGGCATTGTTCTAGCATACCCAAGCTTGTTTTAAATAATGCTATCAACCATGCAAGAACTGGCCATAGTACTCTCAATAGAGCTGTTGTTGCTGAAGGTAAAGGGGTCCCTATCTAGCAGCCCACAAACCTCAACTATTGCAGCCAATTTAGGCAACAATGGAGGTTTTGAAGATTCATGTTGTGCTGCACATCTCAAGAACGAGTTGGGGAAGAAGAAAGGGACCATGGATCAATGTAATAGGTCTAAAAAGCCTGCCCTTGATGTCCATAGACCTGCCCAACTACACCAGGTTCCTTCATCTCCTACAGCCATTATAGGCAACAATGGAGTTCTTGAAGGTTCAAATCTGGTGAACCCTCTCCAGAACGTGATGGGAAAGAAGAAAGGGTCCATGGACCAAGGTAATAGGGCTGGGAAACCTACTCATGGTGCTGAAGAGCCTAATCAGCCTTTGTCTACATTTGGTAATGCTGAAAAGCCTGCCTCTAAAGTGGAAGCTTGTCTCTCCAAAAATGTAGAAGGTTCAAAAACGGTGGCTCCCTCCAAGAATGTGATAGGGCAGAGAAGAAAGGGACCAAGGATCAAGGTGACAACTCTGAAAAGCCTACTGAAAATCTAAAGCATGCTGTGCTGTAGCAACAGGTGCCTCTTTCCTCTTTAGGTAATGCCCAAAAGCTAGCCTCAAAAGGAAGAGCCTATTCCTCCACAAATGTTGAATGCCAGCATGTCCAGCTTGGTGGTGTTGACTCATTCGGGCATCCTGATGTTCAGCAATGTAAAGACATCCCTACAACTTCTCCTTTGGTTATTAATGTTTCAAACAAGGCTGAAGATCAACCTAAATGTCCCTCTCCTATAATTCCTGAAATAGCTCCTAATTCTTATTGTAATGTGCTTAAAGGTGACAGCTATGGTTCTGATATGGATGGTCTCATTAGAAGGCCTATGAACCTAAAATATTACCAACTATTTCAGAGGGGAAATAGAACGTGTGTCTCCCCTCCCTTGGAAGTTGCTGATGATGTGATGAGAATCAAGAAGTCATCAAATGATCCATTGCATGTTTTGGTTGGGCCAACAACAAGGGCAAGAGCTAAGAGATTCAAAGAAGCACTAAATGACCTAATTCAAGAAACTTGGGCTGATTTTGAATTGTTGAAGTCCAAGATAAGTCCATATGAAGACCAAGGCGTAATTAATGTCATCAAGGCAGTTGATTAGGCTGAATAAGGAAGACTTGGGCGTGTGGCACAAGCTAGGAAAATAGTCAACTTTGGCTGATTTATTTCCTTTTAATTTCCAAAGAATAATAGTTGATTTGTTTCACAAATTAAGGGGCTGATTTGTTTCCAAATTTAGCTTTCCAATTAGGAAGCAAGTCAATAGTTGCTAGTTTAGTATTTATTTATTTCCTAAATTTGTTTGCATTTATTTTCATGATTGTAAGGCATTAATTGCCTAATATTTATTCCCTTTTAGATCTTAGATATTTTTAGTATAAAAGGGACCAATTGATGTAATTTGAGAACAGACTTGAATTGAATAAAAATTGTGAGAGTTCATCTCTTTTTGGTTCTGAAAACTTGACTTATCACTCACATCTTCTTCTTGTTCTTGAGTGTGGCGTCTTCAACTTCTTGATACCGTTGGTTCTTACCTCTTTATAGGTAACGGGTCGCGGTACGATAACGTTCTTGTTTATAAACTTGGTTAGAAAACGATCCTTCGTTACCATATATTGGTTCCGGGTCTCACTGCTCTTGGTGAGGTTCATATCATGATGGCTCTAAGGCATGGAAGAATTGCTTGGTAGGTCACTTTATTGAGAAGAAGCTCCCTTTCACTCTAGTCAAAAATATTGCCATGCGTATTTGGGGCAGCCGTGGTCTGCTAGAAGTTCTAGCTAATGAGAAGGGGTTCTATTTTTTCAAATTTTCGGATGATGAAGCTTGTTCTAATATTTTGGAAGCAGGCCCTTGGTTGTTTACCGGAAGGATGTTAATTCTCAAGAAATGGCATCCTAGGCTCACTTTAACAAAAGATACTTATTCTAAAATCCCAGTGTGGGTTAAGCTCTTCAATATTCCTCATGAATATTGGACTGAAGAGGGCTTGAGGTACATTGCTAGTGCGGTTGGCAAGCCTCTCTATGCTGATAGTCTAACAGAATCTATGAAGAGAATCTCGTTTGCTAGAGTTTGTATTGAAATAGATGCCGCTTGTGACTTGGTTGATTCTTTTGACCTTTTTATGGGAGATGATACGTATCCAAATGAAGGTGAAAAAGTTGAAATTTTGGTTGAATACCAATGGAAACCTAAAATCTGCACTGAATGCAAGTCTTTTGGCCATTCTGATGTGACTTGCCTTAGGCTCAAGATTATGCAATCCCCTTCTTATATGGATCTTCCTTCCAAACCGAAGCAAGAGTGGAAGATGGTTAATAGAGGATATGCTACCTCTGTTTCTACACCTCTAGAGGCCTTTGAGCCTTTGCCTCTTTCCGAAGCCACAATGAAAGGTGATGAAGCCACTTCTAGGTGTATTTCTGAAATTGAGCCTCCTATCCATGATGCCAATGTGTCTGATCCTTCTAAGGAAAATGTCATTGATACCTCAAACCATTTTTCAGCTCTTGTTGTTGATGATGGTAATTTGTGTGGTGAAGATGACTCTCCTGCCACAGCCTCTCCAGATCGCTCCCTTTGGCTTACAAAGATCAAGAATATTGATGGGGTCCCTATTATAGGGCTCTCCAGCCCCTCTGAAACTTCTAGTAAGAAGAAGAAGAAGAAACGATTGTCAAAGGCTGCTAAGAAAGGCATGGAAAGTAGCTCTCAGGCTAAGGTGAAGTCTTCTCTATCTCTCAATGATTAATTTTGCTTGCTGGAATATTAGGGGCCTTAATGCTGCCCCTAAGCAATTAGAAGTTAAGAAGATGTTGTTGGATCACAAGCTAAGTCTTGTTTGTTTAGTTGAAACAAGAGTGAGAAAGACCAATACACCTCTTGTTGTCAATTCAGTTTTTAATATTTTAGACAATTACAGCAGTCATGATCTTGGTAGAATTTGGGTTGGATGGGATCCTAGGATTCTCAAGATCATCAAAATTAGTGAAACGGATCAGATCTAGCTTGTATTTTGGATAGTAATGATCAATTTAATATTTCCTTTGTTTATGGTTCTAATGATGAAAGGGCTAGAAGAGCTCTTTGGGATAACATGTGTGTTTTTCAGCATGGTAGTACTCCTTGGATTGTTGTTGGGGATTTCAATGTATCTAGGAGGGTGCAAGAATCGGTTGGGGGTTCTTCCAAAATTTCAGTAGCTATGGAGGAGTTTGATAATTGTCTTCAGTCTGTGGAGTTAGATGACCTTCGTTTCTCAGGTTTCCTCCATACTTGGTGTAATAAAAGAAGCAATGGCTGCATCTCTAAAAAGTTGGTTAGAGTTCTAGTTAACAAGGAATGGATGGCCAAGTTTGAGCACTATGAAGCCTTTTTTCTTCCTCCTAGCATCTCGGATCACAGCCCCTCTTTGGTTAAACTTGGGTTGCAAGGTAATAAGAAGAATTGCCCTTTTAAAATTTTCAATTTTTTAACGGAAAGGGAAGACTTTCTTCCTTTGGTTGAGAGTTGTTGGCAAGAGAATTTTCATGGAAACATGCAATTTCAGCTTTGCTCTAAGCTCCGGAATTTGAAGAAGGCTTTAAAATCCCTTAACAAGAATACGGTGGGGGATGTGACTGTTAAATCAATTGAAGCCAAGACTGCTCTTGTTGAATGTCAGAGAAATCTTGATCTTCAGCCTCTTGATGCAAGCTTAAGAATTCAAGAGAAGGAGCTTATGACGGAGGAGGATTCCTTGAGACAAAAATCTAGAAATCAATGGCTCAAGGCCGGTAACCGTAATTCCTCTTATTTTTTCAAAGCCATCAAGGAGAGACGCAATAGGAGTAAGATCCTCTCAATTTCTGGTGAAGATGGTTCCTTAATTGAAGGAGATACCCATGTCAAATCAGAAGCTATTCGTCACTTTCAAAATATTCTTGGTTGCTCAATGCCTTCTAGTCATTGCTCTCATTCTTTGAGAAATGTTATTGATAAACACATCTTCAATGATCAAGCTGATTACATGAGTAGAGAAGTTACAAATGATGAGATTCGTAAGGCTTGCTTCTCTCTTCACCTTAATAAGGCTCCTGGTCCTGATGGTTTTAATGCTCATTTCTTCAAGAAGATGTGGCACATAGTTGGTGATGATGTTATTAATGCTATTCAAGAGTTCTTTCATTCTGGTCTTCTTCTTAAGGAGCTCAATACGACGATTCTTGCCTTGGTTCCCAAGGTCCCGAATCTCTCTAAGATGACGGACTTTAGACCAATCGCTTGTTGCAACACTCTATACAAGATCATTGCTAAGATCATAGCCAATAGAATCAAGCCTTGTCTTCCGGACATTATTAGCCCCTCCCAATCAGCTTTTGTAGCAGGTAGGAGAATTGGGGATAACATCCTTCTTGTTCAAGAGCTTATAAGGGATTATCACAAGGATGCTGGTATGCCAAAGTTGGCTTTTAAGGTGGATTTAATGAAAGCTTTTGATATGGTGGATTAGGGCTTCTTGCTTGACACTCTTGCTGCATTTCACTTTCCTTTGAAAGTCATTAATTGGATTAAAGCTTGCCTTACTACTCCTAAGTTCTCTATCTCTATTAATGGTGAGCTTGCTGGTTTCTTCTCTAGAAAGAGGGGCCTTCGGCAAGGGGACCCTATGTCTCCCTATCTCTTTGTTATTGCTATGGAGGTCCTCTCTAAGCTTTTGGGCAACCATATTATGGACACTCCTAACTTCAAATATCATTGGAGGTGTGATAAATTAAAGCTATCCCACCTTTCTTTTGCGGATGACCTGATTATGCTTTGCCATGGTTCATATCATTCAGCTCTTGTTCTCAAGTCAGCCCTTGATGAGTTCTTTTTGCTTTCGGGACTTTGTTCTAATCATGCTAAAAGCAACATTTTCATTTCGGGTGTGCCCGTTGCAGTTATTCAACAGCTCATCAACCTTTTTGGTTACCCGGTTGGCTCTCTTCCAATTCGTTATTTGGGAATTCCTATCATCTCTTCAAAGCTGAATCTTCGTGATTGCTCTCCCCTTGTGGATAAGGTTTCAAGTAGACTTTCTTCTTGGTTAAATAGGTGCTTTTCCTTTGCTGGTCGTCTTCAACTTATCATCTCGGTTTTAACTAGTATTCAAGTCTTTTGGGCATCTAACCTTTATCTTCCAAAGAGAATCTTGAAGAGCATTGAACAGAAACTCAGAAGTTTTTTATGGAATGGAGTTGAGGTGAACAACAAAGGCTCTAAGATTGCTTGGTCTGATGTTTGTGTTCCAAAGAAAGAGGGTGGTCTTGGAATCAAGGACCTCTCTTTGTGGAACAAAGCACTTATGATTAGACATATATGGATTCTGGTTTATGGCACTAGTAATCTTTGGACTTCTTGGATCAAAGCTGATATGAACCTCACCAAGAGCAGTGAGACCCGGAACCAATACATGGTAACGAAGGATCGTTTTCTAATCAAGTTTTTAAACAAGAACAAAATCGGACCGCGACCCGTTACCTATAAGGAGGTAAGAACCAACGATATCAAGAAGATTGTAGACGCCACACTCAAGAACAAGAAAGAAGGTGAGTGATAAGTCAAGGTTTGAACGCCACAAGGTAGAACTTTGATAAGTTCATAGTTCTATGAAGAACCAAAGAGAAAATTATCTCAAATTTATTTCAATTAAAAATCTCTTCTCAAATTACATCAATTGGTCTCTTTTATACTAAAAATATCTAAGACCTAAAAGAGAATAAATATTAGGCAATTAATGCCTTACAATCAGGAAAATAAATGCAAACAACTTTAGAAAAAATAAATAAATACTAAACTAGCAACTAGTTGATTTGTTCCTTATTTGGAAAGCTGAATTTGGGAAACAAATCAGCCATTTATTTGGAAAACAAATCAGCCATTTATTTGGAAAACAAATCAACTCTTTATTTGGGGAAATAAATAAAATAAGGAATATGCTGAAATTGGCAATATGCTGAAATTGAATTCTCCTCCAACCATACGTCGCCCAAAATATAGGAAATATGTTGAAATTCGGACTCCTCAACTCAAGTCTTCGCGCAATAAGATAGATGGCCAAATTTGGACTTTTTGTGATCTGTTTTGGAGGACAGGTTCTTCATATCATCTTTA
This sequence comes from Dipteronia dyeriana, assembly GCA_032871835.1. Taxonomy (NCBI): domain Eukaryota; kingdom Viridiplantae; phylum Streptophyta; class Magnoliopsida; order Sapindales; family Sapindaceae; genus Dipteronia; species Dipteronia dyeriana. Next base: position 24,121,889 of record CM065302.1, read on the forward strand.
GATCTTGTCTTGGGCTTTCCGAAAACATATTATAATAGACGATCTGACTTCAGATGCTCTCTATAGAGGTCCACGAAGTTCAGCCCGGATTTGGTCTTCATGTGGGCAGAATTTGGACTTTAGCAACTCTGAATCACCCCATCATTTAATACTTCTTTGATCCTCTTGCTTCCTTTTAATTGGCCCAATTGGAATATGCAATAGTTCCTTTGGTGATGCTTCTTGATTCTCATCATTCCCCCTCTCTTCAAAAGGATTCGTCCTCGAATCTTCACCATAATGTTGTTGATAGCCTGCGACATTTCATCAAAGCCTTGCAAATTAGAAGCAACAACACTAGGCAATGAAGGGTTAATTCCATTAGTACTAAAACATGCCTCTTTGTACAAAAGTGCAATCATTGGCTGATTTGAAAACAAAGCCTTTTTAATCTCACTCTCTCTTGTATAAAAACTCACTGGTTTTCTCTCTCTTTTTTTCTCATCAGCCTCTTTTTCATTTTCATATTTTTTTTCTTTTTTTGCTATTTCGGACTCTTTTTCTTTTATCTCTCTTTCTTTTGAACTCTCACTCTCACTCTCTTTTTTTACATCTCTCTCTTTTCTTAACCTTACTTGATCTTCATACACTTGTTTTGGGGTTAAAGGTACAAGAGTGATTGATTTTTTATTGAGTACAAAGGAGTATCTATTGGTATACCCATCATGGGTCACATGCCTATCGAACTACCATGGTCTCCCCAAAAGGATATGGCCCACATTCATTGGTACCACATCACAAAGGACTTCATCTTTGTACTTTCCAATTGAAAACGTCACCAACACTTGTTTAGTCACCTTGATTTCCCCACTATCATTTAACCACTGTAGCTTATATGGTTTTGGATGCCTCAAAGTGGCTAAATTCAATTTCTCCACAAAATTAGTGCTAGCCACATTAGTACAACTCCCCCCATCAATGATCATGCTACATACCTTATCATTAACATGGCAGCGGGTATGAAAAATGTTGTCACGTTGTACCTCATCATCTTCCTTGGCTTGAGCACTAAGAGCTCTTCTCGCCACCAAAAGCTCTCCGTCCACCGGATATTCAATATCACTTGCATCCTCCAAAGGTGGCATGGACTCATCATCAGATTCACCTTCAGATTCGATCTCACCATCATCCTTCAAAACCATTACTCTCTTGTTTGGGCATTGAGATGCAATATGACCTGCTCCCAGACACTTAAAGCACTTAATGTCACGATTTCTAGAAGGTTGAGAATCTGATGTACCTTGTTTTAATGTGCCTCCGACTTTATGATCTCTAAAAGGTTCGGCCTTTGATGAGAATCAAGAAGCATCACCAAAGGAACTATTGCATATTCCAGTTGGGCCAATTAAAAGGAAGCAAGAGGATCAAAGAAGTATTAAATGATGGGTGATTCCGAGTTGCTAAAGTCAAAATTCTGCCCACATGAAGACCAAATCCGGGCTGAACTTCGTGGACCTCTATAGAGAGCATCTGAAGTCAGATCGTCTATTATAATATGTTTTCGGAAAGCCCAAGACAATATCTACAGTTGATATGAAGAACCTGTCCTCCAAAACAGATCACAAAAAGTCCAAATTTGGCCATCTATCTTATTGCGCGAAGACTTGAGTTGAGGAGTCCGAATTTCAACATATTTCCTATATTTTGGGCGACGTATGGTTGGAGGAGAATTCAATTTCAGCATATTGCCAATTTCAGCATATTCCTTATTTTATTTATTTCCCCAAATAAAGAGTTGATTTGTTTTCCAAATAAATGGCTGATTTGTTTCCCAAATTCAGCTTTCCAAATAAGGAACAAATCAACTAGTTGCTAGTTTGGTATTTATTTATTTTTCTAAAGTTGTTTGCATTTATTTTCCTGATTGTAAGGCATTAATTGCCTAATATTTATTCCCTTTTAGGTCTTAGATATTTTTAGTATAAAAGGGACCAATTGATGTAATTTGAGGATATATTTTGGAATTGAAATAAATTTGAGAGAATTTTCTCTTTAGTTCTTCATAGAACTATGAACTTATCAAGGTTCTACCTTGTGGCGTTCAAACCTTGACTTATCACTCACCTTCTTTCTTATTCTTGAGTGTGGCGTCTACAACCTTCTTGATACCGTTGGTTCTTATCTCCATATAGATAATGGGTCGCGGTCCTTTTTATTTTCTTTGTTTATAAACTTGAATTAGAAAACGATCCTTCGTTACCATATATTGGTTCCGGGTCTCACTGCTCTTGGTGAGGTTCATATCAGCCTTGACCTTGAAACTAGGTTGGTCATCCCTCTTGCTCCAATTCGGTTTCCATGATGATGAAGAACCCGAATTTTGCCCAACCCGTGTGGAACTCTTTCTCTTCAACTGTTGTTCCACCTTAATTGCCATGTGTACCATGTCACTCAATTAAACATAATGTTGCAACTCCACCACATTTGCTATGTCTCGGTTTAGTCCATTTAAAAACCTAGCCATAGTAGCCTCTCGGTCTTCCTCTACATCAGCTCGAATCATGGCTATCTCCATCTCCTTGTAGTAATCTTCAACACACTTAGACCCTTGAGTAAGGGTTTGTAATTTTTGAAACAAACCCCTATAATAGTGACTCGGAATGAAACGCTTCCTCATGACAGCTTTCATCTCCTCCCAAGTCTCAATAGGTCTTTCTCCATGTCGTCTTCTACTCACAATCAATTGATCCCACCAAACGATAGCATAATCAGTAAATTCTATGGCAACCAACTTTACCTTCTTTAATTCAGAATAGTCATGGCAGTCAAATACCAATTCTATTCTTTTCTCCCACTCTAAATAAGCTTCGGGATCAGTTTTACCTTGGAACGTTGGGATTTTCACCTTTATACTACCCAAATTATTATCAGCCCTCTCTCCATACCTATCTCCTCTATACCCATACCTATCTTCTCTATTCCCATACCTAACTCCTCTACCTCCCATTTCACGCCTCAATCTACCTGTACCCACATTGGACATGCGATCACCCTCCTCTAGGTCATTCCCATAATCATCATCATAATCGTCTCTAGGTGGGTTTCTTTCTCTTCGTTCCACATTAGGAACCCTAATTTGTTGCACCCTTTGTGAACTAGACTCCACCTTATCTATCCTATCATGCACCTCACCAATCTTAATCTCCATCCGCTCCATGTTTTTTTGTATGGCTTTATACAAAAAATTAAGATCTATCGTTTCTGGTGCATCATCAGATAAGTCTCTACTTTTATCGCGTGACATATTTGAAACCTGCAAAGCAAAAGAAATTAGTAAGCCTCACAAACACTCCCTCACGTGTTTACTCTCAAAGATGGTGGCACTCACACTCGTGTTTTCACTCAATTCTTTGGCTTTTACCCTTTGATGAGCTCACACACTCTTGCCTTTTTCCACTCTTTGTTAACTCTTTCAGTTCTTCCTTCTTTTTTTTTTTTTGACTTATACGGACACTCACAAGAAGTGCAAGAAAAATAGAAGTAACTGAGCAAAAGGACAAGAATAATGAAGACGAAATTCTTTAGCTAATTTTTTTTTTTTTTGAATATCAATGCACGAAATCAAGATAATGAATAGAAATAGTTGATATAGGTTCAACTACACGACCAAAAAAAAATTTGTTTTTTTTTTTTTTTTTTGTTGAAACAAATGAATACAGAGAAGAGAAAGAACAAGGATAAATTAAACCTGATTTAGAAGCCTAAACTCTGATACCAACTGATATGAACCTCACCAAGAGCAGTGAGACCCGGAACCAATATATGGTAACGAAGGATCGTTTTCTAATCAAGTTTTTAAACAAGAACAAAATCGGACCGCGACCCGTTACCTATAAGGAGGTAAGAACCAACGGTATCAAGAAGATTGTAGACGCCACACTCAAGAACAAGAAAGAAGGTGAGTGATAAGTCAATGTTTGAACGCCACAAGGTAGAACCTTGATAAGTTCATAGTTCTATGAAGAATCAAAGAGAAAATTATCTCAAATTTATTTCAATTCAAAATCTCTTCTCAAATTACATCAATTGGTCCCTTTTATACTAAAAATATCTAAGACCTAAAAGGGAATAAATATTAGGCAATTAATGCCTTACAATCAGGAAAATAAATGCAAACAACTTTAGAAAAAATAAATAAATACTAAACTAGCAACTAGTTGATTTGTTTCTTATTTGGAAAGCTGAATTTGGGAAACAAATCAGCCATTTATTTGGAAAACAAATCAACTCTTTATTTGGGGAAATAAATAAAATAAGGAATATGCTGAAATTGGCAATATGCTGAAATTGAATTCTCCTCCAACCATACGTCGCCCAAAATATAGGAAATATGTTGAAATTCGGACTCCTCAACTCAAGTCTTCGCGCAATAAGATAGATGGCCAAATTTGGACTTTTTGTGATCTGTTTTGGAGGACAGGTTCTTCATATCATCTGTAGATCTTGACTTGGGCTTTCCGAAAACATATTATAATAGACGATCTGACTTCAGATGCTCTCTATAGAGGTCCACGAAGTTCAGCCCGGATTTGGTCTTCATGTGGGCAGAATTTGGACTTTAGCAACTCGGAATCACCCCATCATTTAATACTTCTTTGACCCTCTTGCTTCCTTTTAATTGGCCCAATTGGAATATGCAATAGTTCCTTTGGTGATGCTTCTTGATTCTCATCAAAAGCCTATCTCCTCAAAGGTACCAATTTGTGGGAGGTAAAGGCTCCTCATATCTGTTCTTTGAATATGAGAAAACTTCTTCTTCTTAGGCCTTTTGCTCGTCCTTTAATTCAGCACATCATTGGTAATGGCTTGAAAACTTCCTTATGGTTTGATAATTGGCATCCGGATGGCCCTATTCGATCGAAATGGAGCTCCCGTGTTATTTATGATTGTGGACTCTCTATCAATGCTAAGGTTAATGTCATTGTTCTTGATGATAATTGGAGATGGCCTGCTGCTATGTCCATTGACCTTGCTGAAATTCGGAGTCGTATGCCTTCTTACAACCCAAACTCAACTTTGGATGATAGAATTCTGTGGCTTCCTTCTTCTAATGGCATTTATTCAGCTGCGTCTGCTATGGAGTCTCTTAGAACCCCTCATCCTTTGGTTTCTTGGTATAAAATTGTGTGGTTCCCGCAGAATATCCCAAGGATGGGTTTCATCCTTTTGTTGGCTATTAAAGGTAGGCTTTCTACCTTGGATCGTGTTCAACGCTACGACCCTCAAGTTGTTACTACGTGTGTCCTTTGTAACTCTCAAGCCGAGACTCATGCTCACCTTTTCTTTGAGTGTTTTTATAGCAAAGCCATAAGGACACAACTTTTGAATTAATGTATTTTTCTTGGGATTCATCTTAGCTGGAATGATCTTATTGAGTGGGTGTCCATTCATTGGAAGGGGAGCTCCCCCTCCGTCGTGACAAAAAAACTTTATCTTGCGGCTGCTGTCTATTTTCTTTGGAGAGAGCGAAATTGTCGTATTTTTAAAAGTTCTCGAAAGTCTAGTCGAGAGGTTGCCCAGATCATTACATATACTATTCGTTGCCGGCTCTCTTCTCTCAAGTTGAAGAATTAGCCTCTCATCTCTAGTTATCCCTAGGTGGTGTGGGCTTGTGTTGTGCTCAGTGCTCTTTGTAAAGCCTTTGGTTTAGCTCTTATTAGAGAGTTTGTTGTTTGAACGTTGTTTCTGGGCTTTGTGTCCCTTTCTTCCTGGGGTATTCCCCTTGTATTTGTACATTCCTTCCCTTCTTTCTATGATACTATTTATTTACCCAAAAAAAAAGTAGCCAAATTCAGTTTTACCACAAAACTAATGCTAGCCACATTAGTACAACTCCCCCCCCTCCCCTTAATGATCATGCTATATTCCTTATCATTAACATGGTAGCGTGTGTGAAAAATATTATCACGTTATACCTTATCAATACCTTATCATCTTCCTTGGCTTGAACACTAAGAGCTCTTCTTGCCACCAAAAAAGCTCTCCTGTTTGGGCATTGAGATGCAATATGACCTGCTCTCAAACACTTAAAACACTTAATGTCATGATCTCTAAAAGGTTGGGTATCTGATTTACCTTGTTTTAATGCGCTCCCGACCTTAAGATCTTTGGAAGGTTCGGCCTTGGCATTGAAACTAGGCTAGTCATCCCTTTTGCTCCAATTCTGATATGAACCTCACCAAGAACAGTGAGACCTGGAACCAATATATGGTAGTAAGGATCGTTTCTAATTCAAATTTTTAAACAAAGAAAATAAAAAGGACCGTAACCCGTTATCTATATAGAGATAAGAACCAACAGTATCAAGAAAGTTATAGACGTCACACTTAAGAATAAGAAAGAAGGTGAGTGATAAGTTAAGGTTTGAACGCCACAAGGTAGAACCTTGATAAGTTCACAAGTTCTATGAAGAACTAAAGAGAAAAATTTCTCAAATTTATTTCAATTCAAAATCTTGTCTAAAATTACATCAATTGATTCCTTTTATACTAAAAATATCTAAGACCTAAAAGGGAATAAATATTAGACAATTAATGCCTTGCAACCAGGAAAATAAATGCAAACAAATTTAGAAAATAAATAAATACTAAACTAGCAATTGGTTGATTTGTTCATTATCTGGAAAGCTGAATTTGGGAAACAAATCATCCATTTATTTGAAAATAAATCAACTCTTTATCTGGGGAAATAAATAAAATAAGGAATATGCTGAAATAGGCAATATGCTAAAATTGAATTCTCCTCCAACCATATGTCGCCCAAAATATAGGAAATATGTTGAAATTCGAACTCCTCAACTCAAGTCTTCGTGCAATAATATAGATAGCCGAATTTGGACTTGTTATGATCTGTTTCTGATGAGAATTAAGAAGCATCACCAAAGGAACCGTTGCATATTCCAATTGGGCCAATTAAAGGAGGCAAGAGGATCAAAGAAGCATTAAATGATGGGCGGATTTTGAGTTCCTAAAGTCCAAATTCGGCCCACATAAAGACCAAATCTGGGCTGAACTTCATGGACCTCTACAGAAAGCATCTGAAGTCGGATCGTCTATTATAATATTTTGTCGGAAAGCTCAAAACAAGCTCTACAAATGCTATGAAGACCCTGTCCTCAGAAACAGATCACAACAAGTCCAAATTTGGCCATCTATCTTATTACGCGAAGACTTGAGCTGAGCAGTCTGAATTTCAGCATATTTCCTATTTTTTGGGCGACGTATGGTTGGAATGAAATGCTTCCTCATGACAACTTTCGTCTCCTCTCAAGTCTCAATGGGTATTTCTCTATTCCGTCTCTTACTCACAGTTAGTTGATCCCACCAAACAATAGCATAATCAGTGAATTCTATGGCAGCCAACTTCACCTTTTTCAATTCAAAATAGTCATGGCAGTCAAACACCAATTCTATTATTTTCTTCCACTCCAAATAAGTTTCAGGATCAGTTTTACCTTGGAAAGTTGGGATCTTCACCTTTATACTACCCATATTATTATCAACCCTCTCTCCATACCTATCTCCTCTATTCCCATACCTAACTCCTCTACCTCCCATTCCACGCCTAAATCTGCCCGCACCTATATTAGACATACGATCATCCTCCTCTAGGTCATTCCAATAATCATCTCCATAGTCATTCTTAGGTGGATTCCTTTCTCTTCGTTCCACATTAGGAGCCCTGAATGGCTGCTTCCTCACCTCACCAAACTTAATCTCCATCCGCTCCATGCTTTTTTGTAAGTATTTCTATAAAAAATTGAGATCTACCATATCTGGTGCATCGTCGGATAAGTGTTTACTCTTATCATGAGACATATTTTAATCCTACAAAACAAATAAAGTAAGTAAGCCTCTCAAAACACTCCCTCACGTGTTTGACTCTCAAAGATGGTGGCACTCACACTCGTGTTTCACTCAATCTTTTGGCTTTAACCTTCTGATGAACTCACACTCTCTTGTTTTTTTTCACTCATTGTTCACTCTTTTAGTTCCTTTTGTTTTTACTTAGATGAACACTTACAAGAAGTTTAAGATATAAGATGTAACAAAACAAAAAACAAAAAAAAATTGGACAAGAATAATAAAGACGAGATTCCACTGAAAGTTTATTTTTATTTTTATCAACGCATGAAATCGAGAAAAGGAATAAAAATTGTTGATATACGTTCAACTACACGACCAAAAAAAATGTACTCTATATTTTTTTTGGATCTCTTTTTTATATATATAACGAATCTGATAACATTTTTTTTTTTTGTAACTAATCTGATTTTTTTTTTCAGATCAAATAGAAAAAAAAATAGATGAAGAAGAACAAGGATAGATTAAACCTGATTTTAGAAACCTAAGCTCTGATACCAACTGATATGAACCTCATCAAGAACAGTGAGACCCGAAACCAATATATGGTAGCAAGGATCATTTTCTAATTCAAGTTTATAAACAAAGAAAAAAAAAAGGACTGCGACCCTTTATCTATATGGAGATAAGAACCAACAGTATCAAGAAGGTTGTAGACGCCACACTCAAGAAAAAGAAAGAAGGTTCTTCATAGAACTATGAAGAACCAAAGAGAAAAATTCTCTCAATTTTATTTCAATTCAAGCCTCCTCTCAAATTACATCAATTGGTCCATTTTAAACTAAAAATACGTAAGACCTAAAAGGGAATAAATATTAGGCAATTAGTGCCTTACAATCAGGAAAATAAATGCAAACAAATTTAAAAAATAAATAAGTACTAAACTAGCAACTAGTTGATTTGTTCCTTATTTGGAAAACTGAATTTGGGAAACAAATCAGCCCTCTATTTGGAAAACAAATCAACTCTTTATTTGGGGAAATAAATAAAATAAGAAATATGCTGAAATAGGCAATATGCTGAAATTGAATTATCCTCCAACCATAAGTCGCCCAAAAAATAGGAAATATGTTAAAATTCGGACTCCTCAAATCAAGTTTTTGTGCAACAATATAGATGACCGGATTTGGACCTTTTATGATCTTTTTCAGAGGACGGAATCTTCATAGCATTTGTAGGGCTCGCCTTGGGCTTTTCAAAAAGATAATATAATAGATGATCCAACCTCAGATGCTCTCTAGAGAGGCCCTAGAAGTTCAGCCTAAAATTTGGTCTTCATGTGGGCTGAACTTGGATTTCAGCAACTCATAATGAACCCATCATTAAAATGATTCTTTGATACTCTTGCCTCCTTGTAATTGGCCCAATTGGAATATGCAATGGATCCTTTGGTGATGCTTCTTGATTCTCATCATTTGGTATCCCTTTTTTTGTACCGGATTTGATCAAACGGATTCAAGTTTTTTTTTCCACCGACCTTGATCAAATGGACTCAAGCACGACTTTAGTACCCATTTTTTTATACCAGATTTCATCAAACGGATTCAATTTTTTTTTTTATCAAATGAATGTAGAGAAGAAGAACAAGGATAGATTAAACTTGAGTTTAAAAACCTAAGCTCTGATACCAACTGATGAGGACCAACCAGTTGATCACAATTCGGCTAAGGTTGGAAAAGATTCAGATCCTTTAACCATTCATGGAGGGCAAATGACAAGAGCTAAAGCTAAAAGGATGAAAGAAGCCTTAACTTGTTTAATGGGAAGCATTTGGAAGGAGCAAGCTAGTCAAGATTTGGTCAAGATTTTAAGGATGCAAGAAGAGTATAAAAAGGTTAACATGTTTCAAACAAGTCCAAATCCCGAAGACAAGAGTCCAGCCTTGTTAGAATGAAGTATTCTAGCCTATCTTGAAGAATAAAAGGCCATTCGGCCATGTTGGGTTTTGTGTGCCTATTTTATAATTAGTTTGGGTTTAATTATCTTGGGTTTTGTGAGCTTATTTTCTTATTAGTTTGGATTTAATCGTGTTGGGTTTTGTGGACTTATTTTATGAATAGTTTGGGTTTTTGTGTTGGGTGAGTTCATGTGTTCTTTGATTAGGAATAAGGAGTTACAAAGGCTGAATACTTTATAGCCATTATTCATGGTCTAAATGTCATTTAGTGGGAGGTTACACATTTAATGGGCAGTTATATTTGTATTGTATTGTCCTTGGCCTTTGTTCTATATAAACAAGGTTGCTTTTTCTATGTAAGGGGAGAGATTTGAGTAATATAAAATTATTTGAGCACTTTGTGAGTGTTTTGTTCTTAAGTTCTTGCATGAACTTTGGAACTTATCAAGCTTATTCGGCTTGTGGCGTTCAACAACCTCAAAATCTTTGTTTTGCCTTTAAACTTATCAAACTTCATAGTTTGTGGCGTTTTGGGGAAATCAAAGTGCTGTTCTAGTTAGCTTTTATCATCATTTCATTGATAAAGTGATTAGAATAGTTTATCTTACTTCAATCTTGAACGATCGGGTTTGTTTTCAATTAGTTGGAGGGTGTTAAATTGCATTCCATATGTATCATAGCTCTTTAGCTATTGGGGTGTATGGTTGCTAAGTTAATGATTTCCATCATTTTGCAACTAATTAAGGCTTCTTGCATCCTTAGAACCTTGACCAAATCTAGACTAGCGTGCTCCTTCCAAATGCTTCCCATTAAACATGTTAAGGCTTCTTTCATCCTTTTAGCTTTAGCTCTTGTCATTGGCCCTCCATGAATGGTTAAAGGATCTGAATCTTTTCCGACCTTAGCCGAATTGTGATCAACTGGCTGGTCCTCATCACCAAATGATATGAACCTCACCAAGAGCAGTGAGATCCGGAACCAATATATGGTAACGAATGATCGTTTTCTAATTTCAAGTTTGTAAACGAGAGCAATATCGGACCTTGACCTGTTATCTATAAGAAGATAAGAACCAACGGTATCAAGAAAGTTGTGTTGGACCCCGTTCACCAGTCTCGCAGCGGAATTAGGTTTTAAAATTTTTATACAGATCATAATCTGTATCTGGGACCAGTGAACTTGAGATCGTAATTATTTTTTGAAACTAATACATACAATATTTAAACACAGGAAATGGTAATCAACAAAAATCAGAAAAACATACCAAGGTTTGGAGGCTCCTTTACTTTGCGATGTGCTCATGTCTGAAATACTATGTGCTCCTGTCTGAACCACTCGATCTTCCTCGTTATCTCCCGGATCTGGTAACTGCGTGTGGGCGGGTCACGGTCTCAGAAACTTGAATGGAGGATGTAGAGAAAATTTGAAGAAACTCTTTCTTCAATATTTGGTGTTATTTTTAATGTACACAATCTCATTACACAACCATATATATATATATATATATATCACCCTCTGCTGCTTCTTTTTATCACAAATAAAGATTTATATCTTTCATGTATTACGCCTATTATATTGCATATATATTATATATATATATATATATATATATATAAATATATAAAGTCAACCTCTCTAAGTCCGATACAAATACTTATATATGTGCACACACCAATTTGCATCCAATGCAATCTCTTATGTTATAATTGATATATATCTTTTAATTATCCTTTTCTTTTTTTGGGTAAATAAATAGTATCATAGAAAGAAGGAAAGAATGTACAAATACAAGGGGCATACCCCAGGAAGAAAGGGACACAAAGCCCAGAAACAACGTTCAAACAACAAACTCTCTAATAAGAGCTAAACCAAAGGCTTTACAAAGAGCACTGAGCACAACACAATCCCACACCACCTAGGGATAACTAGAGATGAGAGGCTAATTCTTCAACTTGAGAGAAGAGAGCCTGCAACGAATAGTATCTGTAATGATCTGGGCAACCTCACCACTAGACTTTCGAGAGCTTTTAAAAATACGACAATTTCGCTCTCTCCAAATAAAATAGACGGCAGCCGCAAGATAAAGTTTTTTTGTCACGACGGAGGGGGAGCTCCCCTTCCAATGAATGGACACCCAATCAATAAGATCATTCCAGCTAAGATGAATCCCAAGACAACCACATTTATTCAAAAGTTGTGTCCATATTGGTTTGCTATAAAAACACTCAAGGAAAAGGTGAGCATGAGTCTCGGCTTGAGAGTTACAAAGGACACACGTAGTAACAACTTGAGGGTCGTAGCGCTGAACACGATCCAAGGTAGAAAGCCTACCTTTAATAGCCAACCAAAGGATGAAACCCATCATCGGGATATTCTGCGGGAACCACACAATTTTATACTAAGAAACCAAAGGATGAGGGGTTCTAAGAGACTCCATAGCAGACGCAGCTGAATAAATGCCATTAGAAGAAGGAAGCCACAGAATTCTATCATCCAAAGTTGAGTTTGGGTTGTAAGAAGGCATACGACTCCGAATTTCAGCAAGGTCAATGGACATAGCAGCAGGCCATCTCCAATTATCATCAAGAACAATGGCATTAACCTTAGCATTGATAGAGAGTCCGGAATCATAAATAACATGGGAGCTCCATTTCGATCGAATAGGGCCATTACCTAATAATGGCATATAATGAAGTTTTCAAGCCATTACCAATGATTTGCTGAATTAAAGGACGAGCAAAAGGCCTAAGAAGAAGAAGTTTTCTCATATACCAAGAACAGATATGAGGAGCCTTCACCTCCCACAAATCGGTACCTTTGAGGATATAGGCTTTGATCCAAGATGTCCAAAGATTACTAGTGCCATAAACCAGAATCCATATATGTCTAATCATAAGTGCTTTGTTCCACAAAGAGAGGTCCTTGATTCCAAGACCACCCTCTTTCTTTAGAACACAAATATCAGACCAAGCAATCTTAGAGCCTTTTTTGTTCACCTCAACCCCATTCCATAAAAAACTTCAGAATTTCTGTTCAATGCTCTTCAAGATTCTCTTTGGAAGATAAAGGTGAGATGCCCAAAAGACTTGAATACTAGTTAAAACCGAGATGATAAGTTGAAGACGACCAGCAAAGGAAAGGCACCTATTTAACCAAGAAGAAAGTCTACTCGAAACCTTATCCACAAGGGGAGAGCAATCACGAAGATTCAACTTTGAAGAGATGATAGGAATTCCCAAAAAACGAATTGGAAGAGAGCCAACCAGGTAACCAAAAAGGTTGATAAGTTGTTGACTAACAGCAACGGGCACACCCCAAATGAAAATGTTGCTCTTAGCATGATTAGCACAAAGTCCCGAAAGCAAAAAGAACTCATCAAGGGCTGACTTGAGCACAAGAGTTGAATGATATGAACCATGGCAAATCATAATAAGGTCATCCGCAAAAGAAAGGTGGGATATCTTTAATTTATCACACCTCTAATTATATTTGAAGTTAGGAGTGTCCATAATATGGTTGGCCAAAAGCTTAGAGAGGACCTCCATAGCAATAACAAAGAGATACGGAGACATAGGGTCCCCTTGCCGAAGGCCCCTCTATCCGGAGAAGAAACCAGCAAGCTCACCATTAATAGAGATAGAGAACTTAGGAGTAGTAAGGCAAACTTTCATCCAATTAATGACTTTCAAAGGAAAGTGAAATGAAGCAAGAGTGTCAAGCAAGAAGCCCTAATCCACCATATCAAAAGCTTTCATTAAATCCACCTTAAGAGCCAACTTTGGCATACCAGCATCCTTGTGATAATCCCTCATAAGCTCTTGAACAAGAAGGATGTTATCCCCAATTCTCCTACCTGCCACAAAAGCTGATTGGGAGGGGCTAATAATGTGCGGAAGACAAGGCTTGATTCTATTGGCTATGATCTTAACAATGATCTTGTATAGAGTGTTGCAACAAGCGATTGGTCTAAAGTCCATCATCTTAGAGGGATTAGGGACCTTGGGGACCAAGGCAAGAATCGTCGCATTGAGCTCCTTAAGAAGAAGACCAGAATGAAAGAACTCTTGAATAGCATTAATAACATCATCACCAACTATGTGCCACATCTTCTTGAAGAAATGAGCATTAAAACCATCGGGACCAGGAGCCTTATTAGGGTGAAGAGAGAAGCAAGCCTTACGAATCTCATCATTTGTAACTTCTCTACTCATGTAATCAGCTTGATCATTGGAGATGTGTTGATCAATAACATTTCTCAAAGAAAGAGAGCCATGTCTAAAAGGCATTGAGCAACCAAGAATATTTTGAAAGTGACGAATAGCTTCTGATTTGACATGGGTATCTCTTTCAATTAAGGAACCATCTTCACCAGAAATTGAGAGGATCTTACTCCTATTGCATCTCTCCTTGATGGCTTTGAAAAAATAAGAGGAATTACGGTCACCGGCCTTGAGCCATTGAACTCTAGATTTTTGTCTCAAGAAATCCTCCTCCGTCTGAAGAGCTAGTGTATAAGAACTCATAAGCTCTTTCTCTTGAATTCTTAATCTTGCATCAAGAGGCTGAAGATCAAGATTACTCAGACATTCAACAAGAGCAGCCTTGGCTTCAATTGATTTAACAGTCACATCCCCCACCGTATTCTTGTTAAGGGATTTTAAAGCCTCTTCAAATTCCGGAGCTTAGAGCAAAGCTGAAATTGCATGTTTCCATGAAAATTCTCCTGCCAACAACTCTCAACCAAAGGAAGAAAGGAGTACCACCATGCTGAAAAACACACATGTTATCCCAAAGAGCTCTTCTAGCCCTTTCATCATTAGAACCATAAACAAAGGAAATATTAAATTGATCATTACTATCCAAAATACCAGCTAGACAATGAATGATCTGATCCGTTTCACTAATTTTGCTGATCTTGAGAATCCTAGGATCCCATCCAACCCAAATTCTACCAAAATCATGACTACTGTAATTGTCTAAAATATCCCAATTTTTAAAAACTGAATTGACAACAAGAGGTGTATTGGTCTTTCTCACTCTTGTTTCAACTAAACAAACAAGACTTAGCTTGTGATCCAACAACATCTTCTTAACTTCTAATTGCTTAGAGGCAGCATTAAGGCCCCTAATATTCCAGCAAGCAAAATTAATCATTGAGAGATAGAGAAGACTTCACCTTAGCCTGAGAGCTACTTTCCATGCCTTTCTTAGCAGCCTTTGACAGCCGTTTCTTCTTCTTCTTCTTCTTACTAGAAGTTTCAGAGGGGCTGGATAGCCCAATACTAGGGACCCCATCAATATTCTTGATCTTTGTAAGCCAAAGGGAGTGATCCGGAGAGGCTGTGGCAGGAGAGTCATCTTCAACACACAAATTACCATCATCATCAACAATAGCTGAAAAATGGTTTGAGGTATCAATGACATTTTCCTTAGAAGGATCAGACACATTGGCATCATGGATAGGAGGCTCAATTTCAGAAATACACCTAGAAGTGGCTTCATCACCTTTCATTGTGGCTTCGGAAAGAGGCAAAGGCTCAAAGGCCTCTAGAGTGTAGAAACAGAGGTAGCATCTCCTCTATTAACCATCTTCCACTCTTGCTTCGGTTTGGAAGGAAAATCTATATAAGAAGGGGATTGCATAGTCTTGAGCCTATGGCAAGTCACATCAGAATGGCCAAAAGACTTGCATTCAGTGCAGATTTTAGGTTTCCATTGGTATTCAACCAAAATTTCAAATTTTTCACCTTCATTTGGATACTTATCATCTCCCATAAAAAGGTCAAAAGAATCAACCAAGTCACAAGTGGCATCTATTTCAAAACAAACTCTAGCAAACGAGATTCTCTTCATAGATTCTGTTTGACTATCAGCATAGAAAGGCTTGCCAACCGCACTAGCAATGTAGCTCAAGCCCTCTTCAGTCCAATATTCATGAGGAATATTGAAGAGCTTAACCCACACTGGGATAGGTGAAGAGCTTATCTTCACCTAAATCCATATATCAACTAACACCCTCCAATTAATAATTAATTAATAATTCATAATTATTAGTATAATTAAATAATCTAACTATTTAATTAATTTAACTATTAACATTCATTGATTAATAATCTCATTATTCAATTAATTCCCGAATATATACGTGTCACTTTTGTAACACAATTAATTGGACAATCCAATTAATTAACCGTGACCCTTGTTACCTAAATCGATCGAGCAAGCAAGGGGACCTAATGGACCCACAGTATTTTGAGCTCCAATAATCATCGGAATCATTAATTAAACTCTTTAATTAATATTCCTTGATTATTAACTCCGGTGTTAGTCCACTAAAAACCCGAAGATGCACTCTCTCAACTGTAGACGCTTGTGCACAGACCGATATAACTCGGTATCCATCGATATAACTATTACACATGGTGTGATCCTCCACAATCGTTCATAATTAGAGCTGGGTCATAATGTCCGTTATACCCCTCTAATTAAATATATCCTTTAAGTACTGTTGATTCTCTAATGAACAATAAATCCTATTTCCTCACAGAATTAGGAGAGCGCTCATATTGTCCAAGCCCCGAATTAAACCTTAAGAGAACTACCATCTACTTCTCACAAAAAGGAGTGGATTCAACTATTGTGTACAAAGATTTTTGAGGTTGTTGAACGCCACAAGCTGAATAAGCTTGATAAGTTCCAAAGTTCATGCAAGAACTTAAAAACAAAACACTCACAAAGTGCTTAAATAAGTTTATATTACTCAAATCTCTATCACTCACAATTGTCCTTGGAATTCCGTGTAACCTCACAATTTCTCTGAAGAACAGCCCCGCAAAAAAAGTTGCATCATCTGTTTTGTGGCAAGGAATGAAATGTGCCATCTTGCTGAACCTATCAACAACAACAAAAATATAATCTCTCCCCCCTTTTGACCTAGGTAATCCCAAGACAAAGTCCATTGATATATCAACCCAAGGCTCACTAGGTATAGGAAGAGAAGTATACAGCCCATGAGGCATTACTTTAGATTTAGCTCGTTTGCAAGTAATGCATCTCTCACATATTCTCTCAACGTCTCTTTTCATGTGTGGCCAAAAGAAATGATCATTTAACACACCCAAACTTTTTTACTCCAAAATGCCCCATTAACCCGCCACTATAAGCCTCTCTCACAAGCAATTCTCTCATTGAACATCTAGGAACACACAGCTTGTTTACTTTGAAAAGAAAACCATCATGCCTAAAGAACATGTCAAAACCCCCCTTGCTCACATGCCCCATAAACATTAGCAAAATCCAAGTCAGAATTGTATAAGTCTTTAATGTACTCAAAACCCAATAATTTTGCATCAAGTTTAGAAATTAGAGCATACCTTCTAGAAAGAGCATCGGCAACCACATTCTCCTTACCTTGTTTTTACTTGATGATGTATGGAAAGGATTCAATAACTCCACCCATTTTGCATGCCTACGGCTTAGTTTTCCTTGTCCTTTGAGATATTTCAAGGACTCATGATCGGTGTGTATAATGAATTCCTTGTACCAAAGATAGTGCTGCCATGTCTCTAACACTCTTACCAAGGCATAAAACTCCTTATCATACGTCGGGTAGTTAAGACTTGCTCCACTTAGCTTCTCACTAAAGAATGCAATGGGTTTTCCCTCATGCATTAAGACTCCTCCAATACCTATTCCACTTGCATCACACTCAAGCATTCTTATTTGATGATATCCTGATTTCAAATCAATCATTGAAAACACACAAGAACCATGCAATTCATCCAACATATCATCTAACCTAGGGATAGGATGTCTATACTTTACCGTGATTTTGTTGATGGCTCGACAATCAACACAAATTCTCCAAGAACCATCCTTTTTAGGTACCAACAAAACAGGAACCGCACAAGGACTCATGCTTTCACGTACATGTCCCTTTTCCATAAGCTAACTTACTTGCTTTTGGATTTCCTTGGTCTTTTCGGGGTTGCATCTATATGCTGGCCTATTTGGTATGCTTTCACCAGGAATGAAATCAATTTGATGTTCAATTCCTCTAATTGGTGGCAAACCAATAGGAACATCTTCAGGAAAGAGATCCTCATTTTTCTGGAAAATATCAACAATAACACTACGCAAACTCTTGTTAATTTCATTAGAAACAATTAAAACATCCTTGTACATAAGTACAAGTAAGGGCTGCCTCATGGTTAATGCTTTCATCACATCACACATTTGTGCATAAACACTCATTTTTCTTTCACTCAAGCCTTCCTTGTTTTCTCTCCCCTTGTGTTTCCCATTGCTCTCATTTTTACCACTCAACTCACCTTTTTTTTCTCTCTTTCTTGCTCTCTTCCCAAAGTTTCAGCTAATGAAGATTCAAGCTCTTCATATTGCTGTTTTATACGCATTTGGTCTTCAAAAATTGTCTTTGGAGGCAAAGGTCCAAGTTGGTATTTATGTCCATCCATGATCAAAGAATCACGGTTCTTAAACCCATCATGCATTACCCTTCGATCATATTGCCATGGTCTCCAAAATAACATGTGACCAGCATACATAGGTACCACATCACACCAAACATCATTGATGAGAATTAACAAGCGTCACCAAAGGATCCATTGCATATTTCAGTCGGGCCAATTACATGAAAGCAATAGGATCAAAGAAGCATTTATTGATGGGCTGATTCTGAGTTGTTAAAGTCCAAATTCGGCTCACATGAAGACCAAGCCTTAATTAATGTCATCAAGACAATGGATTGGGCCGAATAAGGAAGACTTGAGCATGTGGTACAAGCTAGGAGAATAGACAACTTTGGATGATTTATTTCCTTTTAATTTCCAAAGAATAATAGTTGATTTGTTTCCCAAATTAAGGGGCTGATTTGTTTCCAGATTTAGCTTTCCAATTAGGAAGCAAGTCAATAGTTGCTAGTTTAGTATTTATTTATTTCCTAAATTTGTTTGCATTTATTTTCATGATTATAAGGCATTAATTGCCTAATATTTATTCCCCTTTAGGCCTTAGATATTTTTAGTATAAAAGGGACCAGTTGATGTAACTTGAGAATAGATTTTGAATTGAAATAAATTTGAGATAATTTTCTCTTTGGTTCTTCATAGAACTTGTGAACTTATCAAGGTTCTACCTTGTGGCGTTCCAACCTTGACTTATCACTCACCTTCTTTCCTATTCTTGAGTGTGGCATCTACAACTTAAATTCATATATCAACTAACACCCTCCAATTAATAGTTAATTAATAATTCATAATTATCAATATAATTAAATAATCTAACTATTTAATTAATTTAGCTATTAACATTCATTGATTAAATAATCTCATTATTCAATTAATTCCAGAATATATACGTGTCACTTTTGTAACACAATTAATTAAAAAACACACATGTGTAATAAAAGAAGCAATGGCTGCATCTCTAAAAAGTTGGATAGAGTTCTAGTTAACAAGGAATGGATGGCCAAGTTTGAGCACTCTGAAGCCTTTTTTCTTCCTCCTAGCATCTCGGATCACAGTCCCTCTTTGGTTAAACTTGGGTTGCAAGGTAATAAGAAGAATTGCTCTTTTAAATTTTTCAATTTTTTAACGGAAAGGGAAGACTTTCTTCCTTTGGTTGAGAGTTGTTGGCAGGAGAATTTTCATGGAAACATGCAATTTCAGCTTTGCTCTAAGCTCCGGAATTTGAAGAAGGCTTTAAAATTCCTTAACAAGAATACAGTGGGGGATGTGACTGTTAAATCAATTGAAGCCAAGGCTGCTCTTGTTGAATGTCAGAGAAATCTTGATCTTCAGCCTCTTGATGCAAGCTTAAGAATTCAAGAGAAGGAGCTTATGAGTTCTTATACACTAGCTCTTCAGACGGAGGAGGATTTCTTGAGACAAAAAGGCTGGTGACCGTAATTGATATGAACCTCACCAAGAGCAGTGAGACCCGGAACCAATATATGGCAACGAAGGATCGTTTTCTAATCAAGTTTTTAAACAAGAACAAAATCGGACCGCGACCCGTTACCTATAAGGAGGTAAGAACCAACGGTATCAAGAAGGTTGTAGACGCACCACTCAAGAACAAGAAAGAAGGTGAGTGATAAGTCAAGGTTTGAACGCCACAAGGTAGAACCTTGATAAGTTCATAGTTCTATAAAGAACCAAAGAGAAAATTCTCTCCAATTTATTTCAATACCAAAATCTATCCTCAAATTACATTAATTGGTCCCTTTTATACTAAAAATATCTAAGACCTAAAAGGGAATAAAAATTAGGAACTTAATGTCTTACAATCATGAAAATAAATGCAAATAAATTTCAGAAATAAATAAATACTAAACTAGCAACTATTGACTTGCTTCTTACTTGGAAAGCTAAATCTGGAAACAAATCAGCCCCTTAATTTGGGAAACAAATCAACTATCATTCTTTGAAAATTAAAAGGAAATAAATCAGCCAAAGTTGACTAGCTTGTGCCACAAGCCCAAGTCTTCCTTATTCAGCCCAATCAATTGCCTTGATGACCTTAATTACGCCTTAGTATTCATGTGTGCTTATCTTGGACTTCAACAATTCAAAATCAGCCAAAGTGTCTTGAATTAGGCCATGTAGTGCTTCTTTGAATCTCTTAGTTCTTGCCCTTGTTATTGGCCCAACCGGAACATGCAATGTATCATTTGATGACTTCTTGATTCTCATCATTCCCCCTCTCCTCAAAAGGATTCATCCTCGATTGTAGACGCCACACTCAAGAATAAGAAAGAAGGTGAGTGATAAGTCAAGGTTTGAACGCCACAAGGTAGAACCTTGATAAGTTCATAGTTCTATGATGAACCAAAGAGAAAATTCTCTCAATTTTATTTCAATTCAAAATCTATTCTCAAATTACATCAATTGGTCTCTTTTATACTAAAAATATTGATGCCTAACAATTTAGGAAAATAAATGCTAACAAATTTAGGAAACAACTAAAGATTAAAAACTAGCAACTAGTTGATTTGTTCCTTATTTGGAAAGTTGAATTCGGGAAACAAATCAACTATTTATTTTGGGAATATATATAAAATAGGGAATATGCTAAAGTAGGAAATATACTGAAATTGGATTCTCCTCCAACCATACGTCGCCCAAAAAATAGGAAATATTCTGAAATTCGGACTGTTCAGCTCACGTCTTCGCGCAATAAGATAGATGACCAAATTTGGACTTGTTGTGATCTGTTTCAGAGGATGGGGTCTTCAAAGAATCTGTAGAGATTGTCTTGGGCTTTTCGAAAAAATATTATAATAGAAAATCCGACTTCAGATTCTCTGTGTAGATGTCCATAAAGTTCAGCCCGGATTTGGTCTTCATGTGGTCCGAATTTGGACTTTAGAAACTCGGAATCAGCCCATCATTTAACGCTTCTTTGATCCTCTTGCCTCTTTTTAATTGGTCCAATTGGAACATGCAATGGTTCCTTTGGTGATGCTTCTTAATTCTCATCATTCCCCCTCTCTTTAAAAGTATTCGTCCTAGAATCTTCACCATAATGTTGTTGATAGCCTGCGACACTTCATCAAAGCCTTGCAAATGAGAAACAACAACACTAGGCAAGGAAGGGTTAATTCCATTTGTACTAAAACATGCCTCTTTGTACAAAAGTACAATCATTGGCTGATTTGAAAATAAAGCCTTTTTGATCTCACTCTCTCTTGCAAAAAAACTCACTTGTTTTCTCTCTTTTTTTCTCATTAGCCTCTTTTTCCTTTTCACCTTTTGTTTCTTTTTTTGCTATTTCATACTGTTTTTCTTTTCTCTTTCTTTCTTTTGAATTCTCACTCTCACTCTCTTTTTTGACATCTCTCTCTTTTCTTAGCCTCACTTGATCTGCGTACATATGTTTTAGGGTTAAAGATACAAGAGTGATTGACTTTTTATTGAGTACAAAGGAGTATCTATTAGTATACCCATCATGTGTCACATGCCTATCAAATTGCCATGGTCTCCCCAAAAGGATATGACTCGCATTCATTGGTACCACTTCACAAAGGACTTCATCTTTGTATTTTCCCATTGAAAACGACACCAACACTTGTTTAGTCACCTTAATTTCCCCACTATCAAATTGTAGCTTATAAGGTTTTGGATGCTTCAAGGTGGCCAAATTCAGTTTCTCCACAAAACTAGTGCTAGCCACATTAGTACAACTCCCCCTATCAATAATCATGCTACATACCTTAACATTAACATGGCAGCGAGTGTGAAAAATATTGTCACGTTGTACCTCATCATCTTCCTTGGCTTGAGCACTAAGAGCTCTTCTTGCCACCAAAAGCTCTCCACACCTATCTCCTCTATTCCCATACCTATCTTCTCTATTCCCATGCCTGACTCCTCTAACTCCTATTCCAAGTCGAAATCTGCCCACACCCACATTAGACATGCGATCATCCTCCTCTAGGTCAATCCCATAGTCATCTTCATAGTCATTCCTAGGTGGGATTCTTTCTCTTCATTCCACCTTAAGAGCCTTGAATGGATGCTCCCTTTGCGAACTAGACTCCACTTTATCTATCCGATCATGCACCTCACCAAACTTAATCTCCATCCGCTCCATGTTTTTTTGTATGGCTTTATATAAAAAATTGAGATCTACCGTTTGTGGTGCATCATCGGATAAATCTTTACTCTTATCATGGGACATATTTTTAATCCTACAAAACAAAGAAAACAGTTAAGCCTCAAAAACACTCTCTCACATGTTTACCCTCAAAGATGGTGGCACTCACACTCGTGTTTCACTCAATCTTTTGGCCTTAACACTATAATAAGCTCAAACTCTCTTGCCTTTTTTCACTGTTTTTTTTTACTTAAACGGACACTCACAAGAAGTTCAAGAAATAAGATGTAAAAAAAATAAAAAATAAAAAAAAAATAATAAAATAGGACAAGAATAACAAAAACAAGATTCTATTGAAAGATTTTTTTTTTTTGAATATCAACACACGAAATCAAGAAAAGGAATAAAAATTGTTAATATTAGTTGAACTACACAACCTAAAAAAAAATTGTACATTTTTTTGGGGATTTTTTTTTATATAAAAGCTGATCAAACCTTTTTTTTTTTTTTGTAACATATCAGATTTTTTTTTAGATCAAACAAAAAAAATAGACGAAGAACAAAAAAAGATAGATTAAACCTGATTTTAGAAGCTAAGCTTTGATACCAACTAATATGAACCTCACCAAGAGCAGTGAGACCCGGAACCAATATATGGTAACGAATGATCGTTTTCTAATCAAGTTTTTAAACAAGAACAAAATCGGACCGCGACCCGTTACCTATAAGGAGGTAAGAACCAACGGTATCAAGAAGGTTGTAGACGCCACACTCAAGAACAAGAAAGAAGGTGAGTGATAAGTCAAGGTTTGAACTCCACAAGGTAGAACCTTGATAAGTTCATAGTTCTATGAAGAACCAAAGAGAAAATTCTCTCCAACTTATTTCAATTCCAAAATCTATTCTCAAATTACATCAATTGGTCTCTTTTATACTAAAAATATCTAAGACTTAAAAGGGAATAAATATTAGGAAATTAATGCCTTACAATCATGAAAATAAATGCAAACAAATTTCGGAAATAAATAAATACTAAACTAGCAACTATTGACTTGCTTCCTAATTGGAAAGCTAAATCTAGAAACAAATCAACCCCTTTATTTGGGAAACAAATCAACTATTATTCTTTGGAAATTAAAAGGAAATAAATCAGCCAAAGTTGACTAGCTTGTGCCACACGCCCAAGTCTTCCTTATTCGGCCTAATCAATTGCCTTGATGACCTTAATTACGCCTTGGTCTTCATGTGTGTTTATCTTGGACTTCAACAATTCAAAATCAGCCAAAGTGTCTTGAATTAGGCCATTTAGTGCTTCTTTGAATCTCTTAGTTCTTGCCCTTGTTATCGGCCCAACCGGAACATGCAATGGATCATTTGATGACTTCTTGATTCTCATCAGTAATTCCTCTTATTTTTTCAAAGCCATCAAGGAGAGACGCAATAGGAGTAAGATCCTCTCAATTTCTAGTGAAGATGGTTCCTTAATTGAAGGATATACCCGTGTCAAATCAGAAGCTATTCGTCACTTTCAAAATATTCTTGGTTGCTCAATGCCTTCTAGACATGGCTCTAGTTCTTTGAGAAATGTTATTGATAGACACATCTCCAATGATCAAGCTGATTACATGAGTAGAGAAGTTACAAATGATGAGATTCGTAAGGCTTGCTTCTCTCTTCACCCTAATAAGGCTCCAGGTCCCGATGGTTTTAATGCTCATTTCTTCAAGAAGACGTGGCACTTAGTTAGTGATGATGTTATTAATGCTATTCAAGAGTTCTTTCATTCTGGTCTTCTTCTTAAGGAGCTCAATGCGACGATTCTTGCCTTGGTCCCCAAGGTCCCTAATCCCTCTAAGATGACGGACTTTAGACCAATCGCTTGTTGCAACACTCTATACAAGATCATTGTTAAGATCATAGCCAATAGAATCAAGCCTTATCTTCCGGACATTATTAGCCCCTCCCAATCAGCTTTTGTGGCAGGTAGGAGAATTAGGGATAACATTCTTCTTGTTCAAGAGCTTATGAGGGATTATCACAAGGATGCTGGTATACCAAAGTTGGCTCTTAAGGTGGATTTAATGAAAGCTTTTGATATGGTGGATTGGGGCTTCTTGCTTGACACTCTTGCTGCATTTCACTTTCCTTTGAAAGTCATTAATTGGATTAAAGCTTGCCTTACTACTCCTAAGTTCTCTATCTCTATTAATGGTGAGCTTGTTGGTTTCTTCTTCGGAAAGAGGGGCCTTCGGCAAGGGGACCCTATGTTTCCGTATCTCTTTGCTATTGCTATGGAGGTCCTGATGATAATCAAGAAGTCATCAAATGATCCATTGCATGTTCCGGTTGGGCCAATAACAAGGGTAAGAACTAAGAGATTCAAAGAAGCACTAAATGGCCTAATTCAAGACACTTGGGCTGATTTTGAATTGTTGAAGTCCAAGATAAGTCCACATGAAGACCAATGCGTAATTAATGTCATCAAGGCAATTGATTAGGCTGAATATGGAAGACTTGGGCATGTGGCACAAGCTAGGAAAATAGTTAACTTTGGCTGATTTATTTCCTTTTAATTTCCAAAGAATAATAATTGATTTGTTTCCCAAATTCAGCTTTCCAAATAAGGAACAAATCAACGAGTTGCTAGTTTAGTATTTATTTATTTTTCTAAAGTTGTTTGCATTTATTTTCCTGATTGTAAGGCATTAATTGCCTAATATTTATTCCCTTTTAGGTCTTAGATATTTTAAGTATAAAAGGGACCAATTGATGTATGAGAATAGATTTTGAATTGAAATAAATTTGAGAGAATTTTCTCTTTGGTTCTTCATAGAACTATGAACTTATCAAGGTTCTACCTTGTGGCGTTCAAACCTTGACTTATCACTCACCTTCTTTCTTGTTCTTGAGTGTGGCGTCTACAATCTTCTTGATACCGTTGGTTCTTACCTCCTTATAGGTAACGGGTCGCGGTCCGATTTTTTTCTTGTTTACAAACTTGATTTGAAAACGATCCTTCGTTACCATATATTGGTTCCGGGTCTCACTGCTCTTGGTAAAGTTCATATCAGGTCCTCTCTAAGCTTTTGGCCAACCATATTATGGACACTCCTAACTTCAAATATCATTGGAGGTGTGATAAATTAAAGCTATCCCACCTTTCTTTTGCGGATGACCTGATTATGCTTTGCCATGGTTCATATCATTCAGCTCTTGTGCTCAAGTCAGCCCTTGATGAGTTCTTTTTGCTTTCGGGACTTTGTGCTAATCATGCTAAGAGCAACATTTTCATTTCGGGTGTGCCCGTTGTTGTTAGTCAACAGCTCATCAATCTTTTTGGTTACCCGGTTGGCTCTCTTCCAATTCGTTATTTGGGAATTCCTATCATCTCTTCAAAGTTGAATCTTCATGATTGCTCTCCCCTTGTGGATAAGGTTTCGAGTAGACTTTCTTCTTGGTTAAATAGGTGCCTTTCCTTTACTGGTCGTCTTCAACTTATCATCTCGGTTTTAACTAGTATTCAAGTCTTTTGCGCATCTCACCTTTATCTTCTAAAGAGAATCTTGAAGAGCATTGAACAGAAATTCTGAAGTTTTATATGGAATGGGGTTGAGGTGAACAACAAAGGCTCTAAGATTGCTTGGTCTGATATTTGTGTTCCAAAGAAAGAGGGTGGTCTTGGAATCAAGGACCTCTCTTTGTGGAACAAAGCACTTACGATTAGACATATATGGATTCTGGTTTATGGCACTAGTAATCTTTGGACTTCTTGGATCAAAGCCTATCTCCTCAAAGGTATCAATTTGTGGGAGGTGAAGGCTCCTCATATCTGTTCTTGGAATATGAGAAAACTTCTTCTTCTTAGGCCTTTTGCCTGTCCTTTAATTCAGCACATCATTGGTAATGGCTTGAAAACTTCATTATGGTTTGATAATTGGCATCCGGATGGCCCTATTCGATCGAAATGGAGCTCCCATGTTATTTATGATTCTGGACTCTCTATCAATGCTAAGGTTAATGCCATTGTTCTTGATGATAATTGGAGATGGCCTGCTGCTATGTCCATTGACCTTGCTGAAATTCGGAGTCGTATGCCTTCTTACAACCCAAACTCAACTTTGGATGATAGAATTCTGTGGCTTCCTTCTTCTAATGGCATTTATTCAGCTGCGTCTGCTATGGAGTCTCTTAGAACCCCTCATCCTTTGGTTTCTTAGTATAAAATTGTGTGGTTCCCGCAGAATATCTCGATGATGGGTTTCATCCTTTGGTTGGCTATTAAAGGTAGGCTTTCTACCTTGGATCGTGTTCAGCGCTACGACCCTCAAGTTGTTACTACGTGTGTCCTTTGTAACTCTCAGGCCGAGACTCATGCTCACCTTTTCCTTAAGTGTTTTTATAGCAAACCAATATGGACACAACTTTTGAATAAATGTGGTTGTCTTGGGATTCATCTTAGCTGGAATGATCTTATTGATTGGGTGTCCATTCATTGGAAGGGGAGCTCCCCCTCCGTCGTGACAAAAAAACTTTGTCTTGCGGCTGCCGTCTATTTATTTGGAGAGAGCGAAATTGTCATATTTTTAAAAGCTCTCGAAAGTCTAGTCGAGAGGTTGCTCAGATCATTACAAATACTATTCGTTGCCGGCTCTCTTCTCTCAAGTTGAAGAATTAGCCTCTCATCTCTAGTTATCCCTAGGTGGTGTGGGCTTGTGTTGTGCTCAGTTCTCTTTGTAAAGCCTTTTTTTTAGCTCTTATTAGAGAGTTTGTTATTTGAACGTTGTTTCTGGGCTTTGTGTCCCTTTCTTCCTAGGGTATGCCCCTTGTATTTGTACATTCCTTCCTTCTTTCTATGATACTATTTATTTACCCAGAAAAAATCAAAATTAATTGGACAATCCAATTAATTAACCGTGACCCTTGTTACCTAAATCAATCGGGCTAGCAAGGGGACCTAATGGACCCACAGTATTTTGAGCTCCAATAATCCTCGGAATCATTAATTAAACTCTTTAATAAATATTCCTTAATTATTTACTCTGGTTTTATTCCACTAAAAACCCGAAGCTGCACTCTCTCAACTGTAGACGCTTTTACACAGACCGATATAACTCGGTGTCCATCGATATAGCTATTACAAATGGTGTGATCTTCCATAATAGTTCATAATTAGAGTTGGGTCATAATGTCTGTTATACCCCTCTGATTACATATATCCTTTAAGTACCGTTGATTCTCTAATGGACAATAAATCCTATTTTCTCACAGAATTAGGAGAGCACTCATATTATCCAAGCCTCGAATCAACCCTTAAGGGAACTACCACCCACTTCTTACAAGAAGGAGTGGATTCCACTATTGTGTACAAACCTTCACAGCCACAAGCCAAACCGCAATCCCAATATATTGATCAGGAAATGCATCTGACATCACCCATGGTATATCAAAGACCATGATCTAACCTGAAGGAGTGGATAAGACACCCAGGATTAAGATCACCCACATATAGCCATCATTAGTTGATAAATATGAATCTCATCGGTGAACGGATCTTGGTGAGAGATTCATATAGATCATGACCCAGTTCTATATGATCACATCATACAAGGTGCCTCCATTCTCATATCTCCATATGAATGATTCAGGATAGAATCACCGTACATTACGGAATGGACCGCAACTATAGATTAACCATAAATAAAGTACCCAGCTTTATTTCCTATCTATGGACTCTTTAGATTGCACGTCTCTTACTGTATTCATCCGTATATGACACTCATATACACAGTTTGAGATTACATCCGGTAATCTTGGATGTTAAATTTATGCACAAGTTATATAATAAACAACATAACAAGAATGTATTGAACTTTTCCTTTTATTTATTTAATAAATCCATTTAAAAATTATATCTTTAGGGCATAAACCCAACAAGTTGAAGACGCCACACTTAAGAACAAGAAAAAGATGTGAGTGATAAGTCAAAGTTTTTAGAACCAAAAAGATAAACTCTCGTTATTTTTAATTCAATTCCAATATCCCCAAAATTACATCAATTGGTTCCTTTTATAAGCTAAAAACCCTAATCGAAAAGAAAGGCTACAAGCCAACCCTAAAAAAAAGGAAACAAGAATATTCGGCCATTAAGGCTTTACAACCAGAAAACTAAATTGGGCAATTGCCCTACAAACGGGAAAGATAAAAAAAAAACTAAATCAAGCAACTATTGGCTTGCTCCCTATTTGAAAGGCTAAACCTGGAAACAAATCAGCCACTTATTTTGGGAAACAAATCAAGTCTTATTCTTTGGAAATTAAAAGGAAACAAATCAACCAAAATTGAATCTCCTCCAACCCTTTACCGCTCACCACATGCCAAGCTTATAACACACACCCAAGTCTTCTCTTATTCGGCCCAATTAATTTCCTTGATGACGTTAATTAAGCCTTGGTCTTCATGTGGGCATATTTTGGATTTCAACAATTCAGAATCAGCCCAAGTGTCTTGAAGCAGCCCATTAAATGCTTCTTTCAATCTCTTAGCCCTTGCCCTTGTTATTGGCCCAATTGGAACATATAATGGATTCCTTGATGCAGCTCCCTTATTCTTATCATGTACGCAGACACACAAGCATGCACGAATGCACGCACGTACGTACACACTCACGCGCACGCACACGCATGTACCCACATGCACGCACGTACGTAAGCATATGCATGTACACACACGCACATACACACTCAAGTACGCACATGCACTCACATGTACACGCACACACACACATGCACATACGCCCGCACACGTAAGTACGCACACGCATGCACGTACATACACGTACGCACACGCACGTAAGCACACGCACGCTCGTACATGCACATACGCACATGTACACACGTACACGCATATGCACGTATGCACGCACGTACACGCACACACACACGTGCACACACAAATTCATTTTTAACCTAGTTTTCAAAGAAAGCCATATTCAACCAAAAAGTCCAAAATATATTCTAAACTAACCTGGAATTGAGTAAAATGCCCTTATGATTTTTCTTTTCTTCTCCCTCTTTCTTTTCTCCTAATTGTTCACTTTCTCTCATTGAGGTCTCTCTTTCACCTATCTGTAAATCCTGTCTCTCCAACATCTCTTATCTTCAATCTTTGAAAACAATATAAATAACACCATAATTGATGAGGACCAGCCAGTTGATCACAATTCGGCTAAGGTTGGAAAAGATCCAGATCCTATAACCATTCATGGAGGACCAATAACAAGAGCTAAAGCTAAAAGGATGAAAGAAGTCTTAACTTATTTAATAGAAAGCATTTGGAAGGAGCAAGCTAGTCAAGATTTGGTCAAGGTTCTAAGGATGCAAGAAGAGTATAAAATGGTTAACATGTGATATGAACCTCACCAAGAGCAGTGAGACCCGGAACCAATATATGGTAACGAATGATCGTTTTCTAATCAAGTTTTTAAACAAGAATATTATCGGACCGCGACCCGTTACCTATAAAGAGGTAAGAACCAACGGTATCAAGAAAGTTGTAGACGCCACACTCAAGAATAAGAAAGAAGGTGAGTGATAAGTCAAGGTTTGAACGCCACAAGGTAGAACCTTGATAAGTTCACAAGTTCTATAAAGAACCAAAGAGAAAATTCTCTCAAATTTATTTCAATTCAAAATCTATCCTCAAATTACATCAATTGGTCCCTTTTATACTAAAAATATCTAAGACCTAAAAGAGAATAAATATTAGGCAATTAATGCCTTATAATCATGAAAATAAATGCAAACAAATTTAGGAAATAAATAAATACTAAACTAACAACTATTGACTTGCTTCCTAATTGGAAAGCTAAATCTGGAAACAAATCAGCCCCTTAATTTGGGAAACAAATCAACTATTATTCTTTGAAAATTAAAAGGAAATAAATCAGCCAAAATTGACTATTCTCCTAGCTTGTACCACATGTCCAAGTCTTCCTTATTCGGCCCAATCCATTGTCTTGATGACATTAATTAAGGCTTGGTCTTCATGTGAGCCGAATTTGGACTTTAACAACTCAAAATCAGCCCATCAATAAATGCTTCTTTGATCCTATTTCTTTCATGTAATTGGCCCAACTGGAATATGCAATGGATCCTTTGGTGACGCTTATTGATTCTCATCATTCCCCCTCACTTCAAAAGGATTCGTCCTCGAATCTTCACCGTAATGTTGTTGATAGTCTGAACCATGAAATATGGTTCCCCTCTTTTATCTTTGTTTGATGAATCACTTTTGAAATACATATTATTTTTTGTTATATCAATGCTCGGGACCAAGAAAAGAAAAAGAAATAGTTGATATAAGTTCAACTACACAACCTAAAAGAAATGTACTATTTTTTGTTGGATCTTTTTTTTTATAACGAAACTAATCAAACTTTTTTTTAAAAAAAAAAATCTGATTTTTTTTATCAAATAGAAAAATCGAAGAAGAAGAACAATGATAGATTAAACCTGATTTAGAAGCCTAAGCTCTGATACCAACTGATATGAACCTCACCAAGAGCAGTGAGACCCGGAACCAATATATGGTAACGAAAGATCGTTTTCTAATTTCATATTTATAAAAGAAGAAAATAAAAAAAAAAGATCGCAACCCGTTATCTATATAGAGATAAGAACCAACAGTATCAAGAAAGTTGTAGACGCCACACTCAAGGATAAGAAAGAAGGTGAGTGATAAGTCAAGGTTTGAACGCCACAAGGTAGAACCTTGATAAGTTCATAGTTCTATGAAGAACCAAAGAGAAAATTCTCTCAAATTTATTTCAATTCAAAATCTATTCTCAAATTACATCAATTGGTCCCTTTTATACTAAAAATATCTAAGACCTAAAAGGGAATAAATATTAGGAAATTAATGCCTTACAATCATGAAAATAAATGCAAAGAAATTTCGAAAGTAAATAAATACTAAACTAGCAACTATTGACTTGCTTCCTAATTAGAAAGCTAAATCTGGAAACAAATCAGCCCCTTAATTTGGAAAACAAATCAACTATTATTCTTTGGAAATTAAAAGGAAATAAATCAGCCAAAGTTGACTAGCTTGTGCCACAAGCCCAAGTCTTCCTTATTCGGCCCAATCAATTGCCTTGATGACCTTAATTACGCCTTGGTCTTCATGTGTGCTTATCTTGGACTTCAACAATTCGAAATCAGCCAAAGTGTCTTGAATTAGGGTATTTAGTGCTTCTTTGAATCTCTTAGTTCTTGCCCTTGTTATTGGCCCAACCGGAACATGCAATGGATCATTTGATGACTTCTTGATTCTTATCATTCCCCCTCTCCTCAAAAGGATTCGTCCTCGAATCTTCACCATAATGTTGTTGACAAACTGTAGTACAAGGGATGGTTCCCCCCTTTTATCTTTTTTTGACGAAATCTCCTTTGAAAGACAACTTTTTTTTATCAATGCACAAAAAAAAGAAAAGGAATAAAAATTGTTGATATAAATTCAACTACACGACCTAAAAAAAATTGTACTTTTTTTCAGGATTTTTTTTATATCAAAGCTGATTTTTTTTTTTTTGTAATAGATCTGATTTTTTTTTTAAATCAATCAGAAAAAAAATAGACGAAGAAGAACAAGGATAGATTAAACCTTATTTAGAAGCCTAAGCTCTGATACCAACTGATATGAACCTCACCAAGAGCAGTGAGACCCGGAACCAATATATGGTAGCAAGGATCGTTTTCTAATGATGAGAATCAAGAAGTCATCAAATGATACATTTTTTTTATTGTGTGGTTGAACTTATATCAACTGTTTCTTTTTCTTTTCTTGGTCCCGAGCATTGATATAACAAAAAATAATATGTATTTCAAAAGTGATTCATCAAACAAAGATAAAAGAGGGGAACCATATTTCATGGTTCAGACTATCAACAACATTATGGTGAAGATTCGAGGACGAATCCTTTTGAAGAGAGGGGGAATGATGAGAATCAAGAAGCGTCACCAAAGGATTCATTGCATAATCCAGTTGGGCCAATTACATGAAAGAAATAGGATCAAAGAAGCATTTATTGATGGGCTGATTCTGAGTTGTTAAAGTCCAAATTCGGCTCACATGAAGACCAAGCCTTAATTAATGTCATCAAGACAATGGATTGGGCCGAATATGGAAGACTTGGACATGAGGTACAAGCTAGGAGAACAGTCAACTTTGGCTGATTTATTTCCTTTTAATTTTCAAAGAATAATAGTTGATTTGTTTCCCAAATTAAGGGGCTGATTTGTTTCCAGATTTAGCTTTCCAATTAGGAAGCAAGTCAACAGCTGCTAGTTTAGTATTTACTTATTTCCTAAATTTGTTTGCATTTATTTTCATGATTGTAAGGCATTAATTGCCTAATATTTATTCCCTTTTAGGTCTTAGATATTTTTAGTATAAAATGGACCAATTGATGTAATTTGAGAATAGATTTTGAATTGAAATAAATTTGAGAGAATTTTCTCTTTGGTTCTTCATAGAACTTGTGAACTTATCAAGGTTCTACCTTGTGGCGTTCAAACCTTGACTTATCACTCACCTTCTTTCTTATTCTTGAGTGTGGCGTCTACAACTTTCTTGATACCGTTGGTTCTTACCTCTTTACAGGTAACGGGTCGTGGTCCGATAATATTCTTGTTTAAAAACTTGATTAGAAAACGATCCTTCGTTACCATATATTGGTTCCGGGTCTCACTGCTCTTGGTGAGGTTCATATCAGTTGATATCAGAGCTTAGACTTCTAAATCAGGTTTAATCTATCATTGTTCTTCTTTTTCTATTTTTCTATTTGATAAAAAAAATCAGATTTTTTTTTTAAAAAAAAAAGTTGGATTAGTTTCGTTATAAAAAAAAAAGATCCAACAAAAAATAGTACATTTCTTTTAGGTTGTGTAGTTGAACTTATATCAACTATTTCTTTTTCTTTTCTTGGTCCCGAGCATTGATATAACAAAAAATAATATGTATTTCAAAAGTGATTCATCAAACAAAGATAAAATAGGGGAACCATATTTCATGGTTCAGACTATCAAAACATTATGGTGAAGATTCGAGGACGAATCCTTTTGAAGAGCGGGGGAATGATGAGAATCAAGAAGCGTCACCAAAGGATCCATTGCATATTCCAGTTAAGCCAATTACATGAATGCAATAGGATCAAAGAAACATTTATTTATGGGCTGATTCTGGTTGTTAAAGTTCAAATTAGGCTCACATGAAGACCAAGCCTTAATTAATGTCATCAAGACAATGGATTGGGCCGAATATGGAAGACTTGGGCGTGTGGCACAAGATAAGAGAATAGTCAACTTTGGCTGATTTATTTCCTTTTAATTTCCAAAGAATAATAGTTGATTTGTTTCCCAAATTAAGGGGCTGATTTGTATCCAGATTTAGCTTTCCAATTTGGAAGAAAGTCAACAGCTGCTAATTTAGTATTTACTTATTTCCTAAATTTGTTTGCATTTAATTTCATGATTGTAAGGCATTAATTGCCTAATATTTATTCCCTTTTAGGTCTTAGTTATTTTTAGTATAAAAGGGACCAATTGATGTAATTTGAGTATAGATTTTGAATTGAAATAAATTTGAGAGAATTTTCTCTTTGGTTCTTCATAGAACTTGTGAACTTATCAAGGTTCTACCTTGTGGCGTTCAAACCTTGACTTATCACTCACCTTCTTTCTTATTCTTGAGTGTGGTGTCTACAACTTTCTTGATACCGTTGGTTCTTACCTCTTTATAGGTAACGGGTCGCGGTCCGATAATATTCTTGTTTAAAAACTTGATTAGAAAACGATCCTTCGTTACCATATATTTGTTTCGGGTCTCACTGCTCTTAGTGAGGTTCATATCAGTTGGTATCAGAGCTTAGGTTTCTAAATCAGTTTTAATCTATCCTTATTCTTCTTCGTTTATTTTTTTTCTGTTTGATCTTAAAAAAAAAAAAATCAGATCCGGTACAAAAACAAAAATTATCAGATTCGTTATATTAAAAAAAAATACATTTTTTTTGGTTCTGTGGTTGAACTTATATCAACTATTTTTTTTTCTTTTCTTGATTTCGAGCATTGATATAACAAAAAATAATATGTCTTTCAAAAGTTATTCACCAAACAAAGATAAAAGAGGGGAACCATATTTCATGGTGCAGACTATCAACAGTATTATGGTGAAGATTCGAGGACGAATCATTTTGAAGAGAGGGGGAATGATGAGAATCAAGAAGCGTCACCAAAGGATCCATTGCATATTCCAGTTGGGCCAATTACATGAATGCAACAGGATCAAAGAAACATTTATTTATGGGCTGATTTTGGTTGTTAAAGTC
This sequence comes from Dipteronia dyeriana, assembly GCA_032871835.1. NCBI lineage: Eukaryota > Viridiplantae > Streptophyta > Magnoliopsida > Sapindales > Sapindaceae > Dipteronia > Dipteronia dyeriana. The sequence goes on from CM065302.1 coordinate 24,156,684, forward strand.
CAAATTAGGCTCACATGAAGACCAAGCCTTAATTAATGTCATCAAGACAATGGATTGGGCCGAATATGTAAGACTTGGGTGTGTGGCACAAGCTAGGAGAATTGTCAACTTTGGCTGATTTATTTCCTTTTAATTTCCAAATAATAATAGTTGATTTGTTTCCCAAATTAAGGGGCTCATTTGTTTCCAGATTTAGCTTTCCAATTAGGAAGCAAGTCAATAGTTGCTAGTTTAGTATTTATTTATTTCCTAAATTTGTTTGCATTTATTTTCATGATTATAAGGCATTAATTGCCTAATATTTATTCCCTTTTAGGTCTTAGATATTTTTAGTATAAAAGGGATCAATTGATGTAATTTGAGGATAGATTTTTAATTGAAATAAATTTGAGAGAATTTTCTCTTTGGTTCTTCATAGAACTTGTGAACTTATTAAGGATCTACCTTATGGCATTCAAACCTTGACTTATTACTCACCTTCTTTCTTATTCTTGAGTGTGGCGTCTACAACTTTCTTGATACCGTTGGTTCTTACCTCTTTAAAGTTAACGGGTCGCGGTCCGATAATATTCTTGTTTTAAAACTTGACTAGAAAACGATCCTTCGTTACCATATATTGGTTCCGGGTCTCACTGCTCTTGGTGAGGTTCATATCAGTTGGTATCAGAGCTTAGACTTCTAAATAAGGTTTAATCTGTCATTGTTCTTCTTCTTCTATTTTTCTATTTGATAAAAAAAATCAGATTTTTTTTTTAAAAAAAAAGTTGGATTAGTTACGTTATAAAAAAAAAAGATCCAACAAAAAATAGTACATTTCTTTTAGGTTGTGTAGTTGAACTTATATCAACTATTTCTTTTTCTTTTCTTGGTCCCGAGCATTGATATAACAAAAAATAAAATGTATTTCAAAAGTGATTCATCAAACAAAGATAAAAGAGGGGAACCATATTTCATGGTTCAGACTATCAACAACATTATGGTGAAGATTCGAGGACGAATCCTTTTGAAGAGCGGGGGAATGATGAGAATCAAGAAGCGTCACCAAAGGATCCATTGCATATTCCAGTTGGGCCAATTACATGAAAGAAGTGGATCAAAGAAGCATTTATTGATGGGCTGATTCTTAGTTGTTAAAGTCCAAATTCGGCTCACATGAAGACCAAGCCTTAATTAATGTCATCAAGACAATGGATTGGGCCGAATATGGAAGACTTGGACATGTGGTACAAGCTAGGAGAATAGTCAACTTTGGCTGATTTATTTCCTTTTAATTTTCAAAGAATAATAGTTGATTTGTTTCCCAAATTAAGGGGCTGATTTGTTTCCAGATTTAGCTTTCCAATTAGGAAGCAAGTCAACAGCTGCTAGTTTAGTATTTACTTATTTCCTAAATTTGTTTGCATTTATTTTCATGATTGTAAGGCATTAATTGCCTAATATTTATTCCCTTTTAGGTCTTAGATATTTTTAGTATAAAAGGGACCAATTGATGTAATTTGAGAATAGATTTTGAATTGAAATAAATTTGAGAGAATTTTCTCTTTGGTTCTTCATAGAACTTGTGAAATTATTAAGGTTCTACGTTGTTGCGTTCAAACCTTGACTTATCTCTCACCTTATTTCTTATTCTTGAGTGTGGCGTCTTCAACTTTCTTGATACCGTTGGTTCTTACCTCTTTATAGGTTACAGGTCGCGGTCCGATAATATTCTTGTTTAAAAATTTGATTAGAAAACGATCCTTCGTTACCATATATTGGTTCCGGGTCTCACTGCTCTTGGTGAGGTTGATATCAGTTGATATCAGAGCTTAGGTTTCTAAATCAGGTTTAATCTATCCTTATTCTTCTTCGTCTATTTATTTTCTGTTTGATCTTAAAAAAAAAAAAAATCAGATCCGGTACAAAGACAAAAATTATCAGATTCGTTATATTAAAAAAAATACATTTTTTTTGGTTCTGTGGTTGAACTTATATCAACTATTTTTTTTTCTTTTCTTGATTTCGAGCATTGATATAACAAAAAATAATATATCTTTCAAAAGTGATTCACCAAACAAAGATAAAAGAGGGGAACCATATTTCATGGTACAGACTATCAACAGTATTATGGTGAAGATTCGAGGACGAATCATTTTGAAGAGAGGGGGAATGATGAGAATCAAGAAGCGTCACCAAAGGATCCATTGCATATTCCAATTGGGCCAATTACATGAATGCAATAGGATCAAAGAAACATTTATTTATGGGCTGATTCTGGTTGTTAAAGTTCAAATTAGGCTCACATGAAGACCAAGCCTTAATTAATGTCATCAAGACAATGGATTGGGCCGAATATGGAAGACTTGGGCGTGTGGCACAAGCTAGGAGAATAGTCAACTTTGGCTGATTTATTTCCTTTTAATTTCCAAAGAATAATAGTTGATTTGTTTCCCAAATTAAGGGACTGATTTTTTTCTAGATTTAGCCTTCCAATTAGGAAGCAAGTCACTAGTTGCTAGTTTAGTATTTATTTTTTTCCTAAATTTGATTGCATTTATTTTCATGATTATATGGCCTTAATTGCCTAATATTTATTCCCTTTTAGGTCTTAGATATTTTTAGTATAAAAGGGATCAATTGATGTAATTTGAGGATAGATTTTGAATTGAAATAAATTTGAGAGAATTTTCTCTTTGGTTCTTCATAGAACTTGTGAACTTATTAAGGATCTACCTTATGACGTTCAAACCTTGACTTATTACTCACCTTCTTTCTTATTCTTGAGTGTGGCGTCTACAACTTTCTTGATGCCGTTGGTTCTTACCCCTTTACAGGTAACGGGTCGCGGTCCGATAATATTCTTGTTTAAAAATTTGATTAGAAAACGATCCTTCGTTACCATATATTGGTTCCGGGTCTCACTGCTCTTGGTGAGGTTCATATCAGTTGGTATCAGAGCTTAGGCTTCTAAATCAGGTTTAATCTATCATTGTTCTTCTTCTTCTATTTTTCTATGTGAAAAAAAAAAATCAGATTTTTTTTTTTAAAAAAAAAGTTGGATTAGTTTCGTTATAAAAAAAAAAGATCCAACAAAAAATAGTACATTTCTTTTAGGTTGTGTAGTTGAACTTATATCAACTATTTCTTTTTCTTTTATTGGTCCCGAGCATTGATATAACAAAAAATAATATGTATTTCAAAAGTGATTCATCAAACAAAGATAAAATAGGGGAACCATATTTCATGGTTCAGACTATCAACAACATTATGGTGAAGATTCGAGGACGAATCCTTTTGAAGAGAGGGGGAATGATGAGAATCAAGAAGCGTCACCAAAGGATTCATTGCATAATCCAGTTGGGCCAATTACATGAAAGAAATAGGATCAAAGAAGCATTTATTGATGGGCTGATTCTGAGTTGTTAAAGTCCAAATTCGGCTCACATGAAGACCAAGCCTTAATTAATGTCATCAAGACAATGGATTGGGCCGAATATGGAAGACTTGGACATGTGGTACAAGCTAGGAGAATAGTCAACTTTGGCTGATTTATTTCCTTTTAATTTTCAAAGAATAATAGTTGATTTGTTTTCCAAATTAAGGGGCTGATTTGTTTCCAGATTTAGCTTTCCAATTAGGAAGCAAGTCAACAGCTGCTAGTTTAGTATTTACTTATTTCCTAAATTTGTTTGCATTTATTTTCATGATTGTAAGGCATTAATTGCCTAATATTTATTCCCTTTTAGGTCTTAGATATTTTTAGTATAAAAGGGACCAATTGATGTAATTTGAGAATAGATTTTGAATTGAAATAAATTTGAGAGAATTTTCTCTTTGGTTTTTCATAGAACTTGTGAACTTATCAAGGTTCTACCTTGTGGCGTTCAAACCTTGACTTATTACTCACCTTCTTTCCTATTCTTGAGTGTGGCGTCTACGACTTTCTTGATACCGTTGGTTCTTACCTCTTTACAGGTAACGGGTCGCGGTCCGATAATATTCTTGTTTAAAAAATTGATTAGAAAACGATCCTTCGTTACCATATATTGGTTCCGGGTCTCACTGCTCTTGGTGAGGTTCAAATCAGTTGATATCAGAGCTTAGGCTTCTAAATCAGGTTTAATCTATCATTGTTCTTCTTTTTCTATTTTTCTATTTGATAAAAAAAATCAGATTTTTATTTTTTTAAAAAAAAGTTGGATTAGTTTCGTTATAAAAAAAAAAGATCCAACAAAAAATAGTATATTTCTTTTAGGTTGTGTAGTTGAACTTATATCAACTATTTGTTTTTCTTTTCTTGGTCCCGAGCATTGATATAACAAAAAATAATATGTATTTCAAAAGTGATTCATCAAACAAAGATAAAAGAGGGGAACCATATTTCATGGTTCAGACTATCAACAACATTATGGTGAAGATTCGAGGACGAATCTTTTTGAAGAGCGGGGGAACGATGAGAATCAAAAAGTGTCACCAAAGGATCCATTGCATATTCCAGTTGGGCCAATTACATGAATGCAATAGAATCAAAGAAACATTTATTTATGGGCTGATTCTGGTTGTTAAAGTTCAAATTAGGCTCACATGAAGACCAAGCCTTAATTAATGTCATCAAGACAATGGATTGAGCCGAATATAGAAGACTTGGGCGTGTGGCACAAGCTAAGAGAATAGTCAACTTTGGCTGATTTATTTCCTTTTAATTTTCAAAGAATAATAGTTGATTTGTTTCCCAAATTAAGGGGCTGATTTGTATCCAGATTTAGCTTTCCAATTAGGAAGCAAGTCAACAGCTGCTAGTTTAGTATTTACTTATTTCCTAAATCTGTTTGCATTTATTTTCATGATTGTAAGGCATTAATTGCCTAATATTTATTCCCTTTTAGGTCTTAGTTATTTTTAGTATAAAAGGGCCAATTGATGTAATTTGAGAATAGATTTTGAATTGAAATAAATTTGAGAGAATTTTCTCTTTGGTTCTTCATAGAACTTGTGAACTTATCAAGGTTCTACCTTGTGGCGTTCAAACCTTGACTTATCACTCACCTTCTTTCTTATTCTTGAGTGTGGCGTCTACAACTTTCTTGATACCGTTGGTTCATACCTCTTTATAGGTAACGGGTCGCGGTCCGATAATATTCTTGTTTAAAAACTTGATTAGAAAACGATCCTTCGTTACCATATATTGGTTCCGGGTCTCACTGCTCTTAGTGAGGTTCATATCAGTTGGTATCAGAGCTTAGGTTTCTAAATTAGGTTTAATCTATCCTTATTCTTCTTCGTCTATTTTTTTTCACTTTGATCTTAAAAAAAAAAAAATCAGATCCTGTACAAAATCAAAAATTATCAGATTCGTTATATTAAAAAAAATACATTTTTTTTGGTTCTGTGGTTGAACTAATATCAACTATTTTTTTTTCTTTTCTTGATTACGAGCATTGATATAACAAAAAATAATATGTCTTTCAAAAGTGATTCACCAAACAAAGATAAAAGAGGGGAACCATATTTCATGGTGCAGACTATCAACAGTATTATGGTGAAGATTCGAGGACGAATCATTTTGAAGAGAGGGGGAATGATGAGAATCAAGAAGCGTCACCAAAGGAACCATTGCATATTCCAGTTGGGCCAATTACATGAATGCAATAGGATCATAGAACCATTTATTTATCGGCTGATTCTGGTTGTTAAAGTTCAAATTAGGTTCACATGAAGACCAAGCCTTAATTAATGTCATCAAGACAATGGATTGGGCCGAATATGGAAGACTTGAGCGTGTGGCACAAGCTAGGAGAATAGTCAACTTTGGCTGATTTATTTCCTTTTAATTTCCAAAGAATAATAGTTGATTTGTTTCCCAAATTAAGGGGCTGATTTGTTTCCAGATTTAGCTTTCCAATTAGGAAGCAAGTCACTAGTTGCTTGTTTAGTATTTATTTATTTCCTAAATTTGTTTGCATTTATTTTCATGATAATAAGGCATTAATTGCCTAATATTTATTCCCTTTTAGGTCTTAGATATTTTTAGTATAAAAGGGATCAATTGATGTAATTTGAGGATAGATTTTGAATTGAAATAAATTTGAGAGAATTTTCTCTTTAGTTCTTAATAGAACTTGTGAACTTATTAAGGATCTACCTTGCGGCGTTCAAACCTTGACTTATCACTCACCTTCTTTCTTATTCTTGAGTGTGGCGTCTACAACTTTCTTGATACCGTTGGTTCTTACCTCTTTACAGGTAACGGGTCGCGGTCCGATAATATTCTCGTTTAAAAACTTGATTAGAAAAATATCCTTCGTTACCATATATTGGTTCCGGGTCTCACTGCTCTTGGTGAGGTTCATATCAGTTGGTATCAGAGCTTAGGTTTCTAAATCAGGTTTAATCTATCATTGTTATTCTTCTTATATTTTTCTATTTGATAAAAAAAATCAGATTTTTTATTAAAAAAAAAGTTATATTAGTTTCGTTATAAAAAAAAAAGATCCAACAAAAAATAGTACATTTCTTTTAGGTTGTGTAGGATAACTTATATCAACTATTTCTTTTTCTTTTCTTGGTCCCGAGCATTGATATAACAAAAAATAATATGTATTTCAAAAGTGATTCATCAAACAAAGATAAAAGAGGGGAACCATATTTCATGGTTCAGACTATCAACAACATTATGGTGAAGATTCGAGGACGAATCCTTTTGAAGAGCGGGGGAATGATGAGAATCAAGAAGCGTCACCAAAGGATCCATTGCATATTCCAGTTGGGCCAATTACATGAAAGAAATGGATCAAAGAAGCATTTATTGATGGGCTGATTCTGAGTTGTTAAAGTCCAAATTCGGCTCACATGAAGACCAAGCCTTAATTAATGTCATCAAGACAATGGATTGGGCCGAATATGGAAGACTTGGACATGTGGTACAAGCTAGGAGGACAGTCAACTTTGGCTGATTTATTTCCTTTTAATTTTCAAAGAATAATAGTTGATTTGTTTCCCAAATTAAGGGGCTGATTTGTTTCCAGATTTAGCTTTCCAATTAGGAAGCAAGTCAACAGCTGCTAGTTTAGTATTTACTTATTTCCTAAATTTGTTTGCATTTATTTTCATGATTGTAAGGCATTAATTGCCTAATATTTATTCCCTTTTAGGTTTTAGATATTTTTAGTATAAAAGGGACCAATTGATGTAATTTGAGAATAGATTTTGAATTGAAATAAATTTGAGAAAATTTTCTCTTTGGTTCTTCATATAACTTGTGAACTTATCAATGTTCTACCTTGTGGCGTTCAAACCTTGACTTATCACTCACCTTCTTTCTTATTGTTGAGTGTGGCGTCTACAACTTTCTTGATACCGTTGGTTCTTACCTCTTTACAGGTAACGGGTCGTGGTCCGATAATATTCTTGTTTAAAAACTTGATTAGAAAACGATCCTTCGTTACCATATATTGGTTCCGGGTCTCACTGCTCTTGGTGAGGTTCATATCAGTTGATATCAGAGCTTAGACTTCTAAATCAGGTTTAATCTATCATTGTTCTTCTTTTTCTATTTTTCTATTTGATAAAAAAAATCAGATTTTTTTTTTTAAAAAAAAAGTTGGATTAGTTTCGTTATAAAAAAAAAAGATCCAACAAAAAATAGTACATTTCTTTTAGGTTGTGTAGTTGAACTTATATCAACTATTTCTTTTTCTTTTCTTGGTCCCGAGCATTGATATAACAAAAAATAATATGTATTTCAAAAGTGATTCATCAAACAAAGATAAAATAGGGGAACCATATTTCATGGTTCAGACTATCAACAACATTATGGTGAAGATTCGAGGACGAATCCTTTTGAAGAGCGGGGGAATGATGAGAATCAAGAAGCGTCACCAAAGGATCCATTGCATATTCCAGTTAAGCCAATTACATGAATGCTATAGGATCAAAGAAACATTTATTTATGTTCTGATTCTGGTTGTTAAAGTTCAAATTAGGCTCACATGAAGACCAAGCCTTAATTAATGTCATCAAGACAATGGATTGAGCCGAATATGGAAGACTTGGGCGTGTGGCACAAGCTAAGAGAATAGTCAACTTTGGCTGATTTATTTCCTTTTAATTTCCAAAGAATAATAGTTGATTTGTTTCCCAAATTAAGGGGCTGATTTGTATCCAGATTTAGCTTTCCAATTTGGAAGCAAGTCAACAGCTGCTAGTTTAGTATGTACTTATTTCCTAAATTTGTTTGCATTTATTTTCATGATTGTAAGGCATTAATTGCCTAATATTTATTCCCTTTTAGGTCTTAGTTATTTTTAGTATAAAAGGGACCAATTGATGTAATTTGAGTATAGATTTTGAATTGAAATAAATGTGAGAGAATTTTCTCTTTGGTTCTTCATAGAACTTGTGAACTTATCAAGGTTCTACCTTGTGGCGTTCAAACCTTGACTTATCACTCACCTTCTTTCTTATTCTTGAGTGTGGCGTCTACAACTTTCTTGATACCGTTGGTTCTTACCTCTTTATAGGTAACGGGTCGCGGTCCGATAATATTCTTGTTTAAAAACTTGATTAGAAAACGATCCTTCGTTACCATATATTTGTTTCGGGTCTCACTGCTCTTAGTGAGGTTCATATCAGTTGGTATCAGAGCTTAGGTTTCTAAATCAGGTTTAATCTATCCTTATTCTTCTTCGTCTATTTTTTTTCTGTTTGATCTTTAAAAAAAAAAAACAGATCCGGTACAAAAACAAAAATTATCAGATTCGTTATATTAAAAAAAAATACATTTTTTTTGGTTCTGTGGTTGAACTTATATCAACTATTTTTTTTTATTTTCTTGATTTCGAGCATTGATATAACAAAAAATAATATGTCTTTCAAAAGTGATTCACCAAACAAAGATAAAAGAGGGGAACCATATTTCAGGGTGCAGACTATCAACAGTATTATGGTGAAGATTCGAGGACGAATCATTTTGAAGAGAGGGGGAATGATGAGAATCAAGAAGCGTCACCAAAGGATCCATTGCATATTCCAGTTGGGCCAATTACATAAATGCAATAGGATCAAAGAAACATTTATTTATGGGCTGATTCTGGTTGTTAAAGTCCAAATTAGGCTCACATGAAGACCAAGCCTTAATTAATGTCATCATGACAATGGATTGGGCCGAATATGTAAGACTTGGGCGTGTGGCAAAAGCTAGGAGAATTGTCAACTTTGGCTGATTTGTTTCCTTTTAATTTCCAAATAATAATAGTTGATTTGTTTCCCAAATTAAGGGGCTGATTTGTTTCCAGATTTAGCTTTCCAATTAGGAAGCAAGTCACTAGTTGCTAGTTTAGTATTTATTTATTTCCTAAATTTGTTTGCATTTATTTATTATGATTATAAGGCATTAATTGCCTAATATTTATTCCCTTTTAGGTCTTAGATATTTTTAGTACAAAAGGGATCAATTGATGTAATTTGAGGATAGATTTTGAATTGAAATAAATTTGAGAGAATTTTCTCTTTGGTTCTTCATAGAACTTGTGAACTTATTATGGATCTACCGTATGGCGTTCAAACCTTGACTTATTACTCACCTTCTTTCTTATTCTTGAGTGTGGCGTCTACAACTTTCTTGATACCGTTGGTTCTTACCTCTTTAAAGTTAACGGGTCGCGGTCCGATAATATTCTTGTTTAAAAACTTGATTAGAAAACGATCCTTCGTTACCATATATTGGTTCCGGGTCTCACTGCTCTTGGTGAGGTTCATATCAGTTGGTATCAGAGCTTAGACTTCTAAATCAGGTTTAATCTGTCATTGTTCTTCTTCTTCTATTTTTCTATTTGATAAAAAAAATCAGATTTTTTTTTTTTTAAAAAAAGTTGGATTAGTTACGTTATAAAAAAAAAAGATCCAACAAAAAATAGTACATTTCTTTTAGGTTGTGTAGTTGAACTTATATCAACTATTTCTTTTTCTTTTCTCGGTCCCGAGCATTGATATAACAAAAAATAAAATGTATTTCAAAAGTGATTTATCAAACAAAGATAAAAGAGGGGAAACATATTTCATGGTTCAGACTATCAACAACATTATGGTGAAGATTCGAGGACGAATCCTTTTGAAGAGAGGGGGAATGATGAGAATCAAGAAGCGTCACCAAAGGATCCATTGCATATTCCAGTTGGGCCAATTACATGAAAGAAATGGATCAAAGAAGCATTTATTGATGGGCTGATTCTGAGTTGTTAAAGTCCAAATTCGGCTCACATGAAGACTAAGCCTTAATTAATGTCATCAAGACAATGGATTGGGCCGAATATGGAAGACTTGGACATGTGGTACAAGCTAGGAGAATAGTCAACTTTGGCTGATTTATTTCCTTTTAATTTTCAAAGAATAATAGTTGATTTGTTTCCCAAATTAAGGGGCTGATTTGTTTCCAGATTTAGCTTTCCAATTAGGAAGCAAGTCAACAGCTGCTAGTTTAGTATTTACTTATTTCCTAAATTTGTTTGCATTTATTTTCATGATTGTAAGGCATTAATTGCCTAATATTTATTCCCTTTTAGGTCTTAGATATTTTTAGTATAAAAGGGACCAATTGATGTAATTTGAGAATAGATTTTGAATTGAATTAAATTTGAGAGAATTTTCTCTTTGGTTCTTCATAGAACTTGTGAAATTATCAAGGTTCTACCTTGTGGCGTTCAAACCTTGACTTATCACTCACCTTCTTTCTTATTCTTGAGTGTGGCGTCTACAACTTTCTTGATACCGTTGGTTCTTACCTCCTTATAGGTAACGGGTCGCGGTCCGATAATATTCTTGTTTAAAAACTTGATTAGAAAACGTTCATTCGTTACCATATATTGGTTCCGGGTCTCACTGCTCTTGGTGAGGTTCATATCAGTTGGTATCAGAGCTTTGGCTTCTAAATCAGGTTTAATCTATCATTGTTATTCTTCTTCTATTTTTCTATTTGATAAAAATAAATCAGATTTTTTTTAAAAAAAAAAATGTTGGATTAGTTTCGTTATAAAAAAAAAGATCCAACAAAAAATAGTACATTTCTTTTAGGTTGTGTAGTTGAACTTATATCAACTATTTCTTTTTCTTTTCTTGGTCCCGAGCATTGATATAACAAAAAATAAAATGTATTTCAAAAGTGATTCATCAAACAAAGATAAAAGAGGGGAACCATATTTCATGGTTCAGACTATCAACAACATTATGGTGAAGATTCGAGGACGAATCCTTTTGAAGAGCGGGGGAATGATGAGAATCAAGAAGCGTCACCAAAGGATTCATTGCATAATCCAGTTGGGCCAATTACATGAAAGAAATAGGATCAAAGAAGCATTTATTGATGGGCTGATTCTGAGTTGTAAAAGTCCAAATTCGGCTCACATGAAGACCAAGCCTTAATTATTGTCATCAAGACAATGGATTGGGCCGAATATGGAAGACTTGGACATGTGGTACAAGCTAGGAGAATAGTCAACTTTGGCTGATTTATTTCCTTTTAATTTTCAAAGAATAATAGTTGATTTGTTTCCCAAATTAAGGGGCTGATTTGTTTCCAGATTTAGCTTTCCAATTAGGAAGCAAGTCAACAACTGCTAGTTTAGTATTTACTTATTTCCTAAATTTGTTTGCATTTATTTTCATGATTGTAAGGCATTAATTGCCTAATATTTATTCTATTTTAGGTCTTAGATATTTTTAGTATAAAAAGGGATCAATTGATGTAATTTGAGGATAGATTTTGAATTGAAATAAATTTAAGAGAATTTTCTCTTTGGTTCTTCATAGAACTTGTTTATTAAGGATCTACCTTAAGACGTTCAAACCTTGACTTATTACTCACCTTCTTTCTTATTCTTGAGTGTGGCGTCTACAACTTTCTTGATGCTGTTGGTTCTTACCCCTTTACATGTAACGGGTCGCGGTCCGATAATATTCTTGTTTAAAAACTTGATTAGAAAACGATCATTCGTTACCATATATTGGTTCCGGGTCTCACTGCTCTTGGTGAGGTTCATATCAGTTGGTATCAGAGCTTAGGCTTCTAAATCAGGTTTAATCTATCATTGTTCTTCTTCTTCTATTTTTATATTTGATAAAAAAAATCAGATTTTTTTTTTTTAAAAAAAATGTTGGATTAGTTTCGTTATAAAAAAAAAAGATCCAACAAAAAATAGTACATTTCTTTTAGGTTGTGTAGTTGAACTTATATCAACTATTTCTTTTTCTTTTCTTGATTTCGAGCATTGATATAACAAAAAATAATATGTATTTCAAAAGTGATTCATCAAACAAAGATAAAAGAGGGGAACCATATTTCATGGTTCAGACTATCAACAACATTATGGTGAAGATTCGAGGACGAATCCTTTTGAAGAGAGGGGGAATGATGAGAATCAAGAAGCGTCACCAAAGAATCCATTGCATATTACAGTTGGGCCAATTACATGAATGCAATAGGATCAAAGAAACATTTATTTATGGGCTGATTCTGGTTGTTAAAGTTCAAATTAGGCTCACATGAAGACCAAGCCTTAATTAATGTCATCAAGACAATGGATTGGGCCGAATATGGAAGACTTGGGCGTGTGGCACAAGCTAGGAGAATAGTCAACTTTGGCTGATTTATTTCCTTTTAATTTCCAAAGAATAATAGTTGATTTGTTTCCCAAATTAAGGGACTGATTTTTTTCTAGATTTAGCCTTCCAATTAGGAAGCAAGTCACTAGTTGCTAGTTTAGTATTTATTTATTTCCTAAATTTGATTGCATTTATTTTCATGAATATAAGGCCTTAATTGCCTGATATTTATTCCCTTTTAGGTCTTAGATATTTTTAGTATAAAAGGGATCAATTGATGTAATTTGAGGATAGATTTTGAATTGAAATAAATTTGAGAGAATTTTCTCTTTGGTTCTTCATAGAACTTGTGAACTTATTAAGGATCTACCTTATGGCGTTCAAACCTTGACTTATTACTCACCTTCTTTCTTATTCTTGAGTGTGGCGTCTACAACTTTCTTGATGCCGTTGGTTCTTACCCCTTTACAGGTCCGATAATATTCTTGTTTAAAAACTTGATTAGAAAACGATCCTTCGTTACCATATATTGGTTCCGGGTCTCACTGCTCTTGGTGAGGTTCATATCAGTTGGTATCAGAGCTTATGCTTCTAAATCAGGTTTAATCTATCATTGTTCTTCTTCTTCTATTTTTCTATTTGATAAAAAAAATCAGATTTTTTTTTTTAAAAAAAAAAGTTGGACTAGTTTCGTTATAAAAAAAAAAGATCCAACAAAAAATAGTACATTTTTTTTGGTTGTGTAGTTGAACTTATATCAACTATTTTTTTTTCTTTTCTTGGTCCCGAGCATTGATATAACAAAAAATAATATGTCTTTCAAAAGTGATTCACCAAACAAAGATAAAAGAGGGGAACCATATTTCATGGTGCAGACTATCAACAATATTATGGTGAAGATTCGAGGACGAATCATTTTGAAGAGAGGGGGAATGATGAGAATCAAGAAGCGTCACCAAAGGATCCATTGCATATTCCAGTTGGGCCAATTACATAAATGCAATAGGATCAAAGAAACATTTATTTATGGGTTGATTCTGCTTGTTAAAGTTCAAATTAGTCTCACATGAAGACCAAGCCTTAATTAATGTCATCAAGACAATGGATTGGGCCGAATATGGAAGACTTTGGCGTGTGACACAAGCTAGGAGAATAGTCAACTTTGGCTGATTTATTTCCTTTTAATTTCCAAAGAATAATAGTTGATTTGTTTCCCAAATTAAGGGGCTGATTTGTTTCCAGATTTAGCTTTCCAATTAGGAAGCAAGTCACTAGTTGCTAGTTTAGTATTTATTTATTTCCTAAATTTGTTTGCATTTATTTTCATGATTATAAGGCATTAATTGCCTAATATTTATTCCCTTTTAGGTCTTAGATATTTTTAGTATAAAAGGGATCAATTGATGTAATTTGAGGATAGATTTTGAATTGAAATATATTTGAGAGAATTTTCTCTTTGGTTCTTTATAGAACTTGTGAACTTATCAAGGTTTTACCTTGTGGCGTTCAAACCTTGACTTATTACTCACCTTCTTTCTTATTCTTGAGTGTGGCGTCTACAACTTTCTTGATGCCGTTGGTTCTTACCCCTTTACAGGTCCGATAATATTCTTGTTTAAAAACTTGATTAGAAAACGATCCTTCGTTACCATATATTGGTTCCGGGTCTCACTGCTCTTGGTGAGGTTTATATCAGTTGGTATCAGAGCTTATGCTTCTAAATCAGGTTTAATCTATCATTGTTCTTCTTCTTCTATTTTTCTATTTGATAAAAATAAATCAGATTTTTTTTTTTTAAAAAAAAAAGTTGGATTAGTTTCGTTATAAAAAAAAAAGATCCAACAAAAAATAGTACATTTTTTTTGGTTGTGTAGTTGAACTTATATCAACTATTTTTTTTTCTTTTCTTGGTCCCGAGCATTGATATAACAAAAAATAATATGTCTTTCAAAAGTGATTCACCAAACAAAGATAAAAGAGGGGAACCATATTTCATGGTGAAGACTATCAACAATATTATGGTGAAGATTAAAGGACGAATCATTTTGAAGAGAGGGGGAATGATGAGAATCAAGAAGCGTCACCAAAGGATCCATTGCATATTCCAGTTGGGCCAATTACATAAATGCAATAGGATCAAAGAAATATTTATTTATGGGTTGATTCTGCTTGTTAAAGTTCAAATTAGGCTCACATGAAGACCAAGCCTTAATTAATGTCATCAAGACAATGGATTGGGCCGAATATGAAAGACTTTGGCGTGTGACACAAGCTAGGAGAATAGTCAACTTTGGCTGATTTATTTCCTTTTAATTTCCAAAGAATAATAGTTGATTTGTTTCCCAAATTAAGGGGCTGATTTGTTTCCAGATTTAGCTTTCCAATTAGGAAGCAAGTCACTAGTTGCTAGTTTAGTATTTATTTATTTCCTAAATTTGTTTGCATTTATTTTCATGATTATAAGGCATTAATTGCCTAATATTTATTCCCTTTTAGGTCTTAGATATTTTTAGTATAAAAGGGATCAATTGATGTAATTTGAGGATAGATTTTGAATTGAAATATATTTGAGAGAATTTTCTCTTTGGTTCTTTATAGAACTTGTGAACTTATCAAGGTTTTACCTTGTGGCGTTCAAACCTTGACTTATCACTCATCTTCTTTCTTATTCTTGAGTGTGGCGTCTACAACTTTCTTGATACCGTTTGTTCTTACCTCTTTATAGGTAACGGGTCGCGGTCCGATAATATTCCTGTTTAAAAACTTGATTAGAAAACGATCCTTCGTTACCATATATTGGTTCCGGGTCTCACTGCTCTTGGTGGGTTCATATCAGTTGGTATCAGAGCTTAGGTTTCTAAATCAAGTTTAATCTATCATTATTCTTCTTCGTCTATTTTTTTTCTGTTTGATCTTAAAAAAAAAAAAAAATCAGATCCGGTACAAAAACAAAAATTATCAGATTCGTTATATTAAAAAAAATACATTTTTTTTGGTTGTGTGGTTGAACTTATATCAATTTTTTTTTTTCCTTTCTTGATTCTGAGCATTGATATAACAAAAAATAATATGTCTTTCAAAAGTGATTCATCAAACAAAATAAAAGAGGGGAACCATATTTCATGGTGCGACTATCATTAGTATTATGGTGAAGATTCGAGGAAGAATCATTTTGAAGAGAGGGGGAATGATGAGAATCAAGAAGCGTCACCAAAGGATTCATTGCATATTCCAGTTGGGCCAATTACATGAATGCAATAGGATCAAAGAAACATTTATTTATGGGCTGATTCTAGTTGTTAAAGTTCAAATTCGGCTCACATGAAGACCAAGCCTTAATTAATATCATCAAGACAATGGATTAGGCAGAATATGGAAGACTTGGGCGTGTGGCACAAGCTAGGAGAATAGTCAACTTTGGCTGATTTATTTCCTTTTAATTTTCAAAGAATAATAGTTGATTTGTTTCCCAAATTAAGGGGCTGATTTGTTTCCAGATTTAGCTTTCCAATTAGGAAGCAAGTCAACAGCTGCTAGTTTAGTATTTACTTATTTCCTAAATTTGTTTGCATTTTTTTTTATGATTGTAAGGCATTAATTGCCTAATATTTATTCCCTTTTAGGTCTTAGATATTTTTAGTATAAAAGGGACCAATTGATATAATTTGAGAATAGATTTTGAATTGAAATAAATTTGAGAGAATTTTCTCTTTGGTTCTTCATAGAACTTGTGAACTTATCAAGGTTCTACCTTGTGGCATTCCAACCTTGACTTATCACTCACCTTCTTTCCTATTCTTGAGTGTGACGTCTATAATTTTCTTGATACCGTTGGTTCTTACCTCCTTATAGGTAACGGGTCGCGGTCCGATAACATTTTTGTTTATAAACTTGGTTAGAAAACGATCCTTCGTTACCATATATTGGTTTCGGGTCTCACTGCTCTTGGTGAGGTTCATATCAGGTAATGCATGATGGGTTTAAGAACCGTTATTCTTTGATCATGGAGGAGCAGAAATACCAACTTGTACCTTTGCCTCCAATGACAATTTTTGAAGACCAGATGCTCATAAAACAACAATATGAAGAGTTTGAATCTTCATTAGCTGAAACTTTGGGAGGGGAGCAAGTAAGAGAGAAAAAAAAAGTGAGTTGAGTGGTAAAAATGAGAGCAATGGGAAGCACAAGGGGAGAGAAAACAAGGAAGGCTTGAGTGAAAGAAAAATGAGTGTTTATGCAAAAATGTGTGATGTGAAGAAAGCATTAACCATGAGGCAGCCCTTACTCGTACTTATGTACAAGGATGTTTTAATTGTTTCTAACGAATTTAACAAGAGTTTACCTAGTGTTATTGTTGATCTTTTATAGAAAAATGAGGATTTCTTTCCCGAAGATGTTCCTATTGGTTTGCCACCAATTAAAGGTATTGAACATCAAATTGATTTCATTCCGAGTGCAAGCATACCAAATAGGCCAGCATATAGATGCAACCCCGAAGAGACCAAGGAAATCCAAAAGCAAGTAAGTGAGCTTATGGAAAAGGGATATGTACGTGAAAGCATGAGTCCATGTGCGGTTTCTGTTTTGTTGGTACCTAAAAAGGATGGTTCTTGGATAATGTGTGTTGATTGTTGAGCCATCAACAAAATCACGGTAAAGTATAGACATCCTATCCCTAGGTTAGATGATATGTTGGATGAATTGCATGGTTCTTGTGTGTTTTCAAAGATTGATTTGAAATTTGGATATCATCAAATAAGAATGCATGAGGGTTATGAATGGAAAACCGCTTTCAAAACTAAACATGGTCTATATGAATGGTTAGTAATGCCTTTTAGCCTAACTAACGCACCTAGTACTTTTATGAGATTGATGAACCATGTTTTGCGTGCTTACATTGGAAAGTTTGTAGTAGTTTATTTTGATGATATACTTGTGTATAGCAAAAATTTAGATGAGCATGTAACACATTTAAAGGATGTTTTTGATGTGCTTAGAAAACAAAAGTTATATGCTAATCTAAAGAAATGCATTTTTTGTACTAATGAACTTACTTTTCTTGGTTATGTTGTTAATGATAAAGGAATACATGTTGATCAAGAAAAAGTGAAAGTAATTAGGGAGTGGCTGAAACCCACTTGTGTTAGTAATGTAAGGAGTTTTCATGGTCTTGCTAGTAGTGGATTTTAAGGATCGGATATGGCTAAAAGGATAGCCTGTGGTTTTTCCCTTGTCGAAGGGTTTCCACGTATAAATCGTGTGTTATTATTGTTTTATGCTTAGTTTTTTTATATTTGAATGCTAGTATGAGGTAGATTTGCTAATATTGATTAATTCGTAAAATTGTTAATCAATCGAATTATAACCTATTCACGCGCCCCCCCCCCCCCCCTCTAGGTATATAGACATACACTTTTAAGGGAATTTCAGTGGTGAATCAAGAGGGCTTGTTGTGCCTAAGGGACTAACACACCATGACTTAATTTCAGTGGTATGTTTAGTTGCCAACATTGACATAAATAGTTGCGGAGTCATACTACATGGAATGGCTTACGGATATTCGGGGCAGTTGAAAAGGAATATTATAGCTGATGTTGATGTTACATTTGCATTGATGGAGGATAAATGTACTCCTGTGATTTATGTAATAAGTGAAGCAAAGCACAACATCCCTGGACAAGTTGATGGAATGCAACACACGTTTTCACCCAAACATCCCACCCATACATCTGTAAGTTGTAGTAACCAAGTATGTGGGTCAGTTCCAATAATCCAACAACCTCATTGCCCCCCAACAGTTCCATT
Organism: Dipteronia dyeriana; assembly: GCA_032871835.1. Lineage (NCBI taxonomy): Eukaryota > Viridiplantae > Streptophyta > Magnoliopsida > Sapindales > Sapindaceae > Dipteronia > Dipteronia dyeriana. Next base: position 24,175,062 of record CM065302.1, read on the forward strand.
GTCTCGACCTCATAGTGGTGTTCCGAGAGAATTTTGTACAAGTGGTTTTCCAACTTCGGATGAGGAGCATAGGATCCATTAGCACGGTTCTCTAGCTTTGGATGATGGAGAAAATAATACTGGTGATAGGGTGGATCCAAGGCATAATGTAGAAACTAGTGTTGATTCTAACAAAGGATGGTCAAATAATTATGAGGTTGAACAAAATTATTGCAGCTCCATCACGATGGGAACTACCGGGGGTTGATTTGTACTCATTTGATAATGTCACCAAAATAGTTTCATCAACTTCAAGTGGGCCAATATTTAAAGGACAAATGTTTAGGACAAAGGAAGACCTTAAGAGAGAGTTAGATCTACATGCATTGATGGAGAGATATGAATACATGATAAGACGATCCACAAAGACACGGTTTGAGGCCACTTGTAAAGAAATTGTTTATGATTGGGGTATTAAGACTATTGTGCATAAAAGGGGTACTTATTGGATTGTTAAAAAGTATGTAGGGTCGCACAATTGCATTGTTGACGGGTTTAGGACGCATTTTCGAAAAACAAGTTCCATTATAATTGTAGAGTTGATGGCACCCAAGGTAAATTGGAATGGTCACATCATCCGTCCTCTAGACATAATTGAAGATATGAGTGGAGAACATGGCATACAATTTAGATACACTAAAGCTTGGATAGCAACTCAAAAAGCTAAACATCGTGTATTTGGAAAACCTTCAGAGTCGTTTCAGCTTATGCCATCGTATTTGTACATGCTTGAACAAGCCAACCCCGATACTGTAACGAAGGTGGAAACAACCTTTAAAAACAAATTCATGTATTGCTTTATGTGTCTTGGTGCTTGTATTGAGGGTTTTCGCAAGGCTATTAGGTCGGTTATCGCTATCGATGGTACACATTTAAAGGGTTCCTACAAGGGTGTAGTGTTTGTTGTCATTTCTAAAGATGGAAATAACAAACTCTTCCCTTTAGCCTTAGGCATTGGCGATAAACAAAACCTTCAGAGTCGTTTCAGATTATACCTGCACTTTTTTATTTTTACCCTTCACCTTTATCACTGAACTTTTCTTTTTCTTTTTAAATTTTGTACCCTTCACCTCTATCACTGACTTTTTTTTTTTGCCTTCATTAAGATGTTTCGATGTAGGCACCTCTTCCGTCATTTCCTTCTCACTTTCATCAAGGAGACCTCTTCCAAGGTGCATATTTGGACACATGTACAAGTTGTTATCAAAACCAATCATGTACGGTTGTTGCCTCTCAACATCTGTGGGCTCCAGTGTCTTAACCACATCCATCTGAAAATCATTGCATCTCAAATTTTTTAAAATAAATGCAAAAATATATAAAAAAAATAGGACAAATATCAACACATATTACATTACCTCATCTTTGAATTCATCATCCAAACTGTTTGGTTTCAACTGGAAAAGCCAATTCCTAAAAAGAGGGATGTTGTGAGCCCTTCGTGTTGTAAAGAGATTAGTAAGAGAAGGAATTGAATCCATAGCCCAAATCCAAACAATGTTAAAACACGAAGGGTTAATAAATGAAAATAACAAAAACATATTACATTGAAAGCTTTAAATAATGAAATGTAACTGAATTGCCTATGGAAATCCATATAGGTTGTAACCCTAATCTCCTCGATGCTTAAATGCCCTTTAACAGTAATACAGGGTCATACTATAAATGTATGACCCCCAAGGAAAGGTATTCAACCTAGGTAAATCCTCCACATATCTCCACAACCAGAAAGGGACACTCTGTCAGAAGTCTTGCCTAATCAAAAACAAATAAACAAACAAGACAAGTGCCAATCTAATTGGGTCTCCAGACCGTTGAAAATTACGTTGCCATTAACCTATCAACATGAGTAGAACGACCATTGAAATATCTCTCATGTATGCCATCTTGAATATGGAGGTATTTGTTGATCACATCAACAGGAATCCCACCAAATGCAAACCCCGTTACCAGACAAAACTCTTGTTTACCAAACCTAACTTGGTGGTTACCTAACCCAAACCAAATCTCATATGGGAGAGCATTTTTTACTACAATCTCCCTTTTCAATAAACTATGACAAACATTTGCACTAAAATACATAGGACGCCTAAAATCTAAAAACTTACCAAAACAACTATTCTGAAACTGAGTGAGTTCATCAAACTCATTAAGTATATCTCTAATTGAGTCCAATACACTTACGGTTGATCCTCACTTTACTCCACATATGTTTTGGGTATTTGAATAACCCTTCCACTAAATTTGATGCCATCTATGAAACAGTAAAAATAAATCAATGTATACAGTAGCAATCTTAATTTTCTTTTAAAAACTTGCAATAGAAATAATGAAATGTTGGAAAGAGAAAACGTCAACATAAATAACATTTATACAAATAGTTTTAAATTTAGAGAAACAAGTAAATGACAGATTGACAGTACACATGCAAACTTGAACCATAAACTTAATTTAGTGAAATTTGAACGATTAGTCATACCTAAACAATTTAGCAATAGGGATGGCTTAATCCAAACTCTGGTAAGTGGTAACTTGTTTAAGGGTAATGTTTGTGAGTTATGCATATAGTCCATTACACACAAAACTTATTTTTTTTAGTAGAGAGGTATAAAAAAAATACCAAATGGAACCTTAGATAGGACCTCAATTTTAGTGTAATGTAAATAAAATGAAATTAGCTACATTGCTCATCAATGCATTTCTTGAGGACTGAAATTGTAATATTTTACCTTAAGTGTAAAATAACCACTGATTTCGAGCCTAACAATCTTCTAGAATCAATCAGAAATACACTATAGACATGTTAAGTTCACTTGACTTTTCATCTATACAACTACTAATCATGACCACAATTCCCAACTAAATGTGTTTAATGGTAATAATCTCTCTTAAGTACTTCAATCCATTTCAGAATGAGAAAAACTGTTTTTTTTGTCAAGGATAAAAACAAATTAATGATAATAATTTGTACAGAACCAACAAAGATAACATGACAACTTCATTGCCCACCATTACCAAACTATCCTAATACCATTACGCAAGCAATGTCATGATAGTGACAATTGAGCATGAAAAACATAAACAATAAAGTACTGCACAGTTAAATAGATTCAACAAGAGCAAGATAAAAACCCCAAACCCACAGTCTGTTGAAACAACAACAGCCAAGCAGAAAGAAAACATAAAAACCCACCAAAACCCAACCAGAAATAGAGGAAACGACCTAAACAAACAAAAAGAAACATAAAGCTAAAAAATTGGAGCCTAAAACAGACAAACAATTTTTAATTATAAACCTAAATCCTTATAAATAGCAGCGATTTCTAAAGGTAAAAGACCAAATTTTTTACACATCAAGTCCCTAGAAAAAGTAAATTGAAAAATCCAGTAGCAATTTTGATTCCATTTTATAAAAATACAGTACAAATGTAATAAATGAAAAAAAAAGTGAGATGAAAGAAAACCTATAACTGCCAAATTTTCTACGATGGTGGATGGAAAATAGAAAACCCTCTTGCTCGACAGTCGCTTCTTCTTCTTCTTGTCGCCGCCAAGGGAATTGCACTTTATGGTTGTTCTTTGGCCGGAGGCTCCTCTCGCGCAGCTTCTTTAACGACGACGGTCGGACGGGTCTCTTTCAGCACCAACTTCTCTCAAGATGAATGGTGTAGAAATCGTTTGTCTCTCACCTTCTCTCTCTCTCTCTCTCTCTTTCAGACAATTGAAACGTGAAATCTATGAAAACAAAAGTTAGGTTAAACATTCATTAAGGGTAGTATAGTCTTTTTACAAGAAAGGTTGGTTAATAACAATTTTTTACCACAACTCGGTTAGAATTGAATTTCATGAATTTCATTTGGTTAAAAAAATTCTCTCTTAAATAGTAATCACCTTTTGTTTTTAAACGACAAGAATTATTTTTGAGATCACGTGAATAGAGATTGCTTTTAAACGTGATCTCTTTATGTATTCAAATCATGTTAAGAGGGATATCTATTAAGGTTTTTTTTACTAGTCACCTTCACTTTCCACTTGAACAAAGTTTCCGAGTCAAATCCATAGTGGGACTATTGTGAAAAGGGTGGTGACAACAAAGTTATAGTTGATTTAATTGATTAATGGAAGAATGGTATCTCATCTCTTATTTGCATCTTCAACCTCTGAAGATTCTTCAGTTGCAAGGAACTGTCAATGAACTAATCAACCGATATTTTTTTTACGAAAACAACTGCAAGGAACTGTCAATGAACTAATCAACCAATATTTTTTTTACGAAAACAATTATATCATGTCCCCCCCCCCCCCCCCCCCCCCCCCTTTTCTTTTTTTAGTTTCACATCACTTTCCACCGGGGCTGGCTTTTGTGTATGGTCGAAGGGGCAGCCGCCCGAACCCTTTTTTAAAAGGCCTAATTTTATATTATTTCAGTATTAATTTGAGGCTCATTTTTGTAGAATACTAATTATAAAAGGCTCAACCTTTTGTTATGAGTATGAAATGCCCAAAAATTATAAAAGGCCCAAATTATAAAAGGCCAAAATAAAATAAAATTAGGTTGAGGACAAACAAATGTCCAAAAGAAATGTTTGTTAATGTTTTATCATTTTCAGACATATTGATATCAGTTAACTAGAGCTCCACTAGGCTTTCCTACAATCTTACTTTCTTGTTTTTCTTTCCAGGCGGGAGACACCAATGCCATTTCTTTCAATCTTTAGAGTCTCAGCTTTAGCTCTGATTGAAATTACCTAGACTAGAAAATTAGATAGCAGTCTGCTCAAAATTTCGTGAGTATGGCAGCTCTTCCTATTATATTTTAAGGAATGACTTAAATTTTGTATTTTACATTAAAAAAAAAACACAAAATTGAAAGGAAAAAAAAAATCTAATCTAGGATGGAAGGAGACCAAAGATGAAGACGAAGAAGATGTCTCCATTTTTCATTTTTCATTATCAGTATTATCATTAACTATTTTTTTATTGTGTTTTATGTAGAATAAAGAAAAAAAAATGAGCCATTTAATGACAACTCTTGGATTAATCTAATGGATGTCATTAAAAGATGTTGATTTTATTAAATTTTAAAAAAGTTAAAAGAAAAGGCATATTTGGTAATATGTGGAGTGCACTTATAAAATTGTGATCTTTTAAATTTTTTTAATGGGATGTCATGCAAATAGGGTTGCACATACAGTTTGATATGAACCTCACCAAGAGCAGTGAGACCCGGAACCAATATATGGTAACGAAGGATCGTTTTCTAACCAAGTTTATAAACAAGAACGTTATCGGACCGCGACCCGTTACCTATAAAGAGGATAGAACCAACGGTATCAAGAAGTTGAAGACGCCACACTCAAGAACAAGAAGAAGATGTGAGTGATAAGTCAAGTTTTCAGAACCAAAAAGAGATGAACTCTCACAATTTTTATTCAATTCAAGTCTGTCCAATTACATCAAATTCGTTCCTTTATATACTAAAACCCTAAACGAAAAGAAAGGCAATAAGCCATCCTAAAAGGAAACAAGATAATTCGGCCATTAAGGCCTTATAATCAGAAGAAAACTAATTTGAAAAACTATTGACTTGCTCCCTAATTGGAAAGCTAAATCTGGAAACAAATCAGCCCCTTAATTTGGGAAACAAATCAACTATTATTCTTTGGAAATTAAAAGGGAATAAATCAGCCAAAGTTGACTCTTCTCCTAGCTTGTGCCACACACCCAAGTCTTCCTTATTCGGCCTAATCAATTGCCTTGATGACATTAATTATGCCTTGGTCTTCATGTGGGCTTATCTTGGACTTCAACAATTCAAAATCAGCCCAAGTGTCTTGAATTAGGCCATTTAGTGCTTCTTTGAATCTCTTAGCTCTTGCCCTTGTTATTGGCCCAACCGGAACATGCAATGGATCATTTGATGCAGCTGCCTTGTTCTCATCATTCCCTCCCTCTTGAAAAGGATTTGGCCTCAAATCGTCGCCTACATCAAAAGGAGACAAATCAGAAACATTGAAGCTTGCACTAACATTGTACTCACCTGGAAGATCCAACTTGTATGCGTTATCATTGATTCTTTCAATTACTTGAAATGGGCCATCTCCCCTTGGAAGTAGTTTAGAACTCCGCTGGGCTGGGAATCGTTCCTTCCTCATATGCAACCACACCCAATCACCGGGCTCAAACACAACCTTCTTACGCCCTTTATTTGCTTGATTGGCATATTGCTTAGTTCGTCTCTCTACGTTTTCCCGAGTCTTTTCATGGATTTGCTTAACAAAATCTGCCTTTTTCTTTCCATCCAAGTTAACATGCTCATTCACAGGTAAAGGAATTAAATCCAAAGGAGTCAATGGGTTAAAACCATACACAATTTCAAAAGGCGAAAAATGAGTTGCAGAATGCACGCTCCTATTATAAGCAAACTCTACATGCGGCAGACAATCCTCCCATGTTTTCAAGTTCTTTTGTATTATAGCACGCAACAAGGTAGATAAAGTCCTATTAACTACTTCAGTTTGACCATCAGTTTGTGGATGACAAGTGGTAGAAAATAAAAGTTTAGTGCCTAACTTACCCCACAAAGTCTTCCAAAAGTAGCTTAAGAACTTAGCATCTCTATCCGAAACAATGGTCTTAGGCATGCCATGCAATCTTACAATTTCTTTGAAAAACAAATCAGCAATATGTGATGCATCATCGGTTTTATGACAAGTAATGAAATGTGCCATTTTAGAAAACCTATAAACAACCACATAAATAGAGTCCCTACCCCTTTTTGACCTAGGCAAACCCAACACAAAATCCATAGAAATATCAATCCAAGGTCCACTAGGTATAGGCAAAGGAGTATACAATCCATGAGGCTTAATCCTAGACTTGGCTTGTCTACAAGTAATGCATTTCTCACAGATTCTTTCTACATCACGTTTCATATGAGGCCAAAAAAAATGTTCATGCAAAGTATCTAGTGTCTTAGCTACACCAAAATGCCCCATCAAACCTCCCCCATGAGCTTCTCTAACAAGCAATTCACGCAAAGAACTCTTAGGCACACATAATTTAGTTTCTCTAAACAAAAATCCATCATGCCTATAAAATTTACCAAATGCAGTCTTTTCACATGCATTGAACACATTACCAAAATCAGAATCTTCCACATACAACTGTTTAATGTATTCAAAACCAAACAATTTAGCATCCAAAGTAGAAAGTAGAACGTACCTTCTTGACAGAGCATCAGCGACCACGTTTTCCTTACCCTTTTTGTACCTGATCACATATGGAAACGTTTCAATGAACTCCACCCACTTGGCATGCCGCTTATTTAGCTTGTGTTGCCCCTTTATATGCTTTAAGGACTCATGATCCGTGTGAATCACAAATTCTTTTGGCCAAAGGTAGTGTTGCCAAGTTTCCAATGCTCTAATCAAAGCATACATCTCCTTGTCATAGGTAGGATAATTCAAGGATGCTCCACTTATCTTCTCACTAAAATATGCAATGGGACGACCTTCTTGCATTAGAACAGCTCCAATACCTATTCCTGAAGCATCACACTCAATCTCAAAAGTTTTAGCAAAGTCAGGCAAAGCAAGCAAAGGTGCATTAGTTAATTTTTCCTTAATCAAGTTAAATGCCTTTTCTTGTTCATTACCCCACTTAAAACCCACATTCTTTTTGATAACTTCGGTTAAAGGTGCAGCTACACTACTAAAATCTTTCACAAACCTCCTATAAAAACTAGCCAACCCATGAAAACTTCTCACTTGTCCCACATTGGTAGGTTTCAGCCACTCCCTAATTGCCTTAACCTTTTCTTCATCAACCCCAATTCCCTTAGCACTAACAACAAAACCCAGAAATACAAGTTTATCGGTGCAAAAGGTGCACTTTTTGAGATTAGCAAACAACTTTTTTGTTCTTAAAACTCCTAAAACAAGTTTTAAATGTTCAACATGCTCATCCAAGTTTTTGCTATAAATCAGAATGTCATCAAAATAAACAACCACAAACTTTCCAATAAAAGCACGCAAAATATGGTTCATTAATCTCATGAAAGTACTTGGTGCATTAGTTAATCCAAAAGGCATAACTAACCACTCATATAATCCATATTTTGTTTTGAAAGCAGTTTTCCACTCATCACCTTCCTTCATCCTAATTTGATGATATCCACTTTTAAGATCAATTTTAGTAAAAACAATAGAACCATGTAATTCATCAAGCATATCATCTAATCTAGGAATAGGATGTCGATACTTTACAGTGATATTGTTGATGGCACGACAGTCAATGCACATCCTCCATGATCTATCCTTCTTTGGCACAAGCAATACGGGAACCGCACAAGGACTCATCCTCTCACATACATACCCTTTTTCCATGAGCTCACTAACCTGCCTTTGAAGTTCCTTTGTCTCCTCAGAATTACTTCTATATGCTGGTCTATTTGGGATGGGTGCTCCGGGTACAAAGTCAATTTGGTGCTCAATCCCCCTTATTGGTGGTAAACCAATAGGCATCTCTTCGGGAAACACTTCATCAAAGTCCTGCAATAGAGAAAAAATAACACTGGGCAAAGAAGGGTTAAGTTCATTAGTACTAAAGCAAGCCTCTTTGTACAAAACTACAATCATTGGCTGATTTGAAAATAGAGCCTTTTTGACCTCACTCTCCCTTGCATAAAAGCTTACTTGTTTTCTCTCTCTCTTTTTCTCAACAACCACTTTTTCTTTTTTTTCTTTTTTTGTTATTTCAGAATCTTTTTCTTTTCTCTCTCTTTCTTTTGAACTCTCACTCTCACTCTTTTTTTTTTACATCTCTCTCTTTTCTTAACCTTACTTGATCTTCATACACTTGTTTTGGGGTTAAAGGTACAAGAGTGATTGATTTTTTATTGAGTACAAAGGAGTATCTATTGGTATACCCATCATGGGTCACATGCCTATCGAACTGCCATGGTCTCCCCAAAAGGATATGGCCCGCATTCATTGGTACCACATCACAAAAGACTTCATCTTTGTACTTTCCAATTGAAAACGTCACCAACACTTGTTTAGTCACCTTGATTTCCCCACTATCATTTAACCACTGTAGCTTATATGGTTTTGGATGCCTCAAAGTGGTTAAATTCAATTTCTCCACAAAATTAGTGCTAGCCACATTAGTACAACTCCACCCATCAATGATCATGCTACATACCTTATCATTAACATGGCAGCGGGTATGAAAATTGTTGTCACGTTGTACCTCATCATCTTCCTTGGCTTGAGCACTAAGAGCTCTTCTCGCCACCAAAAGCTCTCCGTCCACCGGATATTCAATATCACTTGCATCCTCCAAAGGTGGCATGGACTCATCATCAGATTCACCTTCAGATTCGATCTCACCATCATCCTTCAAAACCATTACTCTCTTGTTTGGGCATTGAGATGCAATATGACCTGCTCCCAGACACTTAAAGCACTTAATGTCACGATTTCTAGAAGGTTGAGAATCTGATGTACCTTGTTTTAATGTGCCTCCGACTTTATGATCTCTGGAAGGTTCGGCCTTGGCCTTGAAACTAGGTTGGTCATCCCTCTTGCTCCAATTCGATTTCCATGATGATGAAGAACCCGAATATTGCCCAACCCGTGTTGAACTCTTTCTCTTCAACTGTTGTTCCACCTTAATTGCCATGTGTACCATGTCACTCAATTCAACATAATGTTGCAACTCCACCACATTTGCTATGTCTCGGTTTAGTCCATTTAAAAACCTAGCCATAGTAGCCTCTCGGTCTTCCTCTACATCAGCTCGAATCATGGCTATCTCCATCTCCTTGTAGTAATCTTCAACACACTTAGACCCTTGAGTAAGGGTTTGTAATTTTTGAAACAAACCCCTATAATAGTGACTCGGAATGAAACGCTTCCTCATGACAGCTTTCATCTCCTCCCAAGTCTCAATAGGTCTTTCTCCATGTCGTCTTCTACTCACAATCAATTGATCCCACCAAACGATAGCATAATCAGTAAATTCTATGGCAACCAACTTTACCTTCTTTAATTCAGAATAGTCATGGCAGTCAAATACCAATTCTATTCTTTTCTCCCACTCTAAATAAGCTTCGGGATCAGTTTTACCTTGGAACGTTGGGATTTTCACCTTTATACTACCCAAATTATTATCAGCCCTCTCTCCATACCTATCTCCTCTATACCCATACCTATCTTCTCTATTCCCATACCTAACTCCTCTACCTCCCATTTCACGCCTCAATCTACCTGTACCCACATTGGACATGCGATCACCCTCCTCTAGGTCATTCCCATAATCATCATCATAATCGTCTCTAGGTGGGTTTCTTTCTCTTCGTTCCACATTAGGAACCCTAATTTGTTGCACCCTTTGTGAACTAGACTCCACCTTATCTATCCTATCATGCACCTTACCAATCTTAATCTCCATCCGCTCCATGTTTTTTTGTATGGCTTTATACAAAAAATTAAGATCTATCGTTTCTGGTGCATCATCAGATAAGTCTCTACTTTTATCGCGTGACATATTTGAAACCTGCAAAGCAAAAGAAATTAGTAAGCCTCACAAACACTCCCTCACGTGTTTACTCTCAAAGATGGTGGCACTCACACTCGTGTTTTCACTCAATTCTTTGGCTTTTACCCTTTGATGAGCTCACACACTCTTGCCTTTTTCCACTCTTTGTTAACTCTTTCAGTTCTTCCTTCTTTTTTTTTTGGACTTATACGGACACTTACAAGAAGTGCAAGAAAAATAGAAGTAACTGAGCAAAAGGAAGAGAATAATGAAGACGAAATTCTTTAGCTATTATTTTTTTTATTTTTTTTTTGAATATCAATGCACGAAATTAAGATAATGAATATAAATAGTTGATATAGGTTCAACTACACGACTCAAAAAAAAATTGTTTTTTTTTTTTTTTTTTTTTTTTACCGACCTTGATCAAGTGGACACAAGCAAGCTTTTGGTACTTTTTTTTTTAATGGGATGTCATGCAAATAGGGTTGCACATACAGTTTGATATGAACCTCACCAAGAGCAGTGAGACCCGGAACCAATATATGGTAACGAAGGATCGTTTTCTAACCAAGTTTATAAACAAGAACGTTATCGGACCGCGACCCGTTACCTATAAAGAGGTAAGAACCAACGGTATCAAGAAGTTGAAGACGCCACACTCAAGAACAAGAAGAAGATGTGAGTGATAAGTCAAGTTTTCAGAACCAAAAAGAGATGAACTCTCACAATTTTTATTAAATTCAAGTCTGTCCAATTACATCCAATTCGTTCCTTTATATACTAAAACCCTAAACGAAAAGAAAGACAATAAGCCATTTTAAAAGGAAACAAGATAATTCGGCCATTAAGGCCTTATAATCAGAAGAAAACTAATTTGAAAAACTATTGACTTGCTCCCTAATTGGAAAGCTAAATCTGGAAACAAATCAGCCCCTTAATTTGGGAAACAAATCAACTATTATTCTTTGGAAATTAAAAGGGAATAAATCAGCCAAAGTTGACTCTTCTCCTAGCTTGTGCCACACACCCAAGTCTTCCTTATTCGGCCCAATCAATTGCCTTGATGACATTAATTATGCCTTGGTCTTCATGTGGGCTTATCTTGGACTTCAACAATTCAAAATCAGCCCAAGTGTCTTGAGTTAGGCCATTTAGTGCTTCTTTGAATCTCTTAGCTCTTGCCCTTGTTATTGGCCCAACCGGAACATGCAATGGATCATTTGATGCAGCTGCCTTGTTCTCATCACAGTTTGTCAGAAGTTTAAATATCATCGCTCTTTTTTTAATTATATGTATAGAATATATTAAAAAAATCGTAGAACCCATTTTATGACAATACCCTAACGGTAGACTTGGCAATGAGTCATGTTATTACGAATTCATATCGTTTTGTGTTTGAATTGTGTTAAAATTATTTCATCCGGACCTGACCCGTTAGCTTAATGGGTTGAAATATACAAATTCAAAACCATTTGTGAAGTTAATGGGTAACTTGACCTGGCCCATTGTAAAATACTATATTGGAGATTTATTAAAAAGTTGAAAATAAATTATACTAAAACATGATCAAACTCATGCAATCAAGTTCACCGTAGACACATCAAACTTCAAAAAAAAAAAAACTCTATCATAGACACCAACAATCAATCGAAAACATCTAATTGAAACAATAAACAAGTCCAAACTAAAAAAAAAATTTGAAAATGAAATCTTCCAGAAATCTTCCATTAATCTCTTCCTCTTGAATATTTAATATGTTACGATTGAGAATCTCAATCCTCATTTATACATATATTATATAACTTTAGAAAAATTTGTCAAGAAACATATAAGTTTTAGAATATCAAATATCAAATGTCAAACAAATTTAAAATCCTGAAATTAAGTTGCATGAAATGGTGACACCATAGACCATAGTAATACAAAAATCAAAATGCATGCCCGATTGAATTTACTAGGATCAAATTGATAGTAACGAGTTTCAAGAAAGTTGAAGACCACTACCGTTCGAGTTTTAGGGTTAGGGTGTGTTTGGTAGGGAGGAAAGAAGGATAGAAAGATTTAGAGGAAAGATGAGGGAAATAAAGGAAAATAATTTTTCATTGAGCTGTTTGATAAACAAAAAGGAAAGAAGAGATTTTTCCTTTCCTTTGTTTGGTACCGTTGTGGAAAAGACAAATGATAAAAAATATTCTTTATCAATTTAATATTTTACCCTTACATTATAGTTTATATATTATATATTTTTATATTTAATAAATAAATATAATTTAAATAATATTAAATCCAACCTTTTTTTTTTACAAAATGACTTCAAACTTTTTAACATATATATATAAAAAATTTAAGAAATAAATTTGAAGTAAATTAAAAGAAATGACAAATTTGTAATTTCATTTAAACCAAAAACCCTTCACATTTTTCTCTTCATTTTCCTCCCTGTTTTCTATTTCTTCCATTTTTCTCTCCATACCAAACACATACTTTCCCATTTTCTTCTCCATTTTCCCTCTACCATTTTCTTTCCTCTCCCTTTTCACCCCTACCAAACACACTCTTAGGGTTATAATATTGTGAAATAATTGATTTATAGTTTTTGAGTTTTTAATTTAGAAATTGAAAAAAGAAAAAAATAGATATTTTTTGAAAAATTAATTAGTAAAATATTATCTAACCATAATTATAGAGATTTTTTTAATATAAATTTCATAATGTTACTATACAAAAAAAAATTTATAACTTTCATAAACACAAAAAAAAAACTTTATATTAACGGGTTATCGAATTAACGGTTTTTTTAACGGTAAACCCAAAACCGACCCATTATATTTCGTGTCCTAATGGGTTGATCAATTAACAGCCCGATACGATAAACTAAACCCACCAACAACTATTTTCGAATGGGTTTGGACATTATTAATGGGTCGTGTAAAATTTTGCTAGGTCTACCTATTGAGTAGTGTTAACTTGTGCCCTTATGACACATGTTAACAACTACTTTATTTTCTTATATATAAATGAAAACACAAGTCAACTAATGTATTTATTATTTTATTACAATTAATGCAGTGCTTTTATTTCTATAAATAAATATAAATTAGTTGTTATCTTTTGTTCTAAGGGCAAATATTAATAATATCCTACCTTATTCCATATTTAATATGTTATGGGGTCTATTTTTTTTTCTTCCATTTTTTACATTTTCACTCCGAGTCTTAAAAATGTCTGGGTCGGCCCTGCTGTCCACCAAACCAAGGCACATATTGTATACTAACTAATTAAGAAATAATAATGAAATTAAAGGAAAAGAAAAGAGAGATTTGATATTAAAGGAAAAGAAAAGAGAGATACGATGAAGGTGAGACTTCAGTGAATCATCATCCTTTTTTTTTAAGGAATGAATCATTATCCATTCATCCTTATCCTCGTTACCTTTTATAAAACTTTTTATATATAAAAGATTGATTGATGAGTTTTGTATATATAAAGATTAGGACCGGCCACGGTGCGTGAAGAAATTGATTGGTATCATACTAATCATTTCAGCATCGAGTCTCAAGCGCTGGATGAAGAAAAACATCACCGAACAGTTGAAAAAGAGGGACACTTTAATAAATGAATGGAATGGGCAACATGTTTAACCGGTTGTTTTACCAAACCCATTAAAAGAGAAAAATGTCTTCTTTTCACCCCCTTACTACAGAGCTCACTTTATGTTTTCTTTCACTGTATTCGATCATATTCAATATTTTTTAGATCATTTTCAACTGGATCGAAAAGCTACTAGAACAAAATTTTGCAAAGTGTGCGAGATGAGGAAGTGAATTCTTCCTTCCGTTATGCTTCTCGCTACTCTTCCAGAAGGTAAGCAAGGTTTTAGATTCAGATCTCTAATGGCTATTATGTGAAAATCATATTTGTTTTACGAATTTGTACTAAATTTAGCTTTGAATCTGTGGATTTTGTAGGCCGAAAGTTGCAGGCCAAATTAGAGGATGAATCTATTCCTTATAAAAAAAATTAAAAAAAAAAACAGAAAAGAAAAACATATCAAAACAAGAAGTTGAAGTATCCACAAATCCAAACTTTGGGTTCTAGATGGAGTTTGGCTTTCGATCGGAGGCGTACCCAGTTTGCTACCAGAGATGACGAGGGCTCTAGAGGCCACTGTCTTCGACGTCGAGGCCCTAATCTCCGCCCTCTGTTATGAACAGAAACTGTGACTGTTCGATGGTAACGTCATCGTAAATCACGAATCCGTTGATAGAGATAAGAAGCGGAAATAAAGAAGATGGAAGACGATGGTCTAGAATGATGGAGACCCAATCGATTTTTTGAATTTTTTTGATTGGGAATAGATTGAAGAAGGGATTTTGGTTGATGAATCATGGATGTGTTTGGATATCGATTTTTTTTTCCGGACACTACAAGCTTCTTCAACTCCTAACAAACACTACAACCGGACCAGTTTGGTTTCAACTTCAACGTTAATGTCAATAGTTTTGAGTTTCTGAACTCCCATCTCCTGCTTAAGCAATTTTTTTTTAGGAAACAGATTGAAGATGATTTTGATTGATGAAGGTGTGTTTGAATCAAGAATTTCTTACCCATATTTTTTTATTCTTCCCCGTTATTGGAGTTGATTGAAGAAGAAGATACGATTTATTCGTGAATGTGTGTTTGGATCTCGAATTTTTACCGATTATTTTGGATAAAATTTATGGATTTTGTTATAAGGACTATTGATTTGTGAATTCTGTTTAGGGATTATTGATTTGTGATTTTCTTTTGGAATTGATTGAAGAAGAAAGAAGAAGATAGAAATAATGGATGAGATTTGTGGATTTTGTTTTTGGATTGATTTGTGAATTATTATTTTTTGGAATTTGATTGGATCTCCATAAGTAATTTTTTTTTAATAAAAAGATAGAGTTGAAGATATTGGTTTAAATAATAGAATTAATGAATGTATATAATATTTGGTTTATTTTAATTAAAGTAATTTGATATTTTCTGGTAAATTTTTATTAAAATACTTTTGTAATTAAAAATTTTAATAAATAATTTTCTTATTGTAAAATTTATATCAAATTGTAAGTGGAATTATTAATACTATCTATTTAAACTCGAAACTCTCAAAGATAAATGAATAATTGAGTATAAAAATTTGAGGTATCCGTAATTATTGATAATTATTGTATAAGGGGTCAAGAGATTTTCAATCAATTTTTTTTGTATATACTACTATATTAAAAAAAAATTATTGATATCTACGATTATCTTTTAAAAAATATTTTGTTTATTGATAGAGTTTATGACATAAAAGAAAGGCCAAAAAGAGTAAAGTAATACTTACATTTGTATGACCAGAGTCTTCTGAATTGTATTTAATCCATTTTACATTGGCACCCGTATTAAATATCAATCCATCTTTTTACAAATCGTGCAACATGATAAATGCATGCTAAGGATATTTAGACTAAATTAGATTTAATTCATTATTCTCATGTTTGAGTCGTATGATGGTATGAGATGTTAAAATATATTTGATTGTACATTATTTGGGATATAATTCTTTTGTCAAATTATTATTTCAATTATAATAATATGAAAAAATAAAGCTAAAATAATTCTTAAACTTTTCTCATGAATTTTACATCCATAAAAAGAAATCAATATCCAAGTTCAGAAGCCAACTTTACTTTAATTACCATCAATTATTCAAAGGATAAAGAAAAAAGTATCAAATATAAAACTTGTCGAACCCATTTTATATTCTAAGAGAAATCTTAAGTAGAAAACTTATCGAACTCGTTTCATCTCTATTTTTCGTCATAGACCGGTTTCTTTTCCATGTTTCGATATTATTTATAAAATCAATTGTTTTCATATACAATTAAAACAAATGTGAGTTAAAAGTATAATTCATAAAGCAAAAATAAAATGCTAAAATATAAAACATAATTACAAAGCAACAATTTGACAACTTACAAATCTAATTCTAAAAGCAAGATGCTAAAAATGAAACGTTATAAGGATTGTATTTATCCATCTTCAATATGTATATATAATAGAAAAATAGAACCTTAAAAAAAAAAGAGACGAACATATTAAATATACTATTACATAAGGGTAAGGGTAAGAAATTTAAGTTGATATACCCTGACGGTTTGACCCTATTAATAATTAATAAGAATCTTATTACAATTGGTTTGAAAAGCATTTTTGTACACTTTTTTTCTATTTAAAATATTGGTGTCCTCGTCCAAACTATTCCAACGGTATATTACGGCTGAAAATCAGATATCGTCTGCTCCTTCAAACGTCCTTTGAAAGTATTAAGTTACACGTTTTTTACACTGAAATGTGTACAAGCTGAAATATAAATATGATTACACGTCCAAAATACTTTCCGTTGGATAAAAAAAGAAAAGGATTTCTAAAATGATATTTTGGAATACTCACAAAATTTATGGGTTTTTTATGATTTTGGCTCAAAAAAATATTATTAAAATTATTACTATCGAATGTTTTAAAATTTACTGTATTTAGAACAAGAGTACGACATATAAAATTAGATTATAATGAGAAAATCACTTACATATAGTGTTACAATTAATTACAAATTAATAAAAGACGCTTATTTAGCATACATACAAATATAATTTTGAATGCAAGAATCTGATAAAATTATATGGAGGAGATCCGGAAAACAAATTAATTTTTCTATAAAAAAAATAAACATTAAACTAAGTTTCAACAACATATAAATAAAAGAACTTTAATGAAAAATGAAACTTACGAACCGAGATGATATCTGTAAAAAAATCCAAATCTCCTATTACAAGAACACCATTATTATGTTCATCTCTTTATTAAGAACACTCCACCATCATAAAAACTTGGTGTTTATAGAAACTTTTTTTTGGTACGACGTTTCACGCTTTTTATGTGTACACATGTGAACTTATAATGATGTTGTACAAGGTATATGTAGAAGTTAAGACAATTTAGGTTTTTCTTTTTTAACGGGGATGATCTTACCAATTTTAATTTTATTTTTGTTACTATCACAATTTGGGAAAGTTAGAAACTCTTTAAGATGATTAGAACGTTAAAGTGATTTCCACTAACGAAGAAATTGTTCTCAACGAGAAATTATTTCCGGGAACAACTTTGACGTTGATTGCAACGTCAAAGTGGTTACCAAAATGTAAAAGTTATTCTCTTTGTTAAGTTGAGTAGTTCTCGGAAACGACTTTAACGTTGGTTAGAACGTTAAAGTGGTTTCCACTAACGAAGAAGTGGTTTCCACTAACGAAGAAGTTATTCCCAACGAGAAATTGTTTTCGAGAACAACTTTGACGTTAATTGCAACATTAAAGTGGTTTTCAAAATGTAAAAATTGTTCCTTTTGTTAAGTTGAGTAGTTTATGGAAACGACTTTAACGTTGGTTAGAACGTTAAAGTGGTTTCCACTAACGAATAAGTTATTCCCAATGACAAATTGTTTCCGTGAACAACTTTGACGTTGATTTCAACGTTAAAGTGGTTTCCAAAAGGTAAAAGTTGTTCCATTTGTTAAGTAGAGTAGTTTTCAAAAATGACTTTGACGATGGTTAGAACATTAAAGTGGTTTCCAGTAACGTTGAAGTTGTTCCAAATGAGAAGTTGTGCCCATGAACTACATTGACATTGATTTCAACGTTAAAATGGATTCCGAAATGTAAAGGTTGTTCCGTTATTAGGTTGAGTAGTTTTCGAAAAAAACATCGACGTTAGTTAGAACGTTTAAGATGTTTCCAACTAGTAGTTGTTCCCAAAAACAACTTTGACGTTAATTATAACGTTAGAGTGGTTTTCATAACGTAAAACGTGTTTCCTTTGTTAAGATTGAGTGGTTTCCAGAAACAACTCTAATGTTGGATAAAACGTCAAAGTGGTTTCCATCAACGTTGAAGTTGTTCCCAACGGGTAATTGTTCCCATAAACAACTTTGACGTTAATTATAATGTTAGAGTGGTTTCCATAATACAAAAGTTGTTCCCTTTGTTAAGGTTTAGTGGTTACCGGGATCAATTCTAACGTTGATTAGTGATGAGAACAAGGCAGCTGCATCAAATGATCCATTGCATGTTCCGGTTGGGCCAATAACAAGGGCAAGAGCTAAGAGATTCAAAGAAGCACTAAATGGCCTAATTCAAGACACTTGAGCTGATTTTGAATTGTTGAAGTCCAAGATAAGCCCACATGAAGACCAAGGCATAATTAATGTCATTAAGGCAATTGATTGGGGCGAATAAGGAAGACTTGGATGTGTGGCACAAGCTAGGAGAAGAGTCAACTTTGGCTGATTTATTCCCTTTTAATTTCCAAAGAATAATGGTTGATTTGTTTCCCAAATTAAGGGGCTGATTTGTTTCCAGATTTAGCTTTCCAATTAGGAAGCAAGTCAATAGTTGCTAGTTTAGTATTTATTTATTTCCTAAATTTGTTTGCATTTATTTTCATAATTGTAAGGCATTAATTGCCTAATATTTATTCCCTTTTAGGTCTTAGATATTTTTAGTATAAAGGGACCAATTGATGTAGTTGGAGAACATACTTGAATTGAATAAAAATTGTGAGAGTTCATCTCTTTTTGGTTCTGAAAACTTGACTTATCACTCACATCTTCTTCTTGTTCTTGAGTGTGGCGTCTTCAACTTCTTGATACCGTTGGTTCTTACCTCTTTATAGGTAACGGGTCGAGGTACGATAACGTTCTTGTTTATAAACTTGGTTTGAAAACGATCCTTCGTTACCATATATTGGTTCCGGGTCTCACTGCTCTTGGTGAGGTTCATATCAGTTGGTATCAGAGCTTAGGCTTCTAAATCAGGTTTAATCTATCCTTGTTCTTTCTCTTCTCTGTATTCATTTGTTTTAACAAAAAAAAAAAAAAAAAAACGTTTGATCAAATCCGGTACAAAAAAAAAAAAAAAAAAGTACCAAAATCTTGTTTGTGTCCACTTGATCAAGATCGGTAAAAAAATTTTTTTTTTTTTTTTTTTTGGTGTCGTGTAGTTGAACCTATATCAACTATTTATATTCATTATCTTGATTTCGTGCATTGATATTAAAAAAAAAAAAATTAATAGCTAAAGAATTTCGTCTTCATTATTCTTGTCCTTTTGCTCAGTTACTTCTATTTTTCTTGCACTTATTGTGAGTGTCCGTATAAGTTCAAAAAAAAAAAAGAACTGAAAGAGTTAACAAAGAGTGGAAAAAGGCAAGAGTGTGTGAGCTCATCAAAGGGTAAAAGCCAAAGAATTGAGTGAAAACACGAGTGTGAGTGCCACCATCTTTGAGAGTAAACACGTGAGGGAGTGTTTGTGAGGCTTACTAATTTCTTTTGCTTTGCAGGTTTCAAATATATCATGTGATAAAAGTAGAGACTTATCTGATGTTGCACCAGAAACGATAGATCTTAATTTTTTGTATAAAGCCATACAAAAAAACATGGAGCGGATGGAGATTAAGATTGGTGAGGTGCATGATAGGATAGATAAGGTGGAGTCTAGTTCACAAAAGGTGCAACCAATTAGGGTTCCTAATGTGGAACGAAGAGAAAGAAACCCACCTAGAGACAATTACGAAGATGATTATGGGAATGACCTAGAGGAGGGTGATCGCATGTCCAATGTGGGTACAGGTAGATTGAGGCGCGAAATGGGAGGTAGAGGAGTTAGGTATGGGTATAGAGGAGATAGGTATAGAGAGAGGGCTGATAATAATTTGGGTAGTATAAAGGTGAAAATCCCAACGTTCCAAGGTAAAACTGATCCCGAAGCTTATTTTGAGTGGGAGAAAAGAATAGAATTGGTATTTGACTGCCATGACTATTCTGAATTAAAGAAGGTAAAGTTGGCTGCCATAGAATTTACTGATTATGCTATTGTTTGGTGGGATCAATTGATTGTGAGTAGAAGACGAAATGGAGAAAGACCTATTGAGACTTGGGAGGAGATGAACGCTGTCATGAGGAAGCGTTTCATTCCGAATCACTATTATAGGGGTTTGTTTCAAAAATTACAAACCCTTACTCAAGGGTCTAAGTGTGTTGAAGATTACTACAAGAAGATGGAGATAGCCATGATTTGAGCTGATGTAGAGGAAGATCGAGAGGCTACTATGGCTAGGTTTTTAAGTGGACTAAACCGAGACATAGCAAATGTGGTGGAGTTACAACATTATGTTGAATTGAGTGACATGGTACACATGGCAATTAAGGTGGAACAACAGTTGAAGAGAAAGAGTTCCACACGGGTTGGGCAAAATTCGGGTTCTTCATCATCATGGAAACCGAATTGGAGCAAGAGGGATGACCAACATAGTTTCAAGGCCAAGGCCGAACCTTCCAGAGATCATAAAGTCGGAGGCACATTAAAACAAGGTACATCAGATTCTCAACCTTCTAGAAATAGTGACATTAAGTGCTTTAAGTGTCTGGGAGCAGGTCATATTGCATCTCAATGCCCAAACAAGAGAGTAATGGTTTTGAAGGATGATGGTGAGATCGAATCTGAAGGTGAATCTGATGATGAGTCCATGCCACCTTTGGAGGATGCAAGTGACATTGAATATCCGGTGGACGGAGAGCTTTTGGTGGCGAGAAGAGCTCTTAGTGCTCAAGCCAAGGAAGATGATGAGGTACAACGTGACAACACTTTTCATACCCGCTGCCATGTTAATGATAAGGTATGTAGCATGATCATTGATGGGGGGAGTTGTACTAATGTGGCTAGCACTAATTTTGTGAAGAAATTGAATTTAGCCACTTTGAGGTATCCAAAACCATATAAGCTACAGTGGTTAAATGATAGTGGGGAAATCAAGGTGACTAAACAAGTGTTGGTGACATTTTCAATTGGAAAGTACAAAGATGAAGTCCTTTGTGATGTGGTACCAATGAATGCGGGCCATATCCTTTTGGGGAGACCAAGGCAGTTCGATAGGCATGTGACCCATGATGGGTATACCAATAGATACTCCTTTGTACTCAATAAAAAATCAATTACTCTTGTACCTTTAACCCCAAAACAAGTGTAAGAAGATCAAGTAAGGTTAAGAAAAGAGAGAGATGTAAAAAAAGAGAGTGAGAGTGAGAGTTCAAAAGAAAGAGAGAGAAATGAAAAAGATTCTGAAATAGCAAAAAAAGAAAAAAAAGATGAAAAAGAAAAAGTGGTTGTTGAGAAAAAGAGAGAGAGAAAACAAGTAAGTTTTTATGCAAGGGAGAGTGAGGTCAAAAAGGCTCTATTTTCAAATCAGCCAATGATTGTACTTTTGTACAAAGAGGCTTGCTTTAGTACTAATGAACTTAACCCTTCTTTGCCTAGTGTTGTTGTTTCTCTATTGCAGGACTATGATGAAGTGTTTCCCGAAGAGATGCCTATTGGTTTACCACCAATAAGGGGGATTGAGCACCAAATTGACTTTGAACCCGTAGCACCCATCCCAAATAGACCAACATATAGAAGTAATCCTGAGGAGACAAAGGAACTTCAAAGGCAGGTTAGTGAGCTCATGGAAAAGGGGTATGTACGTGAGAGCATGAGTCCTTGTGCGGTTCCTGTATTGCTTGTGCCAAAGAAGGATGGAACATGGAGGATGTGCATTGATTGTCGTGCCATCAACAATATCACTGTAAAGTATCGACATCCTATTCCTAGATTAGATGATATGCTTGATGAATTACATGGTTCTATTGTTTTTACTAAAATTGATCTTAAAAGTGGATATCATCAAATTAGGATGAAGGAAGGTGATGAGTGGAAAACTGCTTTCAAAACAAAATATGGATTATATGAGTGGTTAGTTATGCCTTTTGGATTAACTAATGCACCAAGTATTTTCATGAGATTAATGAACCACATTTTGCGTGCTTTTATTGGAAAGTTTGTGGTTGTTTATTTTGATGACATTCTGATTTATAGCAAAAACATGGATGAGCATGTTGAACATTTAAAACTTGTTTTAGGTGTTTTAAGAACAGAAAAGTTGTTTGCTAATCTCAAAAAGTGCACCTTTTGCACCGATAAACTTGTATTTCTGGGCTTTGTTTTTAGTGCTAAGGGAATTGGGGTTGATGAAGAAAAGGTTAAGGCAATTAAGGAGTGGCCGAAACCTACCAATGTGGGACAAGTGAGAAGTTTACATGGGTTGGCTAGTTTTTATAGGAGGTTTGTGAAAGATTTTGGTAGTGTAGCTGCACCTTTAACCGAAGTTATCAAAAAGAATGTGGGTTTTAAGTGGGGTAATGAACAAGAAAAGGCATTTAACTTGATTAAGGAAAAATTAACTAATGCACCTTTGCTTGCTATGCCTGACTTTGCTAAAACTTTTGAGATTGAGTGTGATGCTTCAGGAATAGGTATTGCAGCTGTTCTAATGCAAGAAGGTCGTCCCATTGCATATTTTAGTGAGAAGATAAGTGGAGTAGCCTTGAATTATCCTACCTATGACAAGGAGATGTACGCTTTGATTTGAGCATTGGAAACTTGGCAACACTACCTTTGGCCAAAAGAATTTGTGATTCACACGGATCATGAGTCCTTGAAGCATATAAAGGGGCAACACAAGCTAAATAAGCGCTATGCAGAGTGGGTGGAGTTCATTGAAACGTTTTCATATGTGATCAGGTACAAAAAGGGTAAGGAAAACGTGGTCGCTGATGCTCTGTCAAGAAGGTACGTTCTACTTTCTACTTTGGATGCTAAATTGTTTGGTTTTGGATACATTAAACAGTTGTATGTGGAAGATTCTGATTTTGGTAATGTGTTCAATGCATGTGAAAAGGCTGCATTTGGTAAATTTTATAGGCATGATGGATTTTTGTTTAGAGAAACTAAATTATGTGTGCCTAAGAGTTCTTTTCGTGAATTGCTTGTTGGAGAAGCTCATGGGGGAGGTTTGATGGGGCATTTTTTGTGTAGCTAAGACACTAGATACTTTGCATGAACATTTTTTTTGGCCTCATATGAAACGTGATGTAGAAAGAATCTGTGAGAAATGCATTACTTGTAGACAAGCCAAGTCTAGGATTAAGCCTCATGGATTGTATACTCCTTTGCCTATACCTAGTGGACCTTGGATTGATATTTCAATGGATTTTGTGTTGGGTTTGCCTAGGTCAAAAAGGGGTAGGGACTCTATATATGTGGTTGTTGATAGGTTTTCTAAAATGGCACATTTCATTCCTTGTCATAAAACCGATGATGCATCACATATTGCTGATTTGTTTTTCAAAGAAATTGTAAGATTGCATGGCATGCCTAAGACCATTGTTTCGGATAGAGATGCTAAGTTCTTAAGCTACTTTTGGAAGACTTTGTGGGGTAAGTTAGGCACTAAACTTTTATTTTCTACCACTTGTCATCCACAAACTGATGGTCAAACTGAAGTAGTTAATAGGACTTTATCTACCTTGTTGCGTGCTATAATACAAAAGAACTTGAAAACATGGGAGGATTGTCTGCCGCATGTAGAGTTTGCTTATAATAGGAGCGTGCATTCTGCAACTCATTTTTCGCCTTTTGAAATTGTGTATGGTTTTAACCCATTGACTCCTTTGGATTTAATTCCTTTACCTGTGAATGAGCATGTTAACTTGGATGGAAAGAAAAAGGCAGATTTTGTAAAGCAAATCCATGAAAAGACTCGGGAAAACGTAGAGAGACGAACTAAGCAATATGCCAATCAAGCAAATAAAGGGCGTAAGAAGGTTGTGTTTGAGCCCGGTGATTGGGTGTGGTTGCATATGAGGAAGGAACGATTCCCAGCCCAGCGGAGTTCTAAACTACTTCCAAGGGGAGATGGCCCATTTCAAGTGATTGAAAGAATCAATGATAACGCATACAAGTTGGATCTTCCAGGTGAGTACAATGTTAGTGCAAGCTTCAATGTTTCTGATTTGTCTCCTTTTGATGTAGGCGACGATTTGAGGACAAATCCTTTTCAAGAGGGAGGGAATGATGAGAACAAGGCAGCTGCATCAAATGATCCATTGCATGTTTCGGTTGGGCCAATAACAAGGGCAAGAGCTAAGAGATTCAAAGAAGCACTAAATGGCCTAATTCAAGACACTTGGGCTGATTTTGAATTGTTGAAGTCCAAGATAAGCCCACATGAAGACCAAGGCATAATTAATGTCATTAAGGCAATTGATTGGGCCGAATAAGGAAGACTTGGGTGTGTGGCACAAGCTAGGAGAAGAGTCAACTTTGGCTGATTTATTCCCTTTTAATTTCCAAAGAATAATGGTTGATTTGTTTCCCAAATTAAGGGGCTGATTTGTTTTCAGATTTAGCTTTCCAATTAGGAAGCAAGTCAATAGTTGCTAGTTTAGTATTTATTTATTTCCTAAATTTGTTTGCATTTATTTTCATAATTGTAAGGCATTAATTGCCTAATATTTATTCCCTTTTAGGTCTTAGATATTTTTAGTATAAAAGGGACCAATTGATGTAGTTGGAGAACATACTTGAATTGAATAAAAATTGTGAGAGTTCATCTCTTTTTGGTTCCGAAAACTTGACTTATCACTCACATCTTCTTCTTGTTCTTGAGTGTGGCGTCTTCAACTTCTTGATACCGTTGGTTCTTACCTCTTTATAGGTAACGAGTCGCGGTCCGATAACGTTCTTGTTTATAAACTTGGTTAGAAAACGATCCTTCGTTACCATATATTGGTTCCGGGTCTCACTGCTCTTGGTGAGGTTCATATCAATTAGAACGTCAAAAAGGTATCCATCAACATTGAAGTTATACCCAAAGAATAGTTGTTCCCGAGAACAACTTTGACGTTAATTATAACGTTAGAGTGGTTTCCATAATGTAAAACTTGTTCCCTTTGTTAAGGTTTAGTGGTTCCCGGAAACAACTCTAACGTTGGTTAGAACGTCAAAGTGGTTTCCTTCAACGTTGAAGTAGTTCCCAACGAGTAGTTGTTTCCGGGAAAAAATTTGACATTAATTATAACGTTAGAGTGGTTTCCATAATGTAAAAGTTGTTCTCTTTGTTAATGTTGAGTTATTTTCGGGAACAAATCTAACGTTGATTAGAACTTCAAAGTGGTTTCCATCAACGTTGAAGTTGTTCCCGGGAACAACTTTGACGTTAATTATAACATTAGAGTGGTTTCCATAATGTAAAAGTTGTTCCCTTTATTAAGGTTGAGTTGTTCTCGGGGAAAACTATAACGTTTGTTAGAACGTCAAAGTGGTTTCCATCAACGTTGAAGTTGTTCCCGGAAATTTTTTTGACATTAATTATAAAATTAGAATGGTTTCCATAATGTAAAAGTTGTTCCTTTTGTTAAGATTTAGTGGTTCCCGGAAACAACTCTAACGTTGATGAACGTTGGTTAGAACGTCAAAGTGGTTTCCATCAACATTGAAGTTGTTCCCGAGAACAACTTTGACTTAAATTATAACTTTAGAGTGGTTTCCATGATGTAAAAGTTATTCTCTTTGTTAAGGTTGAGTGGTTCTCGGGAACAACTTTAATGTTGATTAGAACGTTAAAGTGGTTTGCATCAACGTTGAAGTTGTTCCCAACGAGTAGTTATTCCCGAGAAAAACTTTGACGTTAATTATAACGTTAGAGTGGTTTCCATAATGTAAAAGTTGTTCCTTTTGTTAAGGTTGAGTGGTTCTCAGAAACAACTCTAAGTTAGTTAGAATGTCAAAGTGGTTTCCATCAACGTTGAAGTTGTTCCCAATGAGTAGTTGTTCCCGGGAATAATATTAACGTTAATTATATTGTTAGAGTGGTTTCCATAATGTAAAACTTGTTCTCTTTGTTAAGGTTGAGTGGTTCCCGGGAACAACTCTAACGTTGATTAGAACGTCAAAGTGGTTTCCATCAACGTTGAAGTTATTCCCAACGAATAGTTGTTTCTGAGAACAACTTTGACGTTAATTATAATGTTAGAGTTGATTCCATAATGTCAAACTTGTTCCCTTTGTTAAGGTTTAGTGGTTCCCGGGAACAAATCTAATTGGTTAGAACGTCAAAGTGGTTTTCATCAACATTGAACTTGTTCCCAACGAGTAGCTGTTCCTGGTTGAGTGGTTCCCTTTGTTAAAGTTGAGTGGTTCTTGGGAACAACTCTAATATTGATTAGAACGTCAAAGTGGTTTTCATCAACGTTGAAGTTGTTCCCAATGAGTAGTTGTTCCTGGGAATAACTTTGACGTTAATTATAACGTTACAGTGGTTTCCGTAATGTAAACGTTGTTTTTTTTTGTTAAGGTTGAGTGGTTCCCGCGAACTACTCTAATGTTTATTAGAACGTCAAAGTGGTTTGCATCAACGTCAAAGTGGTTTGCATCAACGTTGAAGTTGTTCCCATCGAGTAGATTTTCCCGGGAACAACTTTGACGTTAATTATAACGTTAGTGTGGTTTCCGTAATGTAAAAGTTATTCTTTTTGTTAAGGTTAATTGTTTCCAGGGAATAACTCTAACGTTGGTTAGAATGTCAAAGTGGTTTCCATCAACGTTGAAGTTGTTCCTAGGTACAATATTAACGTTAATTATATCGTTAGAGTGGTTTCCATAATGTAAAACTTGTTCTCTTTGTTAAGGTTGAGTGGTTCCCGGGAACAACTCTAACGTTGATTAGAAAGTCAAAGTGGTTTCCATCAATGTTGAATTTATTCCCAACGAATAGTTATTCCCGAGAACAACTTTGACGTTAATTATAACGTTAGAGTGGTTTCCATAATGTTAAACTTGTTCCCTTTGTTAAGGTTTAGTGGTTCTCGGGAACAACTCTAACGTTGGTTAGAACGTCAAAATGGTTTTCATCAATGTTGAAGTTGTTCCCAACGAGTAGTTGTTCCCCAGAACAACTTTGACGTTAATTATAACGTTACAGTGGTTTCCATAATGTAAAAGTTGTTCTCTTTGTTAAGGTTGAGTGGTTCCCGGGAACAACTCCAATATTGATTAGAACGTCAATGTGGTTTCCATCAACGTTGAAGTTGTTCCCAATGAGTAGTTGTTCCTGGGAACAACTTTGACGTTAATTGTAACGTTACAGTGGTTTCCGTAATGCAAAAGTTGTTCTTTTTGTTAAGGTTGAGTGGTTCTCGCGAACAACTCTAATTTTGATTAGAACGTTAAAGTGGTTTGCATCAACATTGAAGCTGTTCCCAACGAGTAGTTGTTCCCGGGAACAACTTTGACGTTAATTATAACGTTAGAGTGGTTTCCGTAATGTAAAAGTTGTTCCTTTTGTTAAGGTTGAGTGGTTCTCGGGAACAACTCTAACGTTGGTAAGAATGTCAAAGTGGTTTCCATCAACGTTGAAGTTGTTCCCAATGAGTAGTTGTTCCCGGGAATAATATTAATGCTAATTATATCGTTAGAGTGGTTTCCATAATGTAGAACTTGTTCTCTTTGTTAATGTTGAGTGGTTCCTGGGAATAACTCTAACGATGATAAGAACGTCAAAGTGGTTTCCATCAGCGTTAAAGTTATTCCCAACGAATAGTTTTTTTCGAGAACAACTTTGACGTTAATTATAATGTTAGAGTTGTTTCCATAATGTAAAACTTGTTCCCTTTGTTAATGTTTAGTGGTTCCTGAGAACAACTCTAACGTTGGTTAGAACGTCAAAGTGGTTTTCATCAATGTTGAAGTTGTTCCCAATGAGTAGTTGTTCCCAGGAACAACTTTTACTTTAATTATAACGTTACAACTGCTTTCATAATGTAAAAGTTGTTCCCTTTGTTAAGGTTGAGTGGTTCCCGTGAACAACTCTAATGTTGTTTAGAATGTCAAAGTTGATTCCATCAATGTTGATGTTGTTCCCAATGAGTAGTTGTTCCCGGGAACAACTTTGATGTTAATTATAACGTTTGAGTGGTTTCCGTAATGTAAAAGTTGTTCCTTTTGTTAAGGTTGAGTGGTTCCCGGGAACAACTCTAATGTTGGTTAAAATGTCAAAGTGGTTTCCATCAACGTTGAAGTTTTTCCCAATGAGTAGTTGTTCCCGGGAACAACTATGACTCTAATTATAACGTTAGAGTGATTTCCATAAAGTAAAACTTGTTCCTTTTGTTAAGGTTTAGTGGTTCCCGGAAACAACTTTAACGTTGGTTTGAACCTTGATGGAAATCAAAGTGGTTTCCATTAACGTTGAAGTTGTTCCTAACGAATAGTTTTTCCCGGGAATAAGTTATACATTAATTATAACGTTGGAGTGGTTTCCATAATATAAAACTTGTTCCCTTTGTTAAGGTTGAGTGGTTCCTGGGAACAACTCTAACAACTCTAACGTTGGTTAGAACATTAAAGTAGTTCCTAGGAATATTGAAGTTGTTCTTAGAAACTGTTGACGTCGATTTCTGGATTGTATCAGAAAAGCCAACAAGGATTGGATTTCAGCTGTTAATTCAAAGAGAAAGAGATTCAAAGAGAGTAACGAAGATAAAAGTTTTACGTGGCAAAACTTCGATGACCGGAGAAACGCCCACGGGTGGTTGAAGGATCAACCAAGCCAAAATCCACTATGAAAATATGATGTTTACAAGCTCTCGATCTCTCTTTCTTCTCTCAGTATTTTTCTGTTGTTTGTTGTGTTAGTATTGCCTTTATCTTTTGGAGCTAGATTATGGGTCTATTTATATGCTTATAGAACCCTAATCTGCTTTGTACAAGTAATACGTATTTAATTGTGATTCGGTTACTTGTTTGAGGTTGATTTGTCTTCTTTCCTGTTTCGGAGTCTTTTATGGAAATCGAGTGGGATTCTAGTAGTGTAGTTCAATTTGGACTTGTTTCCTTATAAGAATGTAGTCTTCGTAAAGAAATCAAGTTATTTCCTGATTGGGGACTCTTCTAACTTAATGTTCCATTTTATTTAGGATTCCTTCCTGATGGATATCTTCGCGTATTTAATGACTTAATCCATGTGAAATAAGCACTAAGTTCTTACTCGAGTCGTATTTATTCCCGAGTAAGAGTAATACCTTATGGTCTCGAGTAGCGACGTTTGAGCCCGAGTGGAAGCGTTGTTTAACCAGTCCCGAGTGTTGTTAACTAATCCCGAGTAGGTTTCATTCTATATATGCTTACTCGGGCATTTCTTCTCTTTAATGATGCCTCGTAGGATATTTCCTGAGTGCCCATTTGGGTGTCCACCTGGCTATTTTCTCCTTCCTGTCAATGACGTTTATGCTTGGTAAAATTCACATACAACAATACCCCCTTAAAATATTTTTGCCGAGTAAATTTCATTTCGGGCAAGAGTATTTTAATCGTCTTAATTTTCACTTGTCAGAATAGCCATCTTGTCATAATGGCTTGTCTTAATGGTGACCCTGTAATTTCGATTCGCTTCATCATGCGAGATCTTAAATGATTGCGACGTTTTGAAGTTCTGACGGTTGAGTGCTACTTCCTGTTTTGACACGGGTCCCTCGTCTCTTCGTTTTTCAATATCATTTATGAGAAATGATTTTTGCGTTTCCCCAAACGCCGCCTACGTCATCGAGTTTTGTCATAAGTTTTTTCCCGCTTTGAAATCCTAGGGTTTTGTGCCGCCTCATCTTTAAATTCTTCGCTGAGAGACATTATTGGTTTATTCTCAAAAAATTTCAGTAGAAATTTCTTTAAACGCAGATTTCTTTATCCAGAAGTTCGCGATTCTCCGTTTGAAGATCTTGCATCAATCTCAATTCAAGGTTAGTCTTAATGGGGTCATCTTCCCGCCATTGTCTCTTTAAAATCGCTTTTGATGCATTAAAACGTGGGGATTTCCAGTTAGTTTCTTGCATTAAACGATTAGTAGGGGATATCCTAATAGATGAACCTCCATTCTTAGAGGTTGATGTTTCTGGGTTTCTCCCTAACGTCACTTTCAGCATTGTATCGAGTTCTCCATCTAGTTCTGATTCTGATATTTCTGATCACAGGGTATCTTTTCGAAGGATGGGTAAACATCAGAGCAGAAGTAAGGTATACAAGCACGGCTCGAGCAGCGTTCAGACCAGGGAACAGACTGTTAACGAGGGTGACATTGATGAAGTGTACAAGGCGTCTCGCCTTTCGTTTTCTGATACTCGCCCGAGTGGCTTTGATACTGAGCCGAATGTGGTCGGGTCAGCTGAGATAGAAAAATACAGCTCCCAATTCGACTTGCCCGACTCAATCACTTTGGTTCCTGCGGGGGATAGAGCCGTATGGAATCCTCTTGAGGGCATGGTAGTGATTTATGGATCTATTCTTTGCTGCGGCGTCACACTTCTCTTTCAACCATTTATTGCCTGGTTTTTGGCTGAAGCAGGGATAGCCCCAGCTTAATTGGCCCCGAATAGTTACAAAGTCTTGATGTGCATGTGGCACATGTTCATTCGAATGAACCTTTCGCCGCCTTCCCCGAATGAAATCAAGCATTTCTTTACGCTAAGACAGGTTAGCAAAATGGGGACCTATTTTCTTGCATTTACTCCCTCGGACGGTTGGGTCCCCAAAGAAGCAAAGGTGAATCGGGAGGTCGATGCTTCTGATTACGAAAAAAGAAGGGTTTTATATGGGGATTCCCGACATCCAACAAGTTCTAGAAGAACAGTTGGTTTTTTACTGGAGGGACTCTCGGTCTCAATGTCACTGTTGGATCTGGGGATTCCCGGACGGTGTTGAGTGTTCCCCGTTTCTTCTGTTCCCCCGAAGTGTGGAACAGAAAAATAATTGATTATAGTGATTCTGAGCTGAATAGGCTGACTCGGGCAGCTGTTCGTACTCTGGAGAAGAGGAGCAAGAGCTACCTTTTTAAAGAGGAGGATTTGATAAAGCTCGGCTTCTTCAGACAAATTTCGGGCCATCGCAGGCGATGTAAGTAACCCGGCACCCTTTCTGTTGTATTTTTCTGCTTTTCATTTTCTTTTCTAACATGTTTTTTTTTACTAGTGTTCGATACGGACGTCGTCAGCAATCTTCAGGCTCGCCAGGTGAAGGCGATTTTGCAAGCGAGTAGAAAGGAAGCTTCCCGTCAGGGTGATGAAGGTATTGCTCCACCCGAGCCTGATGAGGAAACTGATATTGCTGAGCAAACTCCCGAGTGCGTTGATCGGGGTGTTCAGCCTTCTACTCAGGATTTTGCTGGTCCAAGTGGCCAAGGTGAGCCAATTGACACCTAACTGCAATAAAATAGGGAGAGGCAATATGAAGGTCCTGGTGTAGAGCCTGTTGGACGGTTTGAAGCTGGCGACGGTGGTAACGTCTTGACGGATCAAGTGCTTGCAGGTGCCGAATTCTTTGAGTCTTTTTGGGACGATCCGCTGGAAGATCCTGCTGCTGATCTTAACTTCCACCGTTCTCGGGGTGAGAAGAGAAAGGCAGTTAGTTCACCATCTCGTCCTCTCAAAGTTCCTCGGGTAGTCTCATTCATTGACTCCAGCGAAGGTCATTTTGACCCTGCTCGGCTGGCATGGTCCTACGATCTTCTCCGCCCATTCGAGATTTGATGGTCCCGAAAATTCTATTTGCATGTTCTTTTTATCATGCTCTGCTTCCATATGTTCTTATTATCATATGCTTTCTTTTGGAAATCCCGAACTAGATGCTATCCTTTCGGAAATTTAGAGTAGTTTTATTTATTACTGTAAAAAATCGACAGATTTAAATTATAGTTTAATATTTATTCTACCAATATTGTCCTGACTAGAAAAAAGAACAAAATATTCAATATAAATATATATATATATATATATATTAAGGATAGAAAATCTTCAGATATTGGCCATTGCATGGTCGGGGTAACACCCCTCCATTGGGTCGAGCAATCCATTAAGCTCCATGGCCAGCTATCCCCTCGATCTTGTATGGACCTTCCCATTTGTCAGCCAGGGATCCTGCGGCTCTATTTTTTGTGTTCAATGACACATTTCTGAGCACCAGGTCTCCTAGCTGGAATTTCTGATCAGAACACTAGAGTTGTAGTGGCGAGCCACTCTTTGCTGATATGCTGTATTTCTTATTCGGGACCTTTCCCTTTTTTCTTCTAGCTCATCCAAACTTTGTAGTAGCATATCAACATTCTGTTCTTCATCGTATAGCCTGACCCGGGGGGACGCCTACGATGTTTCTACGGGGATGACAGATTCTGTTCCGAACGCTAAGGTGAACGGAGTTTCTCCTGTTGAAGTCCTTGCTGTCGTCCGATATTACCATAATACTTCAGGAAGATTTTCAACCCAGCTTCCTTTTTTGTCATCTAACTTTGCTTTAATGGTGTGCTTGATAATTTTATTTACTGCTTCTACTTGCCCGTTTGTTTGAGGATGAGCTGGTGTTGCATAGTAGTTAGCAATCTGATACTTCTCGCACAACTGTCTGAACTTTTGGTTATCAAAATGAGTGCCATTGTCGGTGATTATAGTGTCCGGAACTCCAAACCTATAAAATATGTTTTTCTTTACAAAATTTATGGTGTTGGCTTCTGTGATATGCACCAGCGCTTCAGCTTCTACCCATTTTATGAAATAATCGACAGCTACTATAGCTTGTTTTGCTCCACCCCCTATCCCAGCTGGCATTAGCCCGATCAGGTCTAGGCCCCACATGGAGAATGGCCATGGGTCAGTGAGGTTTCTGAGCTTTTCTGGGGGTTGTCAGATATCGTTGGCAATCCTTTGACTGGTTTTGCAACTTTCCGACCACTGCTGTGCATCTGAGAAAAGTATAGGCCAGTAATAGCTTTGCCTGAGTACCTTATGCGCTAGACTTCTACCTCCAGTGTGGTTCCCGCAAACTCCTCTGTGGATCTCTTGAAGTATTCGATATGCATATTCTTCCGGTACATATCTCTGGAGAGCTCGGGAAAGCCCTCTTCTGTATAATTCTCCTCCAATCATGGTATACCTAGCCGATCGATACCTGATGCGCTTTTCTAATACCTGATCTTCCGGGAGCACGCCTTCTTCTAGGAACCTTCTCAGCTGGACCATCCAACCGTCTTGCGGTGTTCAGATTTCTAAAATTTCCAAATGCTTAGGTTCAGCCGTACTCGGTTTAAGGAGGTGTGAAACTGGAATGGTCTTTGGTCTGATTGAGGTTGTTGCTGACGCTAATTTAGACAATGCGTCAGCCTTTTCATTTTCTTCCCTTGGGATCTGAGCTATCTTGTAATCTTTAAATTTTTGGAGGAGCTGTTTCGCGATGTCACGGTAGGCTATCATACCTTCATCTTTGGCCTGGTACTCCTCCATAACCTGGTTGAGAACTACCTGTGAATCGCTGAATATCTCAACTTCATCTGCCCCGAGAGCTATGCAGACTCTGATTCCAGCTAACAATGCCTCGTACTCGGCTTGATTATTGGTTGCTTTAAAATCAAATCTCATGGCACATTCAACATCATCTCCTTCTGGGGTGCGAACTACGATCCCTGCCCCGCTGTCATGAGTATTTGAAGAGCCATCAACATACAGTTTCCATGGGAAACTCTTACCCAAGAGTCTTTTTGCTTCCGGGTTTGATTCTGTGAACTCGGCTATGAAGTCTGCCACAGCTTGTCCTTTGAGGGAGGTTCTGGGAACATAATGAATATCGAATTCACTTAGCTCGATTGCCCATTTGGTAAGTCTTCCTGATATTTCTGGTTTTTGTAAAATTTGTCTTAATAGGCAATTGGTGAGAACCTGGATTGTATGGGCCTGAAAATATGGTCTCAACTTTTTTACTGATGAAATCAATGCTAAGGCCATCTTCTCTGCCTGTGAGTACCTGGTCTCAGCCGGTACGAGTGTCTTGCTAGTATAATACACTGGTTTCTATACTCCATCTTCTGTTTTGACTAAGACTTAACTTGCTGCAAGCTCGGTTATTGACAGATACAGCTGGAGTATTTCCCCTTTTTGTTGTTTTGAGAGAACTGGAGCCTGTCCCCAAGTACTCTTTTATTTTTAAGAATGCCTGCTCGCACTTTTTATTCCACTCGAGTCCTTTCCCTTTTTTGATTATCTTGAAGAATGGTGCGCACCTATCTGTAGCCCTTGAGATGAATCTTCCCAAGGAGGCTAAACACCCTGTTAAGCGCTGTACCTCTTTCAATGTTTTAGGTGAGGTCATTTCTTGCAAAGCCTGGATCTTCTCGGGATTAACTTCGATTCCTCTTTGATGGACTTGAAAACCCAAGAATCTCCCTGAATGGACACCGAATAAACATTTTTTTGGGTTTAATTTCATCTGGTATCTTCTCAAAACATCAAATGTCTCTAGGAGGTCCCGGGCATGCTCATCTGCCGAGACAGTTTTAGTCAACATTTCATCAATGTACACTTCCATGTTCCTTCCTATTTGCCGAGTGAAGATTTTATTGACCAACCTTTGATACGTAGCACCAGCATTTTTTAAACCGAAGGGCATTATTGTGTAGCAATATAAACCCTGATCCGTTGTGAAAGCTGTTTTTTCTTCATCAGCTTTGTTCATCCGGATCTGATTGTATCTCGAGTAAGCGTCCATGAAGCTGAGCAATTCGTGACCTGCTATGGCATCCACCAGCTGGTCTATCCTTGGAAGTGGGAAGCTATCCTTTGGACATGCCTTGTTTAGATCCGTGAAATCTACGCACATCCTCCATTATCCATTTTTCTTCTGGACGAGGACTATGTTGGCGACCCACTGAGGGTAGCTGACTTCTCTGATTGATCCAGTTGCCAGTAGCTTTTCCACCTCTTGTTTGATTGCTTGACTTCTTTCAGGATTGAACGATCTTCTCTTTTGTATTACCGGTTTTGCATTCGGGCTAATTGCGAGGTGGTAGGATATTACTCAGGCATTTATTCCCACCATATCTCCGTGACTCCAAGCGAACACATCTTTGTACTCCTTAAGCAGATTGGTTAGTTCTTGCTTGACTTTTCCATCCAAGTTAGCCCTGATCTTGATTTTCTTATCCGGTTCGTCTTCTTTAAGTACTATTTCAACCAATTCTGTTTTGTATTCATTCAAGCCCTCCCTTGGATCCAGTTCGAATGACAAGGATTCTTCACACTGATTTGGCTGCATTATGGTGCACACTTGTTCAGCATCATGCTTGTCTCTGTATACTGACAGGTTTGCTCTTCGGGCCATCTCTTGGAATCCCTTGACTATCCCAACCCCTTGTTCTGTTGGGAACTTGATCATTAATGCATAAGTGGCCGTCACAGCCCTTGTTTTATTCAAGAATGGCCGGCCCAATAATGCATTATACGGCCAATTATCCAAGTCTACTACCACGAAGTCCAGCAGGACAGTCCTCAGGCATGGTGCCGTTCCGATCTTCACGGGTAGTTTTACCATCCCGAGTGACCTGACCTCTATCCCCCCAAAACCCTCTTAATGGAGTATGGAAAGGCTGTAAATCTTTTCGGTCTAGTCTTAGCTGGTCGTATACGGCCACGCTTAGGATGTCTACTGAACTCCCATTATCTATTAAAATTCTCTGGACTTCCCTATGGCCAATCCGGGCACTTATAACCAAAGAGTCATTAGGTCGAACATCGACGCCATGGGAATCTTCCTCTGTAAAGACTATTGGGTCCCATCCTTCCTTTACCCTTTTTGGGTCTGGCTCAACCGAGTTTACGTCGAAGTTATTCCCTAATTCTATTGCTTCTCCCAACAGAGGGTCCTCCAAAAATTGTATGTATTACTTGATTGGCTTCGGGGCTGGTTCTTTGATTTTGACCAGGGTTGTGATCAACCTTGACTTCTTTCTTATTTTATGATCTCTCATCTTTTTTCAAGATTACATCCCGCTGGTGCCCTTCCCGAATAAGAGTCTCTATGTAATCTCTGAGCTGAAAACACTTTAAAGTCTCATGCCCAGTTTCTTTGTGAAACCTGCAATACTTGGTTATATCTCTCCGGACGAACTGTGATTGTCGCCGTGGCTCTTGCACCATATTCTTCTCTTCCAATATGGCTAAAATTTCTTCTTGTTTTTTCCGAAGAGAGGTGTAATTGGTATATCTGCCTCGGTATTTCTCTGTGGACTGTTCGGCGTTGAGCCCATTACCCCCATCCTTGTTTTTCTCCTTACCGTTCCCTTTCCGTTTTTCCTTTTGATTATGCCCCTTGGATTCGGTATTCTTCTGTTCGGGCTTTCCTCCATGCATATAGCTTCCTCCCGTAGCTAACTCTTATTCCTCGGCCAGAGCGTATCCTCCTGCCATATCCATCATGTCGGCATACCTAGTCAGCCGTGCTCTTCTCAAATCAAAGGATAGTCGTCCATTCTGCAAGTTATTGGTGAAGACGGCGATAATTGTTTCATCATTAGCACTGGCAATTTCTGATACTGCTTGGCCGAACCGGCCCAAGTACTTTTTTAATGACTCGTCCTTCCCCTGCTTTATTTGAGAGAGGTAGGCCACCGACTTCTTCCTGTGAACATTGCTTAGGAATTGCCTTGAAAAGCTCCTGCTCAGCTCGCTGAAATTTCAGATGCTCACCGGGGGTAGTCTTCCGAACCATCTTGACCTTGTGTCCCCCAGTGGTTGCGGAAAGTTGAGACACAATAGGGGGTCACTGCTGGCATATTGAGCCATGGCACTTTTATAGTCTAACGTGCTCCTTTAGATATGTATCTTTTTTGAATTGCTCCACATGCGGCATCCTGAATCTTTCTTGGAAAGGGGTCACAAAATCTCCCTAGTGAATGGACTGTCAGAGTCATCGTCAGATAGATCGTTACATCCATAACGTCTGACAAGTGCCTCCATCTGCCACCTGTTATTCTCAACTTCTCGAGTTAGACTCTGGATCGTGACATCTCTGTCCCCCATCGGACTTCCCCGACGGTTAAATCGTTGGGTTATCGTCATTCTTTCCTCAAACTCTTCACTTTGATGCCGGTCCTCTCGTGTGACTCCATGATGACGTTTGCGATAGTGTTGATCACTGTCTTCTGATGATGACCGACCTCTGCGCTAGTCGTATTTACGATGTCTGGCATGTACTGTTTAATTCTTTTCAGCCTCTGGTGATGTTCCTCTTCAAGTGTTTTCTTTCCAGCCGGGTTGATTGGGGAAGAGTTCCTTCTGGTTTCTGGCATAGTTATTCCTGGCCCAACCACCATCAAACGGAGCCTTGCGGGTGGAGGATTGGTAGTATGTGCTCCTGCAGCCAGTAGATCAATCCCTTCCCTTGCTGCGTCCATCACCAATTGCTGCAAGGCCTCTTGGAAACGCATCGTAAGATCTCTATTGGTTGGAGGAACGTGCAGGATCCCCGCCAGGTGCGCAGGCTGGTTTTCTGTGTTTGTTGCAGGATCTTATAACGTATTGCCAACATGGAAATCGCCTGGTGATTTTTGGCTATTCCCTGAATTACTTCTGCTTCCTGCCATCGCTTTTAACAAGTTCGGAGGTTCAACCCCTCTTTCTAGCGCCAATTGTTGACGTCGATTTCTGGATTGTATCAGAAAAGCCAACAAGGATTGGATTTCGGCTGTTAATTCAAAGAGAAAGAGATTTAGAGAGAGTAACGAAGACAAAAGTTTTACGTGGTAAAACTCCGATGACCGGAGAAACGTCCACTGGTGGTTGAAGGATCAACCAAGCCAAAATCCACTATGAAAATATGATGTTTACAAGCTCTCGATCTCTCTTTCTTCTCTCTGTATTTTTCTGTTGTTTGTTGTGTACTATATTGCCTATATCTTTTGGAGCCAGATTATGGGTCTATTTATATGCTTATAGAACACTAATCTGCTTTGTACAAGTAATACAAGATCTTTGTATTTAATTGTGATTCGGTTACTTGATTTGTCTTCTTTCCTTTTTCGGAGTCTCTTATGGAAATCAAGTGGGATTCTAGTAGTGTAGTTCAATTTGGACTTGTTTCCTTATAATAATGTAGTCTTCGTAAAGAAATCAAGTTATTCCCTGATTGGGGACTCTTCTAACTTAATGTTCCATTTTATTTGGGATTCCTTCCTGGTGGATATCTTCGCGTATTTAATGACTTAATCCGTGTGAAATAAACATCAAGTTCTTACTCGAGTCGCATTTATTCCCGAGTAAAAGTAATACCTGATGGTCCCGAGTAATGCCGTTTGAGCCCGAGTGGAAGCGTTGTTTAACCGAGCCCGAGTATTGTTAGCTGATCCCGAGTAGGTTTCATTCTATATATGCTTACTCGGGCTTTTCTTCTCTTTAATGATACCTCGTAGGATATTTCCTGAGTGCCCATTTGGGCGTCCACCTGGCTATTTTCTCATTCCTGTCAATGACGTGTATGCTTGGTAAAATTCACATGCAACAGAAACAATTTCTCTTTTTGTTTTTTCTTCTCAATCAAATATAAACAATTATGTATATATATATATATATATATACTCTAAAGTGTATTCAATATTTTTATACTTAAATTAATATATACATTTTCAAAATGTTTACAATTTATTAATAACAAATAATGACTTATTTTCACAATTTTAATGACTCGACGGTGACTGATAATTGTTGGAATCTGTTTTTGCAAGAGTGTGAAACGATTATTGGTTTCTACACAGAGTGGTCATATGTGTCTGCCGGTAAAGATGATAAAATGAAATGGAAGCACGAATCGTCCTACTCAGGGTCTGCAGTAGAACTTGTTGTTTGATAGTGAAGCTTACAGATGATCACAGAGTGCTTGAAAAGCTTGGGAGTTTTCTTTGTAACAAGGACATTGTATTTGCTACAAAAAGACCTTGAAAAGCTGCAAAAACAGTACGGTTTCGAAGCACGAAACTACGTGGATGTGTTTTGTCCGGTTTAAGTAAGCCGGTACTTATACATTTTAGTACCGGAACACAGGTCGAGAATACAGCTGATGATCCTGAAGATGCTTATCTTGCCTACAAGATTGCAAAAGCATTATTGGTGTTGGTGTGAGAATTGAATAAGTGCTGAGGCGGTCTTTTTTCTTTTTTAATAATGTAAGTGTGACAACAGTTAGGTTTTTCTCGTTAGTGTTTCTCTCCGTTTAAATAGTGCTCGATCTTAGAGCAAATTTATGCTTAAAAATCTAAGTTTGGTTTCTAGATGTTCTAAATGTTACCTCTCTCCTTTCGGTTTGTGTTTAATTTGCTTGTAATATTTTATTATTTTCACAATTTATGATTTGATATTTCGTAGTTTATGTTTTATGAATGTTTTTACTGATATCTGTTAGGATTCGGTGATAGGTAAAGCACAAAGAACACTGAAGACAAGGATTTAGTTGAGAAATGTTTTTAATTCAGTGATACAAATTACAAACAGAGAAGCCTATTTATAGGCAATTTATGTCGGTCTATGTAAGTCGGTTGTGATCACATATACAATTTTGAACTTGTAGCAAAGTTACAAATTATAAGAAATTATTATTTTTTTTACATAATTGTCTGAGTTAGTAAGAACCGATTATGCTAAAAAAAGACTAAAATTCTTACTTTCTAGAATGTGCAGCAGCGACTTCAACAATATCTATTAATCTTCTTTTTAGCAATTGTTAACCTGGAGTATAATAAATATTTATGTAAAATTAATATTCAGTAAAATATTAATTACTAGTACACAATCACATTATAATCCGTTAATAACTTTTATTTTATAACTTGGGCATATGATGTGATTACATGTTTATTCAACCATTTTGTTTGTTTTTCCAAGCAACTAGAGTTTGGCTTTTATTTGGATTGAAAAACTCTAAACATTTTTTTTTTGGAATAATATTTCTATATTTCTTAAATATATGAAATATTATAATTTTAAAGATTAAAATCACAACTCATTTCAGTAGTGAAAACTTCAACTCATTTCAACAGTGAAAAACTGTAAACTAAGGGCTCGTACTGTAAGCGTTTTTTAGTTGCTATTTTTCGAAAATAAAAATGAAAATGAAAATGAAAATGAAAATAGTGTATTTTGTTTCAGTTTCGAATTCCGAAAACGCGTCTGGTAGCATATACTGAAAGCTGTATTTTGAAAATGAAAACGGAAAAAACGCGTCTGGTAGGCTAACCGAAAACTATCAAAAATTGATTACATAATTAACCAATATAATTTTTGTATTGTAATTTTTAAATTAAATAAAAGTAACACATCAAAAATTAATTCAAAAAAACATATCAAAAAATGAATTAATCAAAACTAAACTCTTAAATTATAAATAAATATTTACAATATTTATATATATATATATTACTAAATAATAAAAATATATCTGTATATATGATATTAATATATATATACATATTATAATAATATATTAAATATATATTAAATATTATTACATATATATATAATCATTTAAAATTCGAATTATATAAGAATATTATAAATAATATATTAAAAACTATATTATTGTTAATAGGGAAATTTGGCCAGAGGTTAAAGAGAAAATTTTCACCCTCAATCAACAATCATGAAG
This sequence comes from Dipteronia dyeriana, assembly GCA_032871835.1. Taxonomy (NCBI): domain Eukaryota; kingdom Viridiplantae; phylum Streptophyta; class Magnoliopsida; order Sapindales; family Sapindaceae; genus Dipteronia; species Dipteronia dyeriana. The sequence goes on from CM065302.1 coordinate 24,216,083, forward strand.
CCCGGTAAGACCGTAAAGCCACCCCGCAAGAGCAGGGAAGGCCGGTTCGGCTTCAAAGTTACCAGAAGACAAGCCAGACGAGACCGGGACGAGCCCCCACAAGAGTACTGGAGCCCGGGCTTCTCCAGGCCATCTATCGGGGAACCTCGGCTCAAAGGTCGAGCTCCACAATCGCCCCGTAAATGCCAAGGGAAGTCTCCAAGCTCAAGGGACATTCGAAAGAAGCCCTCCAACCTCTTCAGAAGCCCGCTGTCCTTGTTGGGCATAAGGGAAGAATCACGCCTGGATCTACACTACCCCAGCTACCTCCCGGAGAGGTCTACAAGAGCATCTCAAGCCCCAACAGGTCAGGGAAAATCCATCTTAAGCTTCTAAGAGCATAGTCAGAGCATGGATCCACCTCGCTCTACGGGGCAACGGGCAGTTGGCAGGTTGACCTCCATGAAGATCAATGGCACGAGTGCACACAAGATCATCTCCACTTGATATCTACATGCACGTCAAGAGTTTAAATTCAAATAAGGGAACAAACTTATCTTTGTCAACGATATCATCGAATCCGAAAACAATTCAAATTTAAATAACAAATCCCGCCCGATAAGGAGATAACGGATTCATGAGATTACAGTAGAGTATTCGTAAAATAAAAACCTACTTGGACGATATATATATATATGTGAAGCCAAGCATGGTAAGAGGGAGAGAATGAACGACAGAGACAGAAAATCATAAACAACAGATATACACATAGAAGTAGGGCCTAAATTCTGATTTCAGAACACGGTCACTGATGAGAACAAGGCAGCTGCATCAAATGATCCATTGCATGTTCCGGTTGGGCCAATAACAAGGGCAACAGCTAAGAGATTCAAAGAAGCACTAAATGGCCTAATTCAAGACACTTGGGCTGATTTTGAATTGTTGAAGTCCAAGATAAGCCCACATGAAGACCAAGGCGTAATTAATGTCATCAATGCAATTGATTAGGCTGAATATGGAAGACTTGGGCGTGTGTCACAAGATAGGAAAATAGTCAACTTTGGCTGATTTATTTCCTTTTAATTTCCAAAGTTCCTTTTAATTTCCAAAGAATAATAGTTGATTTGTTTCCCAAATTAAGGGGCTGATTTGTTTCCAAGTTTAGCTTTCCAATTAGGAAGCAAGTCAATAGTTGCTAGTTTAGTATTTATTTATTTCCTAAATTTGTTTGCATTTATTTTCATGATTGTAAGGTATTAATTGCCTAATATTTATTCTCTTTTAGGTTTTAGATATTTATAGTATAAAAGGGACCAATTGATGTAATTTGAGAATAGATTTTGGAATTGAAATAAATTGGAGAGAATTTTCTCTTTGGTTCTTCATAGAACTATGAACTTATCAAGGTTCTACCTTGTGGCGTTCAAACCTTGACTTATCACTCACCTTCTTTCTTGTTCTTGAGTGTGGCGTCTACAATCTTCTTGATACCGTTGGTTCTTACCTCCTTAAAGGTAACGGGTCGCGGTCCGATTTTGTTCTTGTTTAAAAACTTGATTAGAAAACGATCCTTCGTTACCATATATTGGTTCCGGGTCTCACTTCTCTTGGTGAGGTTCATATCAGTTGGTATCAGAGCTTAGGCTTCTAAATCAGGTTTAATCTATCCTTGTTCTTTCTCTTCTCTGTATTCATTTGTTTCAACAAAAAAAAAAAGTTTGATCAAACCAGGTACCAAAACAAAAAAAACAAAAAAACAAAAAAAAAAAAGTTTGATCAAATCAGGTACCAAAAAAAAAAAAAGTACCAAAAGCTTGCTTGTGTCCATTTGATCAAGGTCGGTAAAAAAAAAAAAAAAAAAATTTAATCGCTAAAGAATTTCGTCTTCATTATTCTTGTCCTTTTGCTCAGTTACTTCTATTTTTCTTGCACTTCTTGTGAGTGTCCGTATAAGTCAAAAAAAAAAAAAGGAAGAACTGAAAGAGTTAACAAAGAGTGGAAAAAGGCAAGAGTGTGTGAGCTCATCAAATGGTAAAAGCCAAAGAATTGAGTGAAAACACGAGTGTGAGTGCCACCATCTTTGAGAGTAAACACGTGAGGGAGTGTTTGTGAGGCTTACTAATTTCTTTTGCTTTGCAGGTTTCAAATATGTCACGCGATAAAAGTAGAGACTTATCTGATGATGCACCAGAAACAGTAGATCTTAATTTTTTGTATAAAGCCATACAAAAAAACATGGAGCGGATGGAGATTAAGATTGGTGAGGTGCATGATAGGATAGATAAGGTGGAGTCTAGTTCACAAAGGGTGCAACAAATTAGGGTTCCTAATGTGGAACGAAGAGAAAGAAACCCACCTAGAGACGATTATGATGATGATTATGGGAATGACCTAGAGGAGGGTGATCGCATGTCCAATGTGGGTACAGGTAGATTGAGGCGTGAAATGGGAGGTAGAGGAGTTAGGTATGGGAATAGAGAAGATAGGTATGGGTATAGAGGAGATAGGTATGGAGAGAGGGCTGATAATAATTTGGGTAGTATAATGGTGAAAATCCCAACGTTCCAAGGTAAAACTGATCCCGAAGCTTATTTAGAGTGGGAGAAAAGAATAGAATTGGTATTTGACTGCCATGACTATTCTGAATTAAAGAAGGTAAAGTTGATTGCGATAGAATTTACTGATTATGCTATCGTTTGGTGGGATCAATTGATTGTGAGTAGAAGACGACATGGAGAAAGACCTATTGAGACTTGGGAGGAGATGAAAGCTGTCATGAGGAAGCGTTTCATTCCGAGTCACTATTATAGGGGTTTGTTTCAAAAATTACAAACCCTTACTCAAGGGTCTAAGTGTGTTGAAGATTACTACAAGGAGATGGAGATAGCCATGATTCGAGCTGATATAGAGGAAGACCGAGAGGCTACTATGGCTAGGTTTTTAAATGGACTAAACCGAGACATAGCAAATGTGGTGGAGTTGCAACATTATGTTGAATTGAGTGACATGGTACACATGGCAATTAAGGTGGAACAACAGTTGAAGAGAAAGAGTTCAACACGGGTTGGGCAAAATTCGGGTTCTTCATCATCATGGAAATCGAATTGGAGCAAGAGGGATGACCAACCTAGTTTCAAGGCCAAGGCCGAACCTTCCAGAGATCATAAAGTCGGAGGCACATTAAAACGAGGTACATCAGATTCTCAACCTTCTAGAAATCGTGACATTAAGTGCTTTAAGTGTCTGGGAGCAGGTCATTTAGCATCTCAATGCCCAAACAAGAGAGTAATGGTTTTGAAGGATGATGGTGAGATCGAATCTGAAGGTGAATCTGATGATGAGTCCATGCCACCTTTGGAGGATGCAAGTGATATTGAATATCCGGTGGACGGAGAGCTTTTGGTGGCGAGAAGAGCTCTTAGTGCTCAAGCCAAGGAAGATGATGAGGTACAACGTGACAACATTTTTCATACCCGCTGCCATGTTAATGATAAGGTATGTAGCATGATCATTGATGGGGGGAGTTGTACTAATGTGGCTAGCACTAATTTTGTGGAGAAATTTAATTTAACCACTTTGAGGCATCCAAAACCAAATAAGCTATAGTGGTTAAATGATAGTGGGGAAATCAAGGTGACTAAACAAGTGTTGGTGACGTTTTCAATTGGAAAGTACAAAGATGAAGTCCTTTGTGATGTGGTACCAATGAATGCGGGCCATATCCTTTTGGGGAGACCATGGCAGTTCGATAGGCATGTGACCCATAATGGGTATACCAATAGATTCTCCTTTGTACTCAATAAAAAGTCAATCACTCTTGTACCTTTAACCCCAAAACAAGTGTATGAAGATCAAGTAAGGTTAAGAAAAGAGAGAGACGTAAAAAAAGAGAGTGAGAGTGAGAGTTCAAAAGAAAGAGAGAGAAAAGAAAAAGATTCTGAAATAACAAAAAAAGAAAAAAAAAGAAAAAGTGGTTGTTGAGAAAAAGAGAGAGAGAAAACAAGTAATCTTTTATGCAAGGGAGAGTGAGGTCAAAAAGGCTCTATTTTCAAATCAGCCAATGATTGTACTTTTGTACAAAGAGGCTTGCTTTAGTACTAATGAACTTAACCCTTATTTGCCTAGTGTTGTTGTTTCTCTATTGCAAGACTTTGATGAAGTGTTTCCCGAAGAGATGCCTATTGGTTTACCACCAATAAGGGGGATTGAGCACCAAATTGACTTTGTACCCGGAGCACCCATCCCAAATAGACCAGCATATAGAAGTAATCCTTAGGAGACAAAGGAACTTTAAAGGCAGGTTAGTGAGCTCATGGAAAAAGGGTATGTACGTGAGAGCATGAGTCCTTGTGCGGTTCCCGTATTGTTTGTGCCAAAGAAGGATGGATCATGGAGGATGTGCATTGATTGTCGTGCCATCAACAATATCACTGTAAAGTATCGACATCCTATTCCTAGATTAGATGATATGCTTGATGAATTACATGGTTCTATTGTTTTTACTAAAATTGATCTTAAAAGTGGATATCATCAAATTAGGATGAAGGAAGGTGATGAGTGGAAAACTGCTTTCAAAACAAAATATGGATTATATGAGTGGTTAGTTATGCCTTTTGGATTAACTAATGCACCAAGTACTTTCATGAGATTAATGAACCATATTTTGCGTGCTTTTATTGGAAAGTTTGTGGTTGTTTATTTTGATGACATTCTGATTTATAGCAAAAACTTGGATGAGCATGTTGAACATTTAAAACTTGTTTTAGGAGTTTTAAGAACAGAAAAGTTGTTTGCTAATCTCAAAAAGTGCACCTTTTGCACCGATAAACTTGTATTTATGGGCTTTGTTGTTAGTGCTAAGGGAATTGGGGTTGATGAAGAAAAGGTTAAGGCAATTAGGGAGTGGCCGAAACCTACCAATGTGGGACAAGTGAGAAGTTTTCATGGGTTGGCTAGTTTTTATAGGAGGTTTGTGAAAGATTTTAGTAGTGTAGCTGCACCTTTAACCGAAGTTATCAAAAAGAATGTGGGTTTTAAGTGGGGTAATGAACAAGAAAAGGCATTTAACTTGATTAAGGAAAAATTAACTAATGCACCTTTGCTTGCTTTGCCTGACTTTGCTAAAACTTTTGAGATTGAGTGTGATGCTTCAGGAATAGGTATTGGAGCTGTTCTAATGCTAGAAGGTCGTCCCATTGCATATTTTAGTGAGAAGATAAGTGGAGTAGCCTTGAATTATCCTACCTATGACAAGGAGATGTACGCTTTGATTAGAGCATTGGAAACTTGGCAACACTACCTTTGGGCAAAAGAATTTGTGATTCACATGGATCATGAGTCCTTGAAGCATATAAAGGGGCAACACAAGCTAAATAAGCGCCATGCAGAGTGGGTGGAGTTCATTGAAACGTTTCCATATGTGATCAAGTACAAAAAGGGTAAGGAAAACGTGGTCGCTGATGCTCTGTCAAGAAGGTACGTTCTACTTTCTACTTTGGATGCTAAATTGTTTGGTTTTGAATACATTAAACAGTTGTATGTGGAAGATTCTGATTTTGGTAATGTGTTCAATGCATGTGAAAAGGCTGCATTTGGTAAATTTTATAGGCACGATGGATTTTTGTTTAGAGAAACTAAATTATGTGTGCCTAAGAGTTCTTTGCGTGAATTGCCTGTTAGAGAAGCTCTTGGGGGAGGTTTGATGGGGCATTTTGGTGTAGCTAAGACACTAGATACTTTGCATGAACATTTTTTTTGGCCTCATATGAAACGTGATGTAGAAATAATCTGTGAGAAATGCATTACTTGTAGACAAGCCAAGTCTAGGATTGAGCCTCATGGATTGTATACTCCTTTGCCTATACCTAGTGGACTTGGATTGATATTTCTATGGATTTTGTGTTGGGTTTGCCTAGGTCAAAAAGGGGTAGGGACTCTATTTATGTGGTTGTTGATAGGTTTTCTAAAATGGCACATTTCATTCCTTGTCATAAAACCGATGATGCATCACATATTGCTGATTTGTTTTTCAAAGAAATTGTAAGATTGCATGGCATGCCTAAGACCATTGTTTCGGATAGAGATGCTAAGTTCTTAAGCTACTTTTGGAAGACTTTGTGGGGTAAGTTAGGCATTAAACTTTTATTTTCTACCACTTGTCATCCACAAACTGATGGTCAAACTGAAGTAGTTAATAGGACTTTATCTACCTTGTTGCGTGCTATAATACAAAAGAACTTGAAAACATGGGAGGATTGTCTGCCGCATGTAGAGTTTGCTTATAATAGGAGCGTGCATTCTGCAACTCATTTTTCGCCTTTTGAAATTGTGTATGGTTTTAACCCATTGACTCCTTTGGGTTTAATTCCTTTACCTGTGAATGAGCATGTTAACTTGGATGGAAAGAAAAATGCAGATTTTGTTAAGCAAATCCATGAAAAGACTCGGGAAAACGTAGAGAGACGAACTAAGCAATATGCCAATCAAGCAAATAAAGGGCGTAAGAAGGTTGTGTTTGAGCCCGGTGATTGGGTGTGGTTGCATATGAGGAAGGAACGATTCCCAGCCCAGTGGAGTTCTAAACTACTTCCAAGGGGAGATGGCCCATTTCAAGTGATTGAAAGAATCAATGATAACGCATACAAGTTGGATCTTCCAGGTGAGTACAATGTTAGTGCAAGCTTCAATGTTTCTGATTTGTCTCCTTTTGATGTAGGCGACGATTTGAGGACAAATCCTTTTCAAGAGGGAGGGAATGATGAGAACAAGGCACCTGCATCAAATGATCCATTGCATGTTCCGGTTGGGCCAATAACAAGGGCAAGAGCTAAGAGATTCAAAGAAGCACTAAATGGCCTAATTCAAGACACTTGGGCTGATTTTGAATTGTTGAAGTCCAAGATAAGCCACATGAAGACCAAGGCGTAATTAATGTCATCAATGCAATTGATTAGGCTGAATATGGAAGACTTGGGCGTGTGTCACAAGATAGGAAAATAGTCAACTTTGGCTGATTTATTTCCTTTTAATTTCCAAAGTTACTTTTAATTTCCAAAGAATAATAGTTGATTTGTTTCCCAAATTAAGGGGCTGATTTGTTTCCAAGTTTAGCTTTCCAATTAGGAAGCAAGTAAATAGTTTCTAGTTTAGTATTTATTTATTTCCTAAATTTGTTTGCATTTATTTTCATGATTGTAAGGTATTAATTGCCTAATATTTATTCTCTTTTAGGTTTTAGATATTTATAGTATAAAAGGGACCAATTGATGTAATTTGAGAATAGATTTTGGAATTGAAATAAATTGGAGAGAATTTTCTCTTTGGTTCTTCATAGAACTATGAACTTATCAAGGTTCTACCTTGTGGCGTTCAAACCTTGACTTATCACTCACCTTCTTTCTTGTTCTTGAGTGTGGCCTCTACAATCTTCTTGATACCGTTGGTTCTTACCTCCTTATAGGTAACGGGTCGCGGTCCGATTTTGTTCTTGTTTAAAAACTTGATTAGAAAACGATCCTTCGTTACCATATATTGGTTCCGGGTCTCACTTCTCTTGGTGAGGTTCATATCAGTCACCATCATCTCCACTATTCGACAGGTATCAAATTGCCACCACCCTACACCTCCGAGAGATTGTGAGCAAACAAGAGAGTTATTTGTATCTTAAAGAGATATATTAATAATAAAGCTCCCATTTACTTTTATTACCACTCGTCTCTCTCTTAAACAGGTCGGGAACCAACGGTACCAACCCCGGCCACCACTTTCATAGTAGTTGTCTCGAGGGTGTTAACAGAAATTTCTCATTTCGAACAAATTTTCAGTCAACATTTTCTGGCGCCATCTGTGGGAAACCTCTCACATCACCATCTTTTTACATTCAAAAAGTTATTTATTTCAATGTCATCATGAAGCTCCGCTCCGCTCCTCACAAGGGCAGTAGGGCACCTCGGGACAACCTTTTGCTACATCGACACGAAAGGTTCTGAGGAAAAGGAAAAAATCCGGGCTCCACAGCTAGATTCCCATCCAGCCAGCTACTGTGCGGGCTCTGGATCCCCCTCTTGGAAGCCAGGTCAAGCTTGACCAACAAGCAGTGGCCTTTGTAGAGAATGTCCACCTTTGACTACTCGCTGAGGGTATCGCTATCCAACAAACGGGTCTCTGTAATCAAGGGGAATCAAGCAGGCCCGTGGCTAGGTAACCAACAATTGATCGCTTGGGGCTTGCCCCTCGGGAATCAACTCGTAACAGAGCGGGGTTCCCGACCTCGATCCGGGACAGGCTAGAGCCCATGCCCTATGTTCCCGAAGAGCTCCTCCACCCAACGACTATAAGGAGGGAAACCCGGGGTAGAGAAGAAGAAAGTCAGCTATGTCCCTGAGCAAGCCCCCTCCAAAGAAGGAACAGGGTAGAGGTCACCAATTCATCAGAGGGATCTGATTGTAAGGAATCCGAGATCGACTCAAGGAAGTCCGAAAGCAAGCGATTAAGGGACTAGTTGGCAGAGCTACAGAAAGAGGTCCAATTGATGAAGAAGGGGAAGTACAAGGAGGACAAGAAAGATCCTCTAAGTGAAATGAACGCCCCCTTCACCAGAAGGATCCGGGAGGCAGAGCTCAAGCCTAAGTTTAAAATGCCAGCTGAAAGGTTCTCCGGAACTGAAGACCCGCTGATCCATTTAGAGAGCTTCGTTCAACAGATGGAGGTCTAGTTGACAACCAGGGCCGCTATGTGTCGGATGTTCCCCACTACACTCACGGATTATGCTAAGACCTGGTTTAGAAAACTACCCGCCGGAAGCATAGATTCTTTCACTAAATTATCAACTGACTTCTACTCACAGTTCCAAGGGGTTAAGCCCCGACTGAAGGACCCGATTCATCTATAATAAGTGATCCAGGAGATAGGGAAAACTCTCCGGGCTTATGTCGATCGGTTCCACAAGGAAGTCATCCAGATAGGGCTCTTTACCGAGAAGAAACTTTTGCCAAGAGACCTCCGAAAACCTACCTGGAAGCCAATGATCAGGCTCTGGAACCGATCGAGGTCGACGAACAGCTCAAGATCAAGATGGAGTATGATAACATGAGAGCCGAAAAAAGACAAAAGATGAAAGCTCTCAGACCCGAGCAAGATCAAAAGAGCCTGAACAAACCTCATAATAAATCAACATACGGTTTCCCTCTTCTTCAGCCCAGATCAGAAAGGTATCTAGATAAACGGGCTCCTCCTCAAGCTTTATCACCTCCCAGGACAGTGGCCCCTATAGCCCTCGATGAGGGGTGGGGGGGGGGGGGGGGGTATGACTGTTACACTCCCTTGAATGCATCTCGAGAAACAGTCTACCTCGCCATCCGGGATAAAGGTTTGTTACAGAAGCCCGCTCCTATGAAAGCCTCGGTCGATAAAAGAAATAGTTACAAATATTGCGACTTTCACGAGGACGTAGGGCACAATACTTCAGAATGCTATAATCTGTGAAACCAGATTGAGGCTTTGATCAAGGGAGGATGCTTGATAGAGTTCTTACAACAAGTTAGGGAGAACATTCAAACTGGAAAGGAGGTACAAGTCGAGATCTCGAAACATGCTGAGAAGAGGAAGGGAGAGCAATAGGACCTGATGCAACAAATTCATGTAATACACACTATCAGCGGATGTCCCACTCTGGTCGGCACCTCTAACAATTCCAGGAAAAATCATGCGAGGAAGGTCCCTCGTACGGACGAGGGGCGGGATATCTTCAAGGTTGACTAGAGACCGACCAACCCCTCCCAGCTTTCACAGATCATCTTCACCGAAGCAAATGTCTATAACACCGTGCAGCCACATGATGACCCCATGGTCATCACAGTACAAATTGCCAACTTCATGGTGCACCGCGTGCTCGTCGACATAGGTAGCAGCGTCGACGTCCTGTTCAAAGATACTTTAGAGAAACTAAACTTGAAGTAATGGTGCTACAACAGTTGTACTACTCCATTATACGGTTTCACTTGGGACTCCATCACACCCGTAGGATCAAAAACCCTACCACTGATCATTGGAGCCACACCTTATCAACAAAACACCATGACCGACTTCGTGGTGGTGGATACCCCGTCGGCCTACAATGCAATAATAGGGAGGCCATTCCTATCATCCCTAAAGGGGGTCCTGTCTATTTACCACGATGTCCTAAAATTCCCGGTAGGAGACAATGTGGGAGAGGTTCGGGGTGATCATCAAGCAGCTAGGAAATGCTACGCAGTGTTGGCTTACCCAGCAGCTCTAGCTAAACAGCTCACCCAAGTAGTGACTATCCAATACAGGATAGCTCCAACACTAAACCTAGAAGACGCGGGCTCTACCGATTATCCAGAAGAAGGCCTTGTGGTGCCCGACATGGAAGAACAGAGAAGGGAATGAGCTAGCGGCCACTCGGTCGATAAGTTAGAGGAGATTCCTGTTCGACTAATCGATCCCTCGAAGGTCGTCAAGATCGGAGCTACCCTTGACTCAGGAATGAAAGAGGGCTTGATTAGGCTCCTTATGGCGTTCAACGATATTTTTACCTGGAGTCATGCGGAGATGCCGGAGATTCCAATGACATTAGCTGCACATCGACTGGAGGTGGATCCTACCTTCAAGCCCGTCAAACAGAAAAGGTACCACTTCAACAATGAAAGAAATATGGCGGTTCAAGAAGAGGCGGATAAACTCACCCAGGCAGGCTTCATTCGAGAAGCCCGCTATCCCGAATGGCTCGCCAACTTGGTCATGGTCACGAAGACAAATGGGAAGCGGCGCATGTGCTTGGACTACACCGATCTTAACCGGGCATGCCCGAAGGACAGTTTTCCTCTGCCAAAAATTGATCAGTTGGTCGATTCCACCTCTAGGAACAAGCTCCTGAGCTTTATGGATGCGTTTTTCAGCTACAATCAGATAATGATGCATCCCGCGGACAAAGAAAAGCCCAGCTTTATCACCGCGCAAGGCCTATACTGCTACAAGGTGATGCCTTTCGGGCTTAAAAATGTTGGAGCTACTTACAAGCGGTTAGTCAACCGTTTGTTCAAGCCCGAAATTGGAAGGTCGATGGAGGTATATATCGACGATATGATCACTAAATCTTTGACCTCGGAAGGCCACCTGGGCGACTTTCGAAGGACCTTCATAATCCTAAGGGAAAACCAAATGAGATTGAACCCTTCCAAATGTGCCTTTGGTGTAACTGCGGGGAAGTTTCTGGGCTTCATGGTCCATGAGAGAGGCATAGAGGCTAACCCAGAAAAAATCACGGCTATCCTGGATCTAGAATCCCCCACATCTCTTAAACATGTTCAAGCCTTGATCGGTCAGGTAGCAGTGCTCAACATGTTCATCTCCCGGTCTACCGATAAGTGCCTACCATTCTTCAAAGCTATCAAGCAGGAAAGAAACATGAAGTGGGATCAGGAGAGTGAATAGGCTTTCCAAGCTTTGAAAAGATACCTAACAAGCCCTCCACTGCTGGTCAAGCCAAATCCTGGAGAAGAGCTCCAAATATACTTGGCCGTTTTAGAAACTGCTGTAAGTTAGGCCTTGGTCAAGGAATGCGGGGATAGGATCCAGCGACCTATCTACTATGTGAGTCACGCTCTAACCAAGCCCGAAAAAAACTATACTCTGCTGGAAAAGCTCGCTTATGCCTTGGTGACCTCGGCAAGGAAACTCCGTCCTTACTTTCATGCTCATTTAATAGCGGTGGTGACGGACCAACCCCTCAATCATATCTTGCAAAGGACGGATGTTTCTGGAAGACTGGTTCTATGGGCCCTAGAGCTTACCCAGTTTGAATTAAAGTATAAGCCTAGGACCACGATAAAAGCTCAAGCACTAGCGGATTTTATAGCCGAACTTTCAGTACCTTCAGATCAGGCAACCCCCGCGGTAACAGATGTCACCATTAAGAGGATTCCAGAAGCTGACAACTGGCCAGAGGGCTGCGAGTCTTGGACTCTCTACATTGACGGAGCTTTCGGGGTAGTCCAGGGGAGGAGCGGACATAGTCCTCATCGACCCAGAAGGAACTGAGTGCTGCCATTGTTTCAGGTTCAAATTTAAAGCCACAAACAATGAAGCAGAGTACGAAGCCCTGGTAGCTGGGATTAAAGCTGCCATGGAGCTCGGGGTTGATTACCTGGATATGGGATTAAAGATGCCGTAGAGCTCGGGGTTGATTACCTGGATATCAAGAGCGACTCTTCACTCGTGGTCAACCAAGTTTTCGGGAATTATCAGGCAAAAAGGGATAACATGATTGCTTACCTGAAACTGGTTCAACAACTCAAGTCCAGATTTAAGGGATTCAGAATCGAGCAGATACCTCGACAGCTAAATCATCGGGCTGACGTCCTAGCCAAGATAGCTGCCTATGGTGGCCAAACCCTACCACACGGAGTCCCTCTTCAAGTAATCCCCCTACCTAGCATTATGACTGGTAAGGAAGCTTATACCCTGGACCGAGAGATAGCCATGCTGGATGGATCCAATAGCAGAATATCTACAGGACGGAAAAATCCCTGGGGAGCCCGACCAAGCTAGGAGGGTTAAAAGGCTCTCGGTCTGATATTGTATGGTGGATGGACATTTATACCGAAGGAGGACATCCCTTCCCCTGCTCCGATGTCTACACCCGGAAGATGCCAAGTGCGCTTTGAGAGAGGTTCATTCCGGGGAATGCGGGAACCATATTGGTGGAGAGGCCTTGGCATACCAGGTTCTCCGCATGGGGTATTGCTGGCCGACCATCCATCAAGATGCCAAGAACTTGGTGCAAACCTGCGAGGCGTGCCAGAAGGCCACAAACTTGAGTCACCTCCCTCCAGAGCGTTTGTCGTCCCTTAGCTCGCCATACCCCTTTGCTATATGGGGGGTCGATTTGATTGGACCGCTTCCTACAACTCCGGGACAGGCCAAGCATGTTATCGTAGCAATTGACTACTTCACAAGATGGGTTCAAGCTCGACCACTCTCCCAGATATCGAAAGAAAACACAACAAGGTTCATCAAGACCAATGTAGTTTGCAGGTTCGGAACCCCTCTGGTCATCATAACCGACCTCGAAAACAGTTTGACAATGCCCGATTCAGAGATTTTTGTCAAGGTTTAGGAATCGACCTTCGGTTTGCTTCGGTAGCCAACCCTCAGACCAATGGTCTGGTGGAATCCACGAACAAAACCATCAATAAGTTGTTGAAGAAAAAGCTACAACAAAAGAAAGGCATATGGGTAGAGGAGCTTCCCGAGGTCTTATGGGCTTACCGCACTACAAGGAGAACAGCTACCGGGGAAACGCTCTACTCGCTGGCCTTCGGGGTTGAAGCAATCCTACCTATAGAGCACAAGTTGACCTCCTTTAGAGTCCAACAGTTTGAACCGGGAAGCAATGAAAGCAAGCTTCGACCAAGTTTGGACCTCCTAGAGGAAAACCAAGATCGAATAGCTGAAAAGGTAGCAATCTACCAAGGCAGGATTGTCAGGTACTTCAACAAGAGGGTTAAAACCTGAAGCTTCAAAGAAGAGGATCTGGTCCTCCGGAAAGTGACGTTGAACACCAAGAAGAGGTCAGACGGGGTCCTAAGGCCCAAATGGGAAGGACCCTACCTAATAAAGATGGTGATCCGTAATGGGGCATACAAGCTCGAGGATATGGATGGCCGACTCATCGACCATACTTGGAATACGGATCACCTAAGGAAATTATACCCTTGAACAGGGGACTCAAGAGCAGGCAACCTCCGATTAGCTTCTTTTATTTTTTCTTTTGACAGTATTGTACTCCATCTTCCATATCAATAAAGCTTGCCTTTTCCTGTTTACTCCTTCTTCAACTATGTCCTACAATGATTTGGGTCTACATGGAAAGTTTCGACATTATCGCCTCAAGACCAGGGGTAAGCAGAGGAAGCCCCCTCGCTATCCCTGATGCCTCGGTTGGGCACCACCCCCTGCCAAGAAGGGTCTGAGTGTAAGAGTATAGTTACCGTTCAGATCTCGAGACCAGAAAATAACTAGATAGCCCTCCTGATGCCTTTGTCGGGCTACCACCCCCAAGAAGGATCTGAGTGTAAGAGCATAGTTGCCATCCAGATCTCAAGACCAGGAAATAGCTAGATAGTGCTCCTGATACCTTGGTCGGGCTACTACCCCCAAGAAAAATCTGAGTGTAAAAGCATAGTTACCATCCAGATCTCAAGACCAGGATATAGTTAGATAACGCTCCTGGTGCCTTGGTCGGGCTACCACCCCCAAAAAGGATCTGAGTGTAAGAGCATAGTTACCATCCAGACTAGGAAATAGCTAAATAGCGCTCCTGGTGCCTTGGTCGGGCTACCACCCCCAAGAAGGATCTGAGTGTAAGAGCATATTTGATAGCGCTTCTGATGTCTTGGTCCGGCTACCACCTCTAAGAAGGAATCGAGCTTGAAATCCTGGAAGCCCTCCCGATCCCAAACCTAAGAAGGAACTAAAAAGGTTTTCTCTTTTTAATGTTCTACTCGGGCTACAACCTCCCAAAAGAGCTTAGGGATGGAGGGCTCGACTTACTTAAACTCTAAATGCTCCTGTTATTTTACTAGCTCTTCTTGATACAGGGTTACTTACTACAGCAAACCCAACAAGGGGACTGTCAGCTGAAAAAGTGGAGCTAGGAGTTCCATTGGTATGGGGGCTCAATGCAAATAGCCTTTTTTCTTATCTTATTTTTTCCCAAAGATAGCTCGTTTCGATATGAAAGCTGAACGATCAAGCAAGTACATGGAAGCCAGAGTTAGATCTGAGATTAAAATTTTATTATCAAGTAAGGGAGCCTATCCCCCAACAAGGCTACTACAAGCAAGGGGGGCCCAATCCCTGGTTCCGGGCTACAAAAGAAAAATAATAAAAGGACAAACACAGTTGAAGATGGGATGCCCAATCTCTCTTCCAGGCATTCTAAATAGGTTACATAAGAAAGAATTCAAGCTCTTTCGTCTTCCTGAGGACCTCCAGCCCCCTCCTTCACAGAGTGAATCTCGCTCTCTGCTCCCTTCTCCGGTCGCAGCTCGTCCTGGTTAGCCGCATCTACCGCCTCCGCTACCTCCTAGGGATCAGCCCCGACTGCCTCGGGGTCAACAGGATCCTCCTCCATGATTTCATTGATCACAGTCATAACTTCAGGAGGAATAGCTGTATCAAGAAGGCTGGTCACCGAATCAGGCACGTTCCCACCTTCTGTTGACCTCATTCCTGAGAGTACTGCGAGAGGATCTCGGGCTTCCGTGAGGCCTCTTTCTAGCTCCTAGTTATGAACCCCCTTCGAGGATTCACCAAGACCAGATGATGGAAAGGCTGGAATAAGAGGGGGTGGATTTGGCACCTCCAACTGCTTCTCAACTGCCTCTCCGGAAGGACCAGCTCTATTAGTTTTGGGGAGAGACATCTCCGTAACCCGTAACCCGCAATATGACCTTCGCTCTATCTGTATCGGCTATACTAAAGAGATCGAATGGAGGGGGAAGAGCCTCTGCAACCTGATAAGAGGCATAGAAGTACCCCTCGCTAAAAGAGGCTTCCACTTCGGCTTGGAGCTGGGTAATTTGAGCCTGCAAGTTTTGGTTTTCAACATCTAGGGCCTTTGCCTCTCCCCTCCAGTCATCCAGCCGGCAAGCCCGCCGTTTCGACCGAAGAGTCTCCTGATCAAAAGCCTGCTTTAGCCTCTCACGATCGCAATAAGGCTCAGCTAGCTGCATCTCCATTCCTTGTTGGCTGAGGTCATCTCATGGACCAAGGTCTGAGCCCGCGCAAGCAACCCCATGGGTCGCTCAGCTTCAGCCTCAGCCTTGGCTGCTCGATCATGGAGGAAGGCCACCTGATGCCCCATGGCCACCTAAAACTTGAAAGCCTGTAAAGGAAAATCATGTTAGAAAATGACAAGTCAAGCAGCTCAATGAATAAGTAAAAGCGACAATTACCTCGGCTAAAAGGGAGGACCCTTTGGTGATCAAGATGTCCACTGGCATCGCGGTCATCCTAGAAAGCTCATCGCCTGGACAAGATGCGACAAATTGCTTCAGGACCTCGTCCTGATCCTCCGAGCTCGATTGCTGGTAGGGAAGGGGCGACCTTAGAAAAATCCGCATCGGGCTCCCTGGGAACCTTGACTACCCGGGATACAACCGGATCTGCAGAGAGGGGTAGCGGGACTCTAGGGGCATCGTTTGGAGCAGTAATTTCTGGAGGAGGGACATGAATGGACTTATTGACGACTTTAGAAGTAGACCCTCCTCGGTTTAGAGCCTTCGCATCCCGAGATGCCAGAAGAGCCATCTTGGACTTCACCTGGGAAAGAGAGGGGGAAGGAACGAACGGGGCAGCTACCTTAGTGGTTGGCCCCCTTCTTTAGAATAGTCGAGAGAGCCCTCGGGGACGATTCGGAAGGAGGATGAGGTATCCCAGCTTGCCGGGCTTCGCGAGAAGCTGGAGCAACAACAAACACTGTTAGAGAAAATAATCAAGATCACCAGAACTGAACCCTTCAATAAAAAGAAAACAAGATAGATCGAGATACTCACGAGGGGTAGCACCAGATATCTGCATGTACCTGTTTACCCTGCGGGGATGGAAGGAGTCAGCATCGGAAACTTCAGATTTAAATAGTTCCGAGCTAGGATGGTCTTCAGCACAGCTTCTGACTCATCAGGCAAGAAATCCTGACCCTAGGTGGGTTTGTCACTAAAGGCGGTGGGAACCTCGAGCTCATGCCCACCGATGAAGATGGAGCTCCCCCAGTCTCCCCCCTTCAATGCCCATTCTTCTTTCCAAGCGGGGTCTTTCTTTGAAGCCCCGAGGATGATAAGATTAAGCCTATTCTTAGCCTTGGCATAGAATTGGCCTCGTGAGACTCCTGCCAGGCTACCGATCTAAAAAAGGAAGGCGAGCTCCTCAGCCCTGGGCTCCCTAGTGACATCGCTCAGCTCGTATTGCTCCCTCTATAATACTAGGAAGCCGATTAGATGCCTCTAAAAGCCGGGCCTCAGTTGAAGCGGAGCCAACTGAAGGGCATTGAGAGCCCGCCGTAGGGTGGGGTGGAGAGAGAGCCCACCTCGCTCTTAAAAGCTGCGACATAGATAGGAAGCACGCCTTTGGGTGGGCTAAAAGCATCGTAGTACCGATAGGGGACGGTTAGAGAAACGATATTAGGAATACCATACTTGTCCCGTAGACGGCCGATCGACTAAGGGTCGACAGTAGAGTCGGGGATGACCCTGGGTTCGAAAGTAAGGGTTATCACTGAAGGAAGCTCTGCCACCATGACTTAAGCCCTCTCGACAGCATCTAATCTCTCCCCGACGTCAGAGTCTTTGTCGACTAAGTTCAGAGGGTTGTCAGGCCGGTTCGAAAAGCTAGAGTCTATAGAAACGTTCCTGTTTGAACGACGGCACTGGCGGAGGGGGAAAGATTCCTTGTCGCTTGAAATCCCTCGCACCCGCTTAAGAAGAGCTAGGTTAAGGCCCCTAGAGCCCTCCACCAAGGCATCAACACTATCTGTGGAAGTCGACATTGATGGGAAAGAGAGGTGAGAAAGCAAGTGGAAGATTTCGGCAGAGAAAACGGGGAAGAAGAAATTTGAAAGTTTGAGATTTGAGGAAGTATGAAGAAGGTGACGGTCAGACCGGGCCTAAATAGAGGTCTATGGGAGATATCCTCGGGAAGATCACCGCCGTATTACAACCATTTTTCTTCGAATAACACTCAGTTTCAAATTCAAAATGTTGGGTAATTAATGAGAAAATTTCGCTCTCATTAATTATCTTTATGGCGAAAAACTTTCTCAATTAAACAAGGAATCTGACTCCAACCCCAACTCTACCACCGGTGTTCAAGTCAGAGGGGATTTTTGTTAATATGGAAATTTGGCCAGGGGTTAAAGAAAAATTTTCCACCCTCAATCGACAATCATGAAGCCTGGTAAGACCGTAAAGCCACCCCACAAGAGCAGGAAAGGCCGGTTCGGCTTCAAAGTTACCAGAAGACAAGCCAGACTCGACTAGGATGAGCCCCCATAGGAGTACTGGAGCCCGGTCTTCTCCAGGCCATCTACCGGGTAACCTCGGCTCATAGGTCTTAAAACTCAAGGGACATTCGAAAGAAGCCCGCTGTCCTTGCTGGGCATAAGGGAAGAATCACGCCTGGATCTACACTACCCCAGCTACCTCCCGGAGAGGTCTACAAGATCATCTCAAGCCCCAACAGGTCAGGGAAAATCCATCTTAAGCTTCTAAGAACAGAGCCAGAACATGGATCCATCTCGCTCTACGGGGCAACGGGCAGTTGGCAGGTTGACCTCCATGAAGATCAATGGCACTAGTGCACACAGGATCATCTCCACTTGATAACTACATGCACGTCAAGAGTTTAAATTCAAATAAGGGAACAAACTTATCTTCGTCAACGATATCATCGAATCCGGAAACAATTCAAATTTAAATAACAAATCCCGTCCGATAAGGAGGGAACGGATTCATGAGATTACAGTAGAGTATTCGCAAAATAAAAACCTACTTGGACTATATATATATGTGAATCCAAGCATGGTAAGAGGGAGAGAACGAACGACAGAGAAAGAAAATCATAAACAACAGATATACACATAGAAGGAGGGCCTAAATTCTGATTTTAGAACACGGTCACCTTCATCTCCACTATTCGACAGGCATCGAATTGCCACCACCCTACACCTCCGAGAGATTGTGAGCAAACAAAAGAGTTATTTGTATCTTAAAGTGATATATTAATAATAGAGCTCCCATTTACTTTTATTACCACTCGCCTCTCTCTTAAACAGGTCGGGAACCAACGGTACCGACCCCGGCCACTGCTTTCGTGGTAGTGGTCTCGAGGGTGTTAACAGAAATTTCTCATCTCGAGCAAATTTCCCGTCAACAATTATAATATTATATATATTTTATAATATATAATATTATAATATATATATATATATATATTCTAGAATAATTTATTTCCAATTAGAACTAAAAACATTCATACAATAATATATATATATATAGAGAGAGAGAGAGAGATACTTTGGTTATTTAAAAATCTTGTCTCGTCTTATTCTAGCCATATGAAATGCATAATAGTACAATTAATGTTTAAATATATATATATATATATATATATATATATATATATAATTGAAAAACAAAAATGAAAACGAAAACCAAGTATTTTGTGTTTTTCAAATCTTTGACTTTTAACATTGATTTTGTTTTTCGTTTTTTAAAAATAAAATGAAAAACAGTTAACAAACGCGTTTTTGAATTCGTTTTTAAAAAATAAAAATGAAAACGGAGTGAAAATCAACGGCATGACGGGCCTTAACTAAACTCTTCATTTATTCCAAAAGTGTGGTGTTGAAATTAACCTATTCCCCATTTTACCCTTAACAAAATAGAGGACACACATATTTGCCTTCCTCTTGCTTCACTCAATGAAAAGGCTTTACTTTTTCAACAGCCACTCTCCATCACACCAAGAAACACAACTGAAAATCTCGACCAAGAGCATTCGGGAATCTCTCCCAACCGAAAATCCCGACCATTGACAAGTTGACCCTATCATCATTTAAGATGATGATTCTACTGATCTTGCTATGTATTGTCCAGAGTTGACTTGCGATATTTGTGTGTACAAAATCTCTAGTTTAGGCAATATCTTAATTATACAAGATCCTTTATTATAAGGTAATCTTCTAATATTCCTTTTTGATTATAATTGATGTATATATACACACGGTTGTTCAACGAAATAATACAACCCTAATTTTCACATCTTTACATGGTATCAGAGCATTACTCTCTCTAAGCACAGCCTTCCGTTCTTATTCTCTCCATTCTCTCTTTGATTCTATTTCTCTATTTCTGTTCTTCTTTCATCCATGGCCAATCCTAATACCCAAATCACCATTTCCAAAGACAAAGATCCCAACAAACCTCTGTTTGTTATCAATATTTCCTCTCAACATAACATTAAACTTAATTCCACCAATTACCTATCCTGGAAACTTCAATTTCATGCGCTACTTGTTGGCTACAACCTCGATGGATATGTATATGGTACTCTTTCAGCACCTGAACCAACCATTAAAATTGACGATCATGACACTCCGAACTCCGATTACATCACATGGGTTTGCCAAGACAAACTTATTTTTAGTGCCATTGTTGGAACTCTCACTCCCTCCATAATACCACTCGTTCAGTGCGCCACCACCTCTCAGAAGGCCTGGTCCATCCTTGCCAATACTTATGCAAAACCCATTTGCGGACACATCAAGCAGATTAAAGATCAACTTAGACGTGCCAACAAGGGATCCAACAACATATCAGAGTACATATAGTTTATCAAATCCCGATCGGACGAACTCGCTGTCCTAGGTAAGCCTCTTGATGCTGAAGATCTCATTGCAAAGGTTCTAGATGGACTTGATGATGACTACCGTCCCCTTATTGATGCCATCAATGGTCGGGACACAACTATCTCCTTTAACGAACTCCAAAAAAAATTAATCATAAAAGAACTGCTATTGACTCAATCCAGAGCATTTAGTGTATCACTCATTGCCACAGCAAACCCGACTGCTCACCCCGTACCTAACCTTGGCAACCTTCATCTCAGTCTCATAGATCTCCTACTGCAGGACCACAATCCTCATCTTCACATGGGTCTCATCCTCCATCCAAACCATATCTCAGAATCTGTCAGGCATGCAACACTCAAGGACACGCCGCTAAGCGTTGTCCTTCATTCAACCTGGTGGCATCTCAGTCTTAGAATACCCGACCTCCCCAACAGCCTTGGCAACCACGTTATCCATCTTCTTAGCAGCCCCGGCCACTAGCTCATCAGATGCCTCGAGCCCACTATGCAGCTACAGAGAATAATGGCACTCCCACTTGGCTACTTGACAGTGGTGCCTCACATCATGTTATCTCTGATCTCAACAATCTCTCTCTTCACTCACCATTTACTGGTTCAGATGATATTGTGATTAGTGATGGCACCGGACTTTCTATAAAACACACCTCTTTATCTCATCTCACTCGTAACTTTACTTTAAATAATATCCTCTGTGTTCCCATTATGCGTAAAAAATTTATTTCCATCTCCCAGTTATGTTCCTCTAATAATGTCTCTGTTGAGTTCTTACCCACTGCCTTTCATGTAAAGGATCTTTGCTCGGGAGCCATCCAATTGTGGGGGCAAACTAAGGATGGCGTGTATGAGTGGCCTGCACCTCCTGTTAAATCTGGCCCTTTGCTTGCTTTCTCTAGCGTCAAGACCACTTGGCCCGAGTGGCATCATCGATTGGGACATCCCGCTGCTCCAGTTCTCCATCATCTTGTCTTCAACTTCGGTTTAGAATTAACGAGTCCTATGTCTCGAACTTTTAATTGTAATGTGTGTCAATGCAATAAAAGTCATAAGTTCCCCTTTCATTCTTCATATATTGTCTCTACTCAACCACTACAATTCATATTCTCTGATGTGTGGACATCCCCGATTTTCACTTATGATGACTTCAAATACTATGTGACTTTTGTTGATCATTACTCCAAATATATATGGTATTATCCTCTCATACGAAAATCCCAAGTCTATGAGGTGTTTATTAAATTCAATGCCTTAGTGGAAAAGTTTTTTGACAAGAAAATCATCACTCTATACTCGGATAATGGCAGAGAATATCAAGCCCAGACAGCATTTCTTGCCACCAATGGTATCTGTCACCTCACCACCCCACCTCAACTCCTGAACATAATAGGTATTCTGAACGACGTCATCGCCACATAGTAGAAACTGGCTTGCCCCTCTTGTCTCATGCCTCACTTTCGCTCACCTTTTGGAATCATGTTTTTGCCACTGTGGTTTACCTCATAAACCGTATGCCTACACCGACTCTTAATCTCCATTCTCCCTATGAAACACTCCTAGGTTCACCGCCTAATTATGCTAACCTCCATGCATTTGGGTGTCTATGTTATCCCTGGCTTAGTCCTTATGCGTCATATAAACTTGATTACTGGTCCATTCTGTGTGTCTTGCTTGGGTACTCTCTCACGCAAAGTGTGTATCTATGTCTTGATCCGTCCACCTCCCGTATATACACGTCTCGTCATGTAACATTTGTCGAGTCTGTATTCCCTTATAAATCTCTATAGAGTCATCTTTCTAGTCATGAGCCCGACTTCTCTTCGGTTTGGCTTCCTCCGGTCTCTGTCATTCCCTCTGTCAATCATCCTTCACCTGACCAAGAGTCCACTCCTTCTCGAGTTCCCGAACCCGAGACTACTCCTGAACCTGAAACCTCTAATTCTCGAGTCCCCGATTAGGAGACCCTTCAGTCCCGAGTCCCCGACCAGAGGATCCTTCAGTCCCGAGTTTCTGACCAACAGACCCTTCAGTCCCGAGTCCCTAAACCTGAACCGACCACTACATTGACTAATACACACTCTATGGTTACCATATCCAAAGCTAACATCCATAAGCCAATACAGAAACTTAATCTTCATGCTCATCTTCCCTCTTTCAGTGACAAGGAACCAACTGTTGTTGTCCAGGCCCTCAATGACCCTAAATGGCGCATGGTCATGTCAGAAGAATATGATGCCTTGGTTTGCAATGACACCTGAGAACTTATTCCCTAAGCCTCCTCCCACAATCTTGTGGGTTGTAAGTGGATTTTTCGTACTAAGCGATTATCTGATGGCTCTATTGATAGGTACAAAGCTAGACTGGTTGCGAAAGGATTTCATCAATGTCCTGGTATTGACTTTCATGACACCTTCAGTCCGGTTGTCAAACCTACCACTGTCAGGATAGTTCTTAGCTTATCGGTGAGTCACGAATGGTCTCTACATCAGCTGGATGTCAACAATGATTTCCTTCAGGGTCGTTTATCTGAGGATGTTTACATGGCTTAATCGACTGACTTTGTAGATCCTGAGAAAGCCACTCATGTTTGCAAACTTCGTAAGGCTATCTACAGTCTCAAGCAAGCACCTTGTGCATGGTACCATGAGTTACTACAGTTTTTACTTGAGTCAGGATTTCACAACTCCCATTTAGATACTTCTCTATTTGTTCTCATCTCTAGTAGTCTCAGTCTGTACTTGTCTATGTGGACAACATTATTATCACTGGCAACGATGATCATGTGATGTATTCTTTGATTCAGACTCTGGCCAATCGGTTCTTCTTGAAGGATCTTGGTCCACTTTCCTTCTTCTTAGGTGTTGAAGTTGTCTCATTTCCCCATGCTCTACTTCTTTCTCAGTAACGTTACATTCTAAATCTACTTACATGTACCAACATGACTAGTGCCAAGTCAGTTGTTACTCTTCTTGCTACTTCTCCAACACTGACTCTTCATACTGGCACGACACTCTCTGATCCCTCTGAATACCAGGCAATTGTTGGCAGTCTCTAATATCTCTCCCTCACTCGACCTGACATTGCCTATACGGTGGGAAAACTATCTCAGTTCATGCATCATCCCATCATTGATCATTGGACTGGTGTGAAACGCCTTCTACGATATCTAAGTGGTACTTCTGATTACTGCTTGGTTCTTCACCGCGACTCCCCATTGTCACTCCATGGCTTCTCAGATGCTGACTGGGCTGGTAATCAGAATGACTATACTTCCAGCAGCTCATACATTGTGTACCTTGGTCACAATCCTATTTTTTAGAGCTCCAAGAAGCAGCACATGGTTGCTCACTCTTCTACCGAGGTTGAGTATCGCTTGGTCGTATCCACTGCAGTTGAACTTAGCTGGGTTTGTTCTCTTCTTACTGAAATTGGTGTCAATATTCCAGGCCCTCTTATTATTTACTTGATAATATTGGTGCCACACACTTATGCTCCAATCCCATTTTTCATTCATGTATGAAACATGTTGCTCTTGACTATCACTTCATCCATGATCGGGTCCAAGGTGGAGCACTTCGGGTTGCTTATGTTTCTTTTCAGCTGGCGGATGCCCTCACTAAACCTCTTCCTCGTGCGCGTCATCTTCTTCTCTGTGACAAGATTGATCTCGCCTCTAGGAGCTCCATCTTGTAGGGGCATATAGAAGGAAGAGCATCCGACAATCCCGACCAAGAGCATTCGAGATTCTCTTACGACGGAAAATCATGACCATTGACAAGTTGACCCTATCATCATTTAAGATGATTATTTTGCTGATCTTGTTATTTATTGTCCAGAGTTAACTTGTGATATTCATGTGTACAGAATCTCTAGTTTATGCAATCTCTTAATTGTACAAGATCCTTTATTATAAGGCAATCTTATAATATTCCTTTATTGATTATAATTGATGTATATATATACACGGTTGTTCAATGAAATAATACAGCCCTAATTTTCGCATCTTTACATGTACTACACTCTCATTGGTGTGGTCTGTATTCTGTGTACTGACTAGTCAATACTCGAGCATTGTTCAACTGTAAATGCAACTCCTGATGAGGACCAACCAGTTGATCACAATTCGGCTAAGGTTAGAAAAGATCCAGATCCTTTAACCATTCATAAAGGACCAATGCCAAGAGCTAAAGCTAAAAGGATGAAAAAAGCCTTAACTTGTTTAATGGGAAGCATTTGGAAGGAGCAAGCTAGTCAAGATTTGGTCAAGGTTCTATGGATTCAAGAAGAGTATAAAATGGTTAACATGTTTCAAACAAGTCCAAATCCCGAAGACAAGAGTCCAGCCTTGTTAGAATGAAGTATTCTAGCCTATCTTGAAGCATAAAAGGCCATTCGGCCATGTTGGGTTTTGTGGGCCTATTTTATAATTAGTTTGTGTTTAATTATGTTGGGTTTTGTGAGCTTATTTTCTTATTAGTTTGGGTTTAATTGTGTTGGGTTTTGTGGGCTTATTTTATGAATAGTTTGGGTTTTTTGTGTTGGGTGAGTTCATGTGTTCTTTAATTAGGAATAAGGAGTTACAAAGGCTGAATACTTTATGGCCATTATTCATGGTCTAAATGTCATTTAGTGGGAGGTTACACATTTAATGGGAGGTTATATTTGTGTTGTATTGTCCTTGGTCTTTGTTCTATATAAACAATGCTGCTTTTTCTATGTAAGGCAGAGATTTGAGTAATATAAACTTATTTGAGCACTTTGTGAGTGTTTTGTTCTTAAGTTCTTGCATGAACTTTGGAACTTATCAAGCTTATTCGGCTTGTGGCGTTCAACAACCTCAAAATCTTTGTTTTGCCTTTAAACTTATCAAACTTCATAGTTTGTGGCGTTTTGGGGAAATCAAAGTGCTGTTCTAATTAGCTTTTATCATCATTTCATGGATAAAGTGATTAGAATAGTTTCTCCTACTTCAATCTTGAACGATCGGGTTTGTTTTCAATTAGTTGGAGGGTGTTAAATTGCATTCTATATGTATCATAGCTCTTTAGCTATTGGGGTGTATGGTTGCTAAGTTAATGATTTCCATCATTTTGGTATCAGATCTTGGCTCAAGTTTGAGGTTTGCATATCCATTTATTTGTTGTTCTTTTAGTTTTTTTTTTCTCACTTTTTTTTTCTTCATCTTATAGCACCGTATCTATAATTCATCTTAATATTTGTGCTTCTTGATGTTATTATCATTTTCTTTATTTTCCGCAGAAAAAAAAAGACAAAAAAAAAAAAAAAAAGTATTGCGGATTCAAGGAATTCTTGCAAAATTTCAAAAATCTTTCTTTGTTCATATCGTTCTTGTTTCGGTTTGGGAAATATTTAAATATTGTCTTCTAAACCAAAACAAACAGAATTATATTTGGGAGAGAAATTGATATTTCAGTTCTAATCTTTGTTTACTTTAAGTGGCCTACCTTTTATATGTTTTTTTTAGACCTACCCAATTTCACTCCGTTGAATTTTCCATAATCTGAATTGTTTGTTTAAAAGGACCTTAGTTAATCTAAGAACCCAAAGAACAAAACAAGAGAGGTAAAAGGCAAGAGTGGTGAGATTAGCATCGAGAAAAGCCAAATAATTGTGTGAAACACAAGTGGTGTGAATCAATTCTTTGAGAGAAACACGTGAGAGAGTGATTGTGAGGCTGTTCTAACTCTTTTTTTTCAAGTTTTAAACATGTCTAACAAAGATAAAGAAGTGAGTTCTTCCTCAAATGATCAAGTGATTCAAGCAATGCAGCAATAATTTGAACGTATGTTCAAAGTGATGGGAGATGTAGGAGATCGTCTAGAAAGACATGATGAAGCAATTACCAGATTGCAAAGAGAACCACGACGTGGAAGACAACCAGCCTTTGTCAATGATGTATATGATGGTGGAGAAGACACGGATGATGGCCAAGCTACCATAATTGGTCTAGACGTCAATCCTAGAAGACAAGCTAGGAGAGGACGTTTCAATGGTGTGGACCGAAACATAGGCAGCATCAAAATGAAAATTCCTCCTTTTCAAGGGAAGAACAATCCGGATGCCTATTTGGAATGGGAACGAAAAGTGGAGCTGATATTTGAATGTCATAATTACTCCAAAGAGAAAAAAGTAAAACTAGCTGCTGTTGAATTTTGTGATTATGCTATTGTTTGGTGGGATCAATTGTGTAAAGACAGGCGTAGAAATGGTGAAAGACCCGTAGAGACTTGGTTGGAGATGAAACAAATCATGAGGATGAGATTTGTCCCTAGCCATTACTATAGGGATTTGCGTCAACGGTTACAAACTTTGACACAAGGTTCCATGAGTGTAGAAGAATATCACAAAGAAATGGAGATAGCCATGATAAGGGCTAATGTAGGGGAGGACCGTGAGGCCACCATGGCTCGGTTTTTGAGTGGGTTAAACAAGAACATTGCTGATCTTGTGGAGTTACAACATTATGTGGAGATTGAGGACATGGTGGGTATGGTCATGAAGATTGAAAGGTAACTCAAAAGAAAAGGCATCAGGTATGATTCAAAACCTTATTCAGGTTCTTCTTCTTCTTGGAAACCGAATTGGGGTAAAAAGGATGATAAACCCATTGTTAAGCCTAAAATTGATGAAACTAAAAGCAAAAATGAAATAGGCAGCAAGGGTAGAGGTGAGAATCAACCTAATCAAACTAGAGGCATTAAGTGTTTTAAGTGCCTTGGACATGGTCATGTGGCACGTGAATGTCCTAATAAAAGGGTAATGATCACGAGGGATGGGACAGTTGAATCAGAAAGTGAGATAGAGGATGAAGATGACATGCCACATTTAGAAGATGCTAGTGATGTAGAGTATGCTAGTGGAGAAAATTTGGTTGTACAACGCACACTTAGTTTGCAAAGTAAAATTAATGAACATGGTGAGCAACGTGAAAATTTGTTTCATACTCATTGTTTGATTGCTAACAAGTTGTGTAATGTGATTGTGGATAGTGGAAGTTGTACAAATGTGGCAAGTACCTTGCTTGTGGAGAAACTGAAATTACCTACTATTAAACATCCAAAACCATACAAGTTACAATGGTTAAATGATAGTGGTGTTGTGAAGGTAAATCGGCAAGTGTTAATTTCTTTTTCAATTGGTAGATATAAGGATGATGTTTGGTGTGATGTGGTACCTATGTATGCTGGTCACATGTTATTGGGGAGACCATGGCAATATGATTTAAGGGTAATGCATGATGGGTTTAAGAACCGTTATTCTTTGATCATGGAGGGACAGAAATTCCAACTTGGACCTTTGCCTCCAAAGACAATTTTTGAAGACCAAATGCGTATAAAACAGCAATATGAAGAGCTTGAATCTTCATTAGCTGAAACTTTGGGAAGGGAGCAAGAAAGAGAGAAAAAAAAAGGTGAATTGAGTGGTAAAAATGAGAGCAATGGGAAACACAAGGGGAGAGAAAACAAGGAAGGCTTGAGTGAAAGAAAAATTAGTGTTTATGCAAAAATGTGTGATGTGAAGAAAGCATTAACCATGAGGCAGCCCTTACTTGTACTTATGTACAAGTATGTTTTAATTGTTTCTAATGAAATTAACAAGAGTTTGCCTAGTGTTATTGTTGATATTTTGCAGAAAAATGAGAATCTCTTTCCTGAAGATGTTCCTATTGGTTTGCCACCAATTAGAGGAATTGAACATCAAATTGATTTCATTCCGGGTGCAAGCATACCAAATAGGCCAGCATATAGATGCAACCCCGAAGAGACCAAGGAAATCCAAAAGCAAGTAAGTGAGCTTTTGGAAAAGGGATATGTACGTGAAAGCATGAGTCCTTGTGCGGTTCCTGTTTTGTTGGTACCTAAAAAGGATGGTTCTTAGAGAATGTGTGTTGATTGTCGAGCCATCAACAAAATCACGGTAAAGTATAGACATCCTATTCCTAGGTTAGATGATATGTTGGATGAATTGCATGGTTCTTATGTGTTTTCAAAGATTGATTTGAAATCTGGATATCATCAAATAAGAATGCATGAGGGTGATGAATGGAAAACCGCTTTCAAAACTAAACATGGTCTATATGAATGGTTAGTAATGCCTTTTGGCCTAACTAACGTACCTAGTACTTTTATGAGATTGATGAACCATGTTTTGCGTGCTTACATTGGAAAGTTTGTAGTAGTTTATTTTGATGATATACTTGTGTATAGCAAAAATTTAGACGAGCATGTAACACATTTAAAGGCTATTTTTGATGTGCTTAGGAAAGAAAAGTTATATGATAATCTAAAGAAATTCATTTTTTGCACTAATGAACTTACTTTTCTTGGTTATGTTGTTAATGATAAAGGAATACATGTTGATCAAGAAAAAGTGAAAGTAATTAGGGAGTGGCCGAAACCAACTTGTGTTAGTAATGTAAGGAGTTTTCATGGTCTTGCTAGCTTTTATAGGAGATTCATTAAGGATTTTTCTACTATTGCTGCACCATTAACTGAATGCATCAAAAAGAATGTGGGATGAAAAAGATGATGCTTTTAACTTGCTTAAACACAAACTTAGTTCAGCACCTTTGCTTGCTTTGCCTAACTTTGCTAAAACTTTTGAGATTGAGTATGATGCAAGTGGAATAGGTATTGGAGGAGTCTTAATGCAAGAGGGCAAACCCATTGCATTCTTTAGTGAGAAGCTAAGTGGAGCAAGTCTTAACTACCCGACGTATGATAAGGAGTTTTATGCCTTGGTGAGAGTGTTAGAGACATGGCAGCACTATCTTTGGTACAAGGAATTCATTATACACACCGATCATGAGTCCTTGAAATATCTCAAAGGACAAGGAAAGCTAAGCCGTAGGCATGCAAAATGGGTGGAGTTTATTGAATCCTTTCCGTACATCATCAAGTACAAACAAGGTAAGGAGAATGTGGTTGCCGATGCTCTTTCTAGAAGGTATGCTCTAATTTCTAAACTTGATGCAAAATTATTGGGTTTTGAGTACATTAAAGACTTATACAATTCTGACTTTGATTTTGCTAATGTTTATGGGGCATGTGAGCAAGGGGGTTTTGACAAGTTCTTTAGGCATGATGGTTTTCTTTTCAAAGAAAACAACCTGTGTGTTCCTAGATGTTCAATGAGAGAATTGCTTGTGAGAGAGGCATATAGTGGCGGGTTAATAGGGCATTTTGGAGTTAAAAAGACTTTGGGTGTGTTAAATGATTATTTATTTTGGCCACACATGAAAAGAGACGTTGAGAGAATATGTGAGAGATGCATTACTTGCAAACGAGCTAAATCTAAAGTAATACCTCATGGACTGTATACTCCTCTTCCTATACCTAGTGAGCCTTGGGTTGATATATCAATGGACTTTGTCTTGGGATTACCTAGGTCAAAAGGGGGGAGAGATTCTATTTTTGTTGTTGTTGATAGGTTCAGCAAGATGGCACATTTCATTCCTTGCCACAAAACAGATGATGCGACTTTTGTTGCGGGGCTGTTCTTCAGAGAAATTGTGAGGTTACATGGAATTCCAAGGACAATTGTGAGTGATAAAGATGTGAAGTTCCTTAGCCACTTTTGGAAAACGCTTTGGAGAAAGTTGGGTACAAAGCTGTTGTATTCAACCACTTGTCATCCACAAACAGATGGACAAACAGAGGTGGTAAACAGAACTTTATCAATGCTTTTGAGGGCCATAATTCAAAAGAATTTGAAGAATTGGGAGGAATGCTTGCCACATGTGGAGTTTACTTATAATCGAAGTGTGCATGCTACAACAAACCATTCACCATTTGAAGTTGTGTACGGGTTCAATCCATTATCTCCTATGGATTTACTACCTTTACCTTTGGAAAGAGCAAATTTGGATGGTAAGCAAAAAGCTGATTTTGTCAAAGCCTTGCATGAAAAGGTGTGCACACAAATTGAAAAGAAAACTCTACAATATGAGAAGCAACATAACAAGGGCCGAAAGCAAGTAGTATTTGAACCTGGTGATTGGGTCTGGGTACATTTGAGGAAGGAAAGATTTCCTAGCAAACGAAAGTCTAAACTCATGCCAAGAAGGGATGGACCATTTCGAGTCCTTCAAAGAATCAATGACAATGCATACAAGCTGGAACTACCAAGTGAGTATGGCAATGTTAGTGCAACTTTCAATGTTTCTGATTTGTCTTTGTTTGAAGTAAGTGATGAAGGTGTTGATTCGAGGACGAATCCTTTCGAGGAAAGGGGGAATGATGAGGACCAGCCAGTTGATCACAATTCGGCTAAGGTTAGAAAAGATCCAGATCCTTTAACCATTCATGAAGAACCAATGACAAGAGCTAAAGCTAAAAGGATGAAAGAAGCCTTAACTTGTTTAATGGAAAGCATTTGGAAGGAGCAAGCTAGTCAAGATTTGGTCAAGGTTCTAAGGATGCAAGAAGAGTATAAAATGGTTAACATGTTTCAAACAAGTCCAAATCCTGAAGACAAGAGTCCAGCCTTGTTAGAATGAAGTATTCTAGCCTATCTTCAAGAATAAAAGGCCATTCGGCCATGTTGGGTTTTGTGGGCCTATTTTATAATTAGTTTGTGTTTAATTATGTTGAGTTTTGTGAGCTTATTTTCTTATTAGTTTGGGTTTAATTGTGTTGGGTTTTGTGGGCTTATTTTATGAATAGTTTGGGTTTTTTGTGTTGGGTGAGTTCATGTGTTCTTTGATTAGGAATAAGGAGTTACAAAGGCTGAATACTTTATGGCCATTATTCATGGTCTAAATGTCATTTAGTGGGAGGTTACACATTTAATGGGAGGTTATATTTGTGTTGTATTGTCCTTGGCCTTTGTTCTATATTAACAAGGCTGCTTTTTCTATGTAAGGCAGAGATTTGAGTAATATAAACTTATTTGAGCACTTTGTGAGTGTTTTGTTCTTAAGTTCTTGCATGAACTTTGGAACTTATCAAGCTTATTCTGCTTGTGGCGTTCAACAACCTCAAAATCTTTGTTTTGCCTTTAAACTTATCAAACTTCATAGTTTGTGGCGTTTTGGGGAAATCAAAGTGTTGTTCTAATTAGCTTTTATCATCATTTCATTGATAAAGTGATTAGAATAGTTTCTCTTACTTCAATCTTGAACGATCGGGTTTGTTTTCAATTAGTTGGAGGGTGTTAAATTGCATTCCATATGTATCTTAGCTCTTTAGCTATTGGGGTGTATGGTTGTTAAGTTAATGATTTCCATCAACTCCTCCCTTAATTAAGCTAAAGGCTTGATTAAGGGATCCCTTGTTGAGTTGGAGATGCTCTTAGTAGCATGAATACGGGGATACAACAAATCTCTAAAATCTAGAATATGGATCGCTATGGTATTATACATTAATTAAAATGATATATATTTATATTTTAAAATAATAATATATGAAAATATAATCCAATAATCTATTCAAAATATATTCTCAATATACATACGATACAAAATCCATAAGTCATAACTTATTACAAAGTTCAAATAAATGTGCTCAACAACCTTTCTTTATTATTTAAATTAGTAAAGGTGCTCCTTTTATATTAAAGGGTAATTGCACAATGTCCCTGACGTTTGGAAACATGATACAAATATGATAGTTTGAGTCTACCCATATAAAACTTACCCGGCGTTTGATAAATGTTACACAAATGTCCCTTTCCGAAATCCAGTTGTGGATGCTAAGGCCATCAAAACCGCAAAAATGTGCATATGATTATAATAAAGACCAGATTGAGTGTGCAGTTGTTGATGCTTATGCCACCTACAAGATTGCCGGTGATTGATTGATTGTAGGACAATTTAGAAAAAAATAATTCTATTTTATTTGGAATTAAATTATTTTTTCTTTTATTTATGGGATTTATTATGGGTTGTTTTATCCTTTTTAGAAAAGAATAATTTAATTAGTTTTATGATTAGATTAATAATTTAATTTTAGAACAAAAAAGAATAATTTAATTTAATGATTTCCAAGAAATACATTATAAATATAATGTGAGCATTGTAAATAACCACTTTACGTTTGTTGAAATGTCAAATCAAACTCTCTTATTTGAACAATTAACAAAAACACTCATTATGGTTAATGGACCATAAATTGACTTTATTTAAATCCATCGAAATATGATTATTTAATCTTTATTATAAAATGAATACAAAAAAAATTATGCTAATGATAGTAAAATTAATTTCTTAAAAAATTATCAAATATATTACGAATAAAAATATAAAATTTATTAAAATAAAAGGCAAATTATATTTAATATAGAAACAAAAACTATAGAGAAGATATACACATTATCAATATGGATATATGTTCATTAGCATCTCCTCCATATATATATTTTTTATATTTTAAATAATTTATTTTAATTTATTTTTATGATTTTATTGTTTATTTATAGTATATTTTTGTATAAAGTTTGATTTTTTTATTAATTTTTTTTATTTTTATTTCCTAAACCATTTTCGTATATTTTTTCCATTATTTGTTTTTAGTTCACTTATACTAAAAGTCATTTAATTAGTATTTTTTCTTGTTATAGTCATTTAAATAATAATAATTCATTGTATTTAATTAAAGTCATAGCGAGCTAGGCTAAGGCGCCTCATTCATGAAACAGTTGTTGCAGTATTTTGATTTCATAATGGGCATTCTCTTTAATTAATGTTTATGTGTCGATATTTACACCCTTTATAAACTGTATATATACTTTCTAAAGAAATATTTTTTAAAAAATACAATATTACTCTTGAGTATAATTACTAAAAAGATTAAATAATTTGTAATTACATAATAAGGACCAACCAGTTGATCACAATTCGGCTAAGGTTGGAAAAGATCCAGATCCTTTAACCATTCATGGAGGACCAATAACAAGAGCTAAAGCTAAAAGGATGAAAGAAGCCTTAACTTGTTTAATGGAAAGCATTTGGAAGGAGCAAGCTAGTCAAGATTTGGTCAAGGTTTTAAGGATGCAAGAAGAGTATAAAATGGTTAACATGTTTCAAACAAGTCCAAATCCCGAAGACAAGAGTCCAGCCTTGTTAGAATGAAGTATTCTAGCCTATCTTGAAGAATAAAAAGCCATTCAGCCATGTTGGGTTTTGTGGGCCTATTTTATAATTCGTTTGGGTTTAATTATGTTGGGTTTTGTGGGTTTATTTTCTGATTAGTTTGGGTTTTAGTTGTGTTGGGTTTTGTGGGCTTATTTATGAATAGTTTGGGTTTTTGTGTTGGGCTTTATTTTGTTAAGTGTGAGTTCATGTGTTCTTTGATTAGGAATAAGGAGTTACAAAGGCTGAATACTTTATGGCCATTATTCATGGTCTAAATGTCATTTAGTGGGAGGTTACACATTTAATGGGAGGTTATATTTGTGTTGTATTGTCCTTAGCCTTTGTTCTATATTAACAAGGCTGCTTTTTCTATGTAAGGCAGAGATTTGAGTAATATAAACTTATTTGAGCACTTTGTGAGTGTTTTGTTTTTAAGTTCTTGCATGAACTTTGGAACTTATCAAGCTTATTCAGCTTGTGGTGTTCAACAACCTCAAAATCTTTGTTTTACCTTTAAACTTATCAAACTTCATAGTTTGTGGCGTTATGGGGAAATCAAAGTGCTGTTCTAATTAGCTTTTATCATCATTCCATTGATAAAGTGATTAGAATAGTTTCTCTTACTTTAATCTTGAACGATCGGGTTTGTTTCAATTAGTTGGAGGGTGTTAAATTGCATTCCATATGTATCATAGCTCTTTAGCTATTGGGGTGTATGGTTGCTAAGTTAATGATTTCCATCATTACATCTACTAATAATTATTAATCAATTTCCTATTAATCATTTGTCAAAAAAAAAAGTTTCCTATTTTTTTTTTAAATAAAAGGAAGTTTCCTTAGAACCGTATGATACGTATGTCATAAAAACCAAATCTATTTTCTTAAACCCTATCTTCTCTTTCAAATATATATTGCAATTTATTTTAAGGAATATAAATTGATTGCAAAATATAAAGAATGAATCAAAATTATTAGATTAACAAAATCATTATAATATTTATATTTGTTTTTCTTTCAAATACGTTATAGATTTTTTTTTTGTAAATATTAGCCTAAAAACAGTTATAGCACGCTATAGCTTAAATTTAGCTTATTATGAAACTCTACAGCTTTAGAATTATTAAGAAGAGATTAAATGATTCCACTGATTTTGATACTTTTATCCTCAAGAATGGTATATGCAATCGGTGCTTTTTCTTTTAAGATAAAAAATGTTTAAATGTTTTATTTATATATATGCTTGATTGATCATGAGCTGTGTAATCTTAGTTGAAGTCAAATTGTTAATTCAAAGTTAGAAAATTGTAATCATGTTTAGTCATTAAGCCATGTTTGATCGTTGAAATTATTTATTTGAATAGAAAGAAATAAAATAATAAAATTGGTTAGATAACAAATTAGGTTTAGGTGGGTGTACTTGTAAAAATACAATAAAATAGAATTAATGAAATGGTGGTTTTGACATTAAGTGAAGTTTATTTACATATTATAAAATATTTATGGATATACATATGAAAATGGTGTATATACAATTTTTAAAGGGTACCAATATCGTAACTCTTAATGTTTATATATAAACTATAAAGAAGTATAGTGCATAAACTATGGTTATTCAACAGCTTAATGATAATTTCTTACATTTCTTGTTTCCATTTTGGATTTTCTGGTCCAGCTATGTGTAATTGTTCTTCTTTGGTCTTTTATTACTACGTACAATATATATATATATATATATATATATTAACATCAAAGCTTTAATTAGAAGGCAAACAACAGAAACAAAGAGGAAACAAAGCAAAAGCAAAAACAAAAACAGCCCCACCACTACAACAGCAGCAACCTGACCACAACCAAACGAAATGGAGCTCCCGTGTTATTTATGATTCTGGACTCTCTATCAATGCTAAGGTTAATGCCATTGTTCTTGATGATAATTGGAGATGGCCTGCTGCTATGTCCATTGACCTAGCTGAAATTCGGAGTCGTATGCCTTCTTACAACCCAAACTCTACTTTGGATGATAGAATTCTGTGGCTTCCTTCTTCTAATGGCATTTATTTAGCTTCGTCTGCTATGGAGTATCTTAGAACCCCTCATCCTTTGGTTTCTTGGTATAAAATTGTGTGGTTCCCGCAGAATATCCCGAGGATGGGTTTCATCCTTTGGTTGGCTATTAAAGGTAGGCTTTCTACCTTGGATCGTATTCAGCGCTACGACCCTCAAGTTGTTACTACGTGTGTCCTTTGTAACTCTCAAGCCGAGACTCATGCTCACCTTTTCTTTGAGTGTTTTTATAGCAAAGCCATATGGACACAACTTTTGAATAAATGTGGTTGTCTTGGGATTCATCTTAGCTGGAATGATCTTATTGATTGGGTGTCCATTCATTGGAAGGGGAGCTCCCCCTCCGTCGTGACAAAAAAAAACTTTATCTTGCGGCTGCCGTCTATTTTATTTGGAGAGAGCGAAATTGTCGTATTTTTAAAAGCTCTCGAAAGTCTAGTCGAGAGGTTGCCCAGATCATTACAGATACTATTCGTTGCCGGCTCTCTTCTCTCAAGTTGAAAAATTAGCCTCTCATCTCTAGTTATCCCTAGGTGGTGTGGGCTTGTGTTGTGCTCAGTGCTCTTTGTAAAGCCTTTGGTTTAGCTCTTATTAGAGAGTTTGCTGTTTGAACGTTGTTTATGGGCTTTGTGTCTCTTTCTTCCTGGGGTATGCCCCTTGTATTTGTACATTCCTTCCTTCTTTCTATGATACTATTTATTTACCCAAAAAAAAAAGCAAGAAGAGAAATATAAATATTGTAATACACAAATAAAGTTTCATTTAAACCCCGTTATTGATATGATATTTTTCTGACCTTTTTAAAATATATGATCGGTTGTTGTTAAAGTGGTTGTAGAAACCAATCACATCTTAACCACACATTCATTGAGATTAGATGAGGTCAGAAAAAAGATCAGATCAGCAGAGGATTCAAATTCTAGTTCTTTATGTTTTGAATGTAAATTACATTAGATGGCATGACGTCCCATACGATGTTTCTCCATGCTAATGCTATGACCGGTTAACATAAATAAAGAAGAGAATTAAATGTACAGAAATGGAGAAAGACAACCTCATTTAATACGAAAATAGAAACCTACCAAATCATTAAGAGATTTTATATATTTGTACCAAATTATTAAGATTTGAAGATTTATAAGTCTCTGTTTTAACAAAAAAGATTGTTGTTTCTGTGTCTGTCTATTCTTTTAGCTGTTTGTTGACTGGATTTCCTTGTAGGGTTTGCTTTGTATAAAAGTGACCAGCGCCAAGTATGTTTTTCTCCTTTTTCTAGATACAGAACAGGTTTCAGTTTTTGTTGGTGAATATTCTCTTCTCATAGTAGTTAGAGATTGGGCAAGTTGCTATTATTACTTGCTCCATTTGGTGGAATTTTTATTTAGGATAGGCTTCAATTAGTTTGTTTAGTTTTTGTTTTTAGTTTTTTCAAAGGACAAATTTGTTTTCCAACTGGTTTGTTTGTTATTCAGTGAAGTTGTGTGAGTTATCAATTGTTATGATAAATTATAAGAAATCATCGAGGATAAAGAAAAGAAAAACAAAAATTCAATGAGGACACAAAAAATACTATTCCTTGTATTCCGGTGATTGTAAATAATGTGTCATGACAAATTTCAAAAAGGAAAAATAACATCGAACTTACTAAAAAAATCTAATCTTGTGCACCTAGACAGCAACACACGAAGCCATGAATGTGTTGAATGACCTATTGACGAAGCTGGCGATCCGGGAATGATATTAAAAGCGCTAGAACGGGAGCTAGGCATGACAGGGAGGATGAAAACTTGAAGAGCAAATTGCGGCTTGACACAACCAAATGCAGCAAATTCATTGGTGGGAGGAGGAGCAACCTGTCCTTGTGGTTTGCCTGAAAATATGAATTAAACCAATAAATTACAAAGTGAGTGGTAAAAAGGAAAATAGTCAAATACCTTGCAGTTGATAGTCTTCCCATTTTAATTCTTCATGGAATTTGTGATTGTAGCAGGTCATAGCTGAAAGTGAAATGAGCAGTCCTGGATTATTATTCGTGCAAAGAGTTGGAATGTAGGGAGCCACTCTACTTCACCATTGCTCTCCCCAGAAGGATTTTTCCCTGAATTTCTTGCACACATATATAGTAGGTGGTGCCAGCCCTCCTCCTTCATATTCATCATATCTTTTAGTATATAAATATTACAATAAAACTTAATTGTATGTATTGCAGACTAATAAATAAATAATTACCAAAGGGAAATGTGTGTTGAGCCCTCTCTCCCGATGATTCCATGGGCATGGGAATGCTTAGAAATAATCTCAATAATAATTATAAAGTCCTTACAACTACAAAAAATATTTTATTTTCAAAATTTGAATTCAAATAAACCATTATATAATAGGAAAAGTATTTGGGAATTCCAATTTGAGTAGGAAACCAACCCTAAAGAAAACTATATGGGTGAAGCACCTCATTCATCTTTGCAAGATTATCACCTCTCTTTTTTTAAAGAGGAATGGCTGAACCTGAAGTTCTGATGGCAGTTCGGAACTGGGAATTGGAACCGAATCGAATCGGGGTCCTCTCTAGGCTTATAATCCCCACCCTGACCCAGTGACCCGCCCTGCTTAAAATATATATATATATTTTATTATTTGGTTCAATGTTTGTTTTCAAAATGATTGAATTTATTTTTTTAGTTTTGAAATTTATATTTATGACTTGATTTTCAGTAGTTTTTTTAAATTACTTTATATATTTTATCATATTCATTATACATATATATATATATATATATATATATATATATATATATATATATATGTTATATGTATTTTCATCAGCATGACACGTCAACGAAGGTAGCGGGTAATGAGGAAATATAGTAATTCCACATCATCAGAAGTCCGCTAGTCAACGAGAAGGATATTGGCCAATGACATGTCATTAAGAAAATTGATATGGAAGTTAGAAGCGTATGCACCAAGTAGTCCAGTAAAAGAAGTCTTAATAAGCAAAGATCTCTACTCAGCGAGATTTACTCGGCCAAAAACGGAAATATGACCATATTAGGACACACCATATCAAGCGAAGATTCACTCAAATACTAAATCTAAGAATCATAGTCCAATAAGGGAGTATTCATATTTCCTCTTCAGTATCACAGAATTCTAATTAGAAAGAAACTTATAGCTTCCAGAAGGATAAACACCAAACGGAAAATAAGTCCTAAACGGACTATATTACCTGAATCCTACAAAGATTATAATTAATGAATCCACCACTCGTACGAAAAGAGCTAGGGCTACCCTAGATCGAACCATATAAATACATCAATGTATTCTTTATAACAGAATATGATCATCATCAGTAAGAACAATCATGTGATAGAAAAGCGAATATTGAGCGTTGTAATTAATCTATTCATAGCGGATATATTCTCATTGTCAC
This sequence comes from Dipteronia dyeriana, assembly GCA_032871835.1. Taxonomy (NCBI): domain Eukaryota; kingdom Viridiplantae; phylum Streptophyta; class Magnoliopsida; order Sapindales; family Sapindaceae; genus Dipteronia; species Dipteronia dyeriana. The sequence continues at coordinate 24,255,094 of CM065302.1, forward strand.
CGGCACCGTGGATGTTTCCCCGCCTTGGTTTACCACGTAAAATATGTGTTATGTTTGATTTTGTCTTTATTTCCTACTCTTTTACATTATCATTCTCAAATACGAATAAATTGTATCGCATCCACGTGGAGAAAGAGGCTTTGATCATTCAACCCTTAACTGATTAAAGCTTCGATCTGCCTACGTGTTGATGTTTGGTGGTTGACTTTTCAACGATCCAAAAATCACCGCAAACAATTGGCGTTAGAAGGAGAGTGTGAACCTTCGACTTCGAGAAACCCTCATGAACAGACTGCAGAGAATTTCGATGTGGATCCTACATCTGAAACACCATAGCAAACGACCATTGGAAACGTTAGGGGGTGGATCATCAACAATACCTGCAGTAGGAGGCACGGTTGTGATGAAATTCAGAGCTAGAATATTGAAAGAGGAGTTCTCACAAGGCTTCAAGTTGCCCATAATCGGTATGAGGAATTTCTCTCCCATTCTGATAACTTACAAAACCAAAGTCGTCGCAAGTTGCGGAACTTCTGACCTTCAGGTACTAAAGTGAGTATAACTCTCTCTACAAAACTCGGTATCGCGAACCTTAAAATTTACTGGAAACTAGACTAGACCTCTAGACCTTCCCAAGCATATATGGTCCGCAACCTAGTTCAGTTCATGCAATTTTTGGTGGCCCCAGCAAGCAACAAGCAACTCGTAAAGGATTTTATAATCTGACCATTGAGCGCCTAAATATTAATATCTCCCTCCATAAAACTCAGATTAATGGTCTGTAAAAACTGCTGGAAACTAGATATCTAAAGCTTTCCAAGAATATATGGTTCACAACCTAGTTCAATCTGAGTAATTTTTAGTGGCTCCCGTAATATTGAAGAAGACAGATCGCAGACAGATTTCTAATCTGACTATCAAGCACTAAAACATGCATATCTCCCTCAACGAAAGTTGAAATCACAAACCGTGATTTTACTATAAACTAGAGGCACTTATCTTTCCGAGGATATGTGGTCCACAACACAATTCATTTCAAGAAATATCTGACGACCTTCGGAACATTGTAATCCAACAAAAGAGGAAAAAGGACCCAAAATCGATTCTCGGCTAAAGCTCACTCGGCTCTTTGGTACCCACTAGTCCAACAACAAAGGATCCAAGAATAAAACAACTAGACACCGGGCTCGGTAAGTGGTCGACGTAAGCCAATTCACATATAAGTTTAATTTTATGATTTTATTACGCAAATAGAAAATATATATTTGCTTATAATGATTGAATATTTATTGTCTAAGACAAAAATTACTATCTTCATGACATACATAGCTTATTTAGCATATAACTGCTTTGGGTAAACGTTTAAATCATTTAAATATAGCAAAAAAATCAATTCGATATAGTTAACAGTGTTGTGATCTGTTATGTTTATGTTTTTTAAAATAATTATAGTCTCTTACAATGTCTTTTGAATAAGTGTTATTTAATAAATCAACCAAGAATTAGATCTTGATAAAAAGCACTTCCGAAAGTGCATAACAAAGTTGTCAAAATCGATCGGGCACGAAGGTACGTCTTCGCTCATTTTTTATTTATTGACATCTTACTATATCTCAATCAGTAACTTAGAAAAATATATTTTCGGTGCTCATTTTTATATACTAAATCTGCTGCTAATTAGTATAATTCATGATATTCTGTCAATATATTTATTTCTATTAATTTGGTATGCAAATCATCCTAATTTGGGAACGTATCGAAAGCTATGCTACATAATTTTTATGAGCTAGAACATATTGACTGCTACTTGAATATTTGTGTCATTTGGATTGATCAAGCAATATTAAGTCTGGCTGAATCAATCCTTGAATCAAATATGAATGGCTATTTGTTGTTTGCAACAGAAGTCAAGTTTGATACAAGACAATTATATTCCTAGGCAAATAAAGCTACCTAACTGTAGGGTCCAATTAGTTAAAACCCATGACTCGTGTGCATCAATTCTAACTTTTTATTATTATCGATTTAGTAAGCACACACAAATCCACTAGTTATACTTGACATCCAAAATAAAAGAGAGGGTTGAATCACTGCTAGGTCTAGATATATTAAATTATGTTTACCTCTTCGTATTGTTATACTTTCAATATGCATAACTTTTGTGTAATTCTCTTTATGTTATATTATACACACAAGTTATTTATACATGTTTCTCTCATACGCAATACATAATACGCATGCATAAGTCTATGAACATGTAATGCATGCTTTATTAGTTTGTAAAACTTGTATGACTCTTACACGCATATTGTCTATCATAGATTTATAGATGTCGAATTTCGACACCAATCATTAGTAGTACTATGTATGAGTTGACCGCTCCCAATTATTTGGTCTCCTAAACTGCATGATTATTATTACTTGTACAAACTTTACTCACATGCTTGGTATAAAAATCAAGTTGAGAATGCTAGTTCAAGAATTGAGTCTTACCTCAGCATGCTGGAATCGAATTTCATCTCGACGCACTTAAAGGTTTCAACAAATAGGAAACCATATAACCTTGGTGACTCGATCAGAGATGGAAGAATAGCATTGGTCTTGCTTTGCTAAAAACTACCTTTATCAATTCGGGTTTGATCTCTTCCACTAATATAAAGATTTTGCTCTCTATCAAATATGTTATGCTTTATACAAATAGAACTTGATTGCAGTATTTTTAATCTTAATCAATTTAACAGAAAGTTCATTAGGATCGGTGATTCTACTAGTTGAACACTAATTAGTCTAATTAAATTCTAATCTAAGTGCATGAAAACTAAATGGTATAATGCCTGTCTTGGGTTGGTATTTTAATTCGCTAGTATGTAACAATGCAATAAACTTAATAACACAAAATTTCACACGAAAATATGAATATGAGGGAAATGCTAGGGAATCAATGCAACCTAATTAAACTACTCAATGTAATCCACGAGTCTCATTAAAGCACTTAAATCCAATTGATAGGGTTTGTTTCATAAAGCACCTAATCTTTCCTATTACTCACACATGGTCATGTAATGAGCAATGGTTAGGATTAGTTTTTAATTAAAACTCTAAACCAAATCACACATAGAATGGTCATGCATATGGAAATTTTCTCAATTATTAAGCTTGTAGTTAAGGACTAAATGGGATGGTCACCCACATCTAACCCTCAACATCATAAATTAACTAATCCTAACACAAACATTCATTGAGGTCTCATTTGAATATAAGTGAAGGAATTAGAGCAAGTATTGCAATAAAAGAGACTACCAATGTATTTAATTAATAAACATAGACTATAGGATTACAAAGAGTTGTTCAACCAGTTTGCATTAATCCCCTAACTTAGAAATTAGTTACACATCAAGGAAAAGAAATAAAACAAAGAAGAGTTAAAGAAGAAACCCAAGTTGGTCATTTAAGGTTCCTTGAATTGTAAGCTTCATCTTCTTGTCTTCCAAGTTCCAAGATGGATTGAGGAATGAAAGTGTCTAAGGATGGTGATGGAAGGGTGAAAGTGTCCTAAAAAGTGTGACTTCTGTTACGTTCCCTAAAAACTCTTATGGTTATTTATATGGGTCCAAAAATAGGTCAAGAATCAACCTAGAGACGCGTGCATCGTACTGTCGCGTCGTTGGTTGTCCATGACGGAAATCCAACCGTGACACCTCGCCTCTTTGCTCCACGTCTTCTTTTCTGGCGACACCTCGAGCGATAATGGCCAAGGAAGTTGCTGTCGCCCGGTATGTCACGGTTTCCCATGACAGAACTTAGACCGCGACAAGTCGCTTCCTTGACAGTTTGCGTATGATCTCAAGCGTCATTTCTGGGTGACTTCTAAAACAAGTTGTTGTCGCTCATGGTGTCGCAGTTTCCCATGACGATGCTCCACGACTGCGACAACTCACCTTTTTTTGTCCAAGTTTCTAATTTCCAACACTTTTAAGTCCCAACTTCACTCAAATCACCCAAATGATACCCCTAATATGAAATCCTGCAAAAACACAATCGAGCCATTAAACACTTGATTTTACTCGAGAATTAAGCAACAAGCATAGGAAGGGGAACTCAAAAACTAGTGTTATCATGGCTCGATCAGAACTCATTTATGACTAATCGCTATCTTTTATTACCTGAGCAAGCGTATCTTATTATTTATACTCTAGAACCGTAAATGGAGCCCGACGAATGATTTTTAAAAAAAAAAAAAATCTGAATAAGGGTCACTCCATAAAAATAGTCATTAAATCACGTCCTTTGACTAACAATTTGCTGATAATTTTTATAGTGAAGGTTTGAGGCTTAACTCAGATTAGATTGTTTTCCGAAAGCATCTTGATCGGATAGGTTGGGAAAAGCCCAAACTGTAACCACATTCATCAATTACCGGGTGGCACCACATACACTGAGTCAAAGGATCGAGTTTTTTTTAAATAAAATCAAGCTTTTTTGTTATGGGATCAGACATTTTATTTTTCATAGGATCGAGTTTTTTTTAAAGGGTCGAGCTTTTTTACCCTGAGATCGAGCTTATTTTTTATAGGACCAGACTTATTTTTTATAGGACCGAGATTTTTTATAATTGGACTGAGCTTTTTTTTACATTGGATCAAGCATTTCTGTTATGGGATCGAGCATTTTTGTCTAAGGATCGAGCTTTTTATTTTAAAGGGTCGAGCTTATTTGTCTTGGGATCGAGCATATTTTTTTTAGGACCGAGCTATTTTTACATTGGATCGAGACTAATAATTTTGGTTCCGAGATTTTTTCTGTTTAATGATGTTGTATTTTTGTTACATTGCAGATGAGAAATAGGTTGAGGGATTTGCTTAAAACTTTATAAGGAGACTGGTACGAGGGCAAATTGACTCGACACCACCATTTTGACTCCCTTGCCCATATAGACATCGCGCTGAATTGGGTCCATGCAGAATTTACAGATGAAGATGGCATCATGTTTTGGACATTTCCTGACAATACATCGGGTGATGAAGTTTTTGGGTGGTGTTATCCATTGGTTACTTTTGAGGGAGCTGCATCATAACGGCCCAACAGATGAGATGCAATTCATATTAGGGAACCAGTCGGTAAGGTTTTCAAAGGTGGAATTTTGCCTGATCACCGGATTACGGTTTGGAGTTGTACCAAACACGACCAAGTATGCAGAAGTGGAGAATGACGTACATCAGTGGTACTTTCCTGGAGCCGATGAGGTCTCATTAGAGGAGATAAGGGGTGTTGTCACCGTCGTAGAGTTTGGAGAGGTGTATGATGTTGTGAAGCTCTGCCCCATATATATGTTGAACTGGATACTGATAGGGGTGGATGAGAGATTCAAGATTCCAGTTTGGCAGTTTCGGCTGGTTAAGGATTTCGATGCGTTCCCGTGGTGTGCTCACGTGTACATGCATTCTATTTACTCATTCAAGCATGCGCTTGACGGGCGACGAGACGGGTTCGAGCGACTCTAGTAGGAAAAAAGTGGTCACGTATATATGGTGGAGACCTACAACATATACGGTTTATCTCACGCCCTATTGGTAAGAACTTTGAATTACAAGTTGTACTTTATTGGTGTTGTCCTCAATATTATGGATACTTATCGTACTTATCTTTGATACAAATATTTTCTTTCAAGGTGATCCCTGATTTGAGCCAAGAGTTCAGCACCCAAAGGGTTACGGATTTTTCTCCCCGTATTTTGAAGTGGGAGTTAACCAAACAACCAAGAGGGAAGAAGCTGACCAAGATTTTCAAAGTCATGGTATGTATTTAATTTGTTAATGTTTATATTTGTTAGTAAGTGTACAATTACATTGTTCTAACTAATATTTCAGATATTTACGAGGAAGGAACAGGTGCCCACACCAGCTGAGAGACAGGCACCGTACTATACGGGGCTAAACGAGGGGGGGAGCCTGTATGTAGAGGAGGACATGCTTCATATTCCGCCTTCGGTCCCTGATCAGACTACCTTTGGAGGGAACAGTGGGACAGAGGGTAGGGGTTTGACAGACAGGACCAGTGACAGTGAGGGATCTGAGCCCGATGCTGGGGGCTTAAGGCCCAGTGACAGTGAGAGATATCAGACAGACCCTCAACGAGAAAGGCATAGGCATAGGCGGGTTCGGTTTACCACCCCCGGACATGGTACATCTACAGAGGATTCCCGTGGGGGCGTTGGACGTGAGTACTTAAAAAAGTTACGTGTCAATTCTAGGTAAAAATCGAGAATTAAAATTAGGGTGCAATTAATGTCAACCAAAATTTTTATTTACATACCCATTTTTATATAAAAAAAATATAGTAAAAAATATACCAAAACAAAATGACGAATAAGGACCGAATTATATAATTAAAAATAAATCAATAATATTTTCCACACATATCAAACCTACACGAATGATATGTTTGATAGAGCATAAATTAGGCCATTACCTTTATGAGGATCTCATATTTCCATCTTGTAACATTTCGTGTAATCTCTCATTAATTAGCTTGTAATACTCCTGTAATCTCTCATTGTAATCTTTCAATAATTAGCTTGATTTTCTTTTCTGTTTATATCCACAATCAGTGGAAGCTAAACTATATATATTGTAATCTTTGATGTCAATGGAAATATATCATTCATCAAATCCTTTATGGTATCAAAGCCCTCTCTATCAATTGAACAAAAAGGAAACTATGCCTCTTGAAAGTCTCAAATGACCAATCTTCTCTTCGATTATGGGCTTCAAGGATTTATCGATGGGACTTAACCTTTTCCACCACGCACTGACCCAGGTTATATACATTGGACTCGTCAGGACCGTCTGGTTCTTCTAGTATTACAAGCCACCGTCCATAGCACCATCAGTCCGACCATCAACAACAACACTGTTTCTGCCAACGCTTGGAACAATCTGGAGACGAGTTATGTGAATCGTTCCAACACTCAATTGTTGTCTTTTCTAGCTTTTCTCATGTCCAACAAGATGGAGGGCAAATCAATGGCTGCTTATATGGGTAAAGTGAAGAGTCTTGTTGATGATTTATCACTTATTGGTCATCCTTTAAATGATGCTCAAATCATGACTCACACCTTGAATGGTCTCAAAGATGAGTTCAAAGAACTAATGGCAACAGTCCGTGTTCGTGACGCCCTTATGTCGTTTGAGGATCTCTATGATAAATTCCTTGATGAAGAATTGACTCGGAATCACGGAGAATCGAAAGTGGAAGACACACAAGTTACAACTCCATAAGTCACTGCTCAATTTTTCCAAAGACATAGCAGTAACAGAGGCAGAGGCTGTCGAGGGAATCGCGGTGGCCATGGACCAATCCCACACAGATCCAACAAAAACTTGTCTGGCCAAACCCACCATTCTAGTCACAATCAATCTAATAAAAATTGGAAACAGTCTTCGTATAGTCGAGGTATGAATTTCTTGAATTCCCACGCTCCCTCGTCAACTTGGCATCCAAATTCTTATCAGGGTAGTCAAATGCGCTTCCGCATTGTCTGTCAATTTTATGACAAGTCAAGGCATGGTGCAAAAACTTGTCGTTCTCGAGGCAACATTCTTCTCAATATTCACAACCTCAGGTTAACCTTGCTAATGCGGAATCAGCCTATGGTAACAATAATTGGGTACTGGACTCTGGTATTACATATGATCTTCAAAATCTCTTCATGCATTCTAACTATGTTGGAAATGAAGATGTTGTCGACAATGTTAAGGGAATCTCTATTTATCATGTTGGGTCATCTACCATTAATTCACCCATTGCAACATTTACACTTGATAATATTTTGTGTGCTCTATTGATAAAGAGAAACCTATTTTCCATATCTCAATTTTGTAAACAAAACAATACTTCGATCGAGTTTTTTCCTAGCAATTTCTTGTGAAGGATTTGATTACGGGGGGGGCATCCTTGGCGAAAGGGTGGAGTAAAAAAATTTGCATTAATGGTCATCAACTTCCTCGCCCGTCGCAATATCCAGTCCAATACCCTCCACCTTAGTTTCTCTCACCTCTAAAATTTGGCATCAACATCTTAGCTACCAGTCTCTTCCAGTTCATAATAAAATTTTGTCTCATAATAAGATTTATGTTTTAGATTCCCCAGTCTAACACAGTTTGTGATTTTTACTTATGTAACAAAAGTCACAAGTTGTCCTTTAAAAATTCTTCAATTAATTGTGAGAAACCCTTTCAAGTTATTTATTCTGAAGTTTGGGGCCCTGCGCCTATTACATATGTTGGTAATTTTAGAGACTGGTCTCACCATTCTCCACAATGCATCTTCTCTTATTAGGTTTTGGTCGTTTGCCTTTCGAATTGCCATCTATCTCATCAACCGCATGCCTACACCTATTCTAAACAATGATACACCATTGTTGACGTTGATTCTGGATTGTATCAGAAAAGCCAACAAGGATTGGATTTCGACTATCAATTCAAAGAGAAAGAGATTAGAGAAAGTAATCAAGATACAAGTTTTACGTGGTAAAACTCTGATCACCTGAGAAATGTCCACAGGTGGTTGAAGGATCAACCAAGCCAAAATCCACTATGAAAGTATGATGTTTACAAGCTCTCGATCTCTCTTTTTTCTCTCTGTATTTTTCTCTTGCTTGTTGTCTATATCTTTTCCTGGACGAGACTATGGATGTATTTATATGTTTATAGAACCCTAATCTGCTTTGTACAAGTAATAAAAGATCTCTGCATTTAATTGTGATTTGGTTTCTTATTTGAAGTAGATTTGTCTTCTTTCCTGTTTCGGAGTCTTGTATTGAAGTCGAATGGGTTTCTAGTAGTGCAGTCCAATTTGGACTTGTTTCCTTATATAAGGATACAATCTTTTTAAAGAAATAAAGTTGTTGCTTGATTGAGAACCCTTCCAGCTCAGTATTCTGTTCTCTTTGGGATTCCTTCTTGATATGGATATCTTCGTGTATTTAATGACCTAGTCCGTGCGAACTAAGCACTAAGCTTCTTATTCAGTTTTCTTCATATTTATCCCGAGTAAGAGCAATACATGTTGATCCAGAGTAGCGTTGTTTAAGCCCGAGTGGAAGAGTTATTTAACCAGTCCCGAGTGTCGTTAACTGATCCCGAGTAGTTTCATTCAACATCTGCTTACTCGGGTTTTCTCTTCTTCGGCACTGTCTTGTAGGATATTTTCTAAATGCCTATTTGGATGTCCATTTGGCAATTTATCCTCTTTGTTTGATGACGTGTTCATCCGATAAAATTTACATATGACAATACCCCCTTAAAATATTTTTGCTGAACAAGGTTTGTTCGGGCAAAAGTATTTTAATTAGTTATCAATATCTTTTCAGTGTACGAGTAAATATCTTGTCATAATGACGTGTTTTATTGGCGACCCTGCAAATTCAATTTTCCTCCTTACGTTAGATCTCTAATGATGGCGACGTTTTGGGGTTCTGACGGCGAAAGCCAGTTCTTCTTCTGACACGTGTCTCTTGCCTCTTTGTTTTTTGATATTATTTATGAGAAATTACCTATGCGTCTTCCCATGTGCCGCCTATGTCATCGAACCTCGTCATCGTTATTTCCTACCTTGAAACCTAGGGTTTCGTGCCGTTTCCTCTTTAAATTCTTCATTTTAGGTTGTGCTGGTTCATTTGGAAAAAATTGCAGCATAAAGGACTTTTCTCTAACCTAGATTTTTTGCAGATAGTTGTGACTCTCCGTTGAAGATCTTATCCATTCTTTATTTAAGGTTAGTATCCTATGGAGCCATCTTCCCAGCATCGTCTTTTTAATGTCGCTCTCGACGTATTAGAACGTGGGGAGTTCCAGTTAGTTTCTTGTATTAGACGATTACTGGGGGATATCCCTGTAAATGAACCTCCATTTTTAGAGGTTGATGTTTCTGGGCTTCACCCTAACATCACTTTCAGCCCTGTATCGAGTTCTTCATCTAGTTCTGATTTTGATATTTCTGATCATAGGATACCCTTTCGAAGAACGGGAAAACATCAAAGCAGAAGCAAAGTCCGTAAGCATAACTCGGGTAATATTTTGATCAGGGAGCAGATTGTCAATGAAAATGATGTTGAAGAGGAGTTCATGGCGTCTCGTCTTTCTTTCTCTGCTGACCGCCCGAGTGGGTATGACTCGAAGCCGAATGTGGTTGGGGCTGATGAGATTGGAAAGTATCGCTCCCGATTCGATCTGCCCAACTCAGTCACTCTGATTCTAACGGGTGATAGAGCTGTGTGGAACCCACCACCAGGTATGGTGGCAATCTACGGATCCATGCTCTGCTGCAGCGTCACTCTTCCCCTTCAGCCTTTTATTGCCTGGTTTCTGGCTGAGGCATGGATCACTCCAGCACAACTGGCCCCAAATAACTACAAGATATTGATGTGTCTGTGGCATATGTACAACAGCATGAACTTATCGCCGCAATCCCCGAATGAAATCAGACACTCTCTTACGCTGAGGCAAGCAGGCAAGCGGGCAAGTCAGGGACCTACTTCCTTATGTCCAACTCGCCGGATTGTTGGGCCCCTAAAGGGACAAAAGTCAGTTAGGGAGTTGATACCTCTGATGACCCCAAAAATAGGGGGTTTATATGGGGATTTCCTACATCCAACAAGTTCTGGAAGAACAGTTAGTTTTTTACCAGAGGGGGTCTCGGGCACGAAGTTACTGTTTCGGCTGAGGGTACTCGTACAGTGTTGAAAGTCCCCCGCTTCTTCTGTTCCCCTGAGTTTTGGAATAAGAAGCAAATCGAGTATAGTGATGCGGAGCTAACCAGAATTGCTCGGGCAGCGGTTTGCAGTTTGGTAAAAATGAGCAAGACTTATCTCTTCGTTGAACCGAAGATGATTGAGTTTGGCTTCTTCGAAAAGATTTCTGGCCAACGTAGGTGATGTAAGTGATTTTTGCAACCTCTTCCTTATTGTTATACATTTTGTTTTGCATTCTGACGCGGTTCCTTTTTTCTTCTAGTGTTTGATAGAGATGTCGTCTGCGATCTTCAGGCTCGCCAAAAGAAGTCAATTATTCAGGGGAGTCGGAAAGAGACGGCTCGCCAAGGTGGCGAAGGCATCGCCCCGCCTGAGTCTGATGAAGAGACTGATGCCGCTGAGGAGTAGATTCCCGAAGATGTCCCTGAAGAGTTTTTCAACCGACGGTTGAGGAGACTAGCGGTCCGAGTGGCCCGATCGATACTCAGCTACATGTCGATCGATAAAGACAAAGTGAAGGTGTTGGTGAGGAGCCTGCCGAGCAGACTGATACCGGTGATGGAGGTAATTCTTCCACGGGACAGATAGCTATAGGTCCCGAATTTTTTGAAGCCTTTCAGGATGACACTCCCGAGGATCCCGCAGCTGATCTCAGTTTCCACCGTTCTCGAGGTGAGAAACGGAAGGCAATAAGCTCTCCAACTTGTTCCCTCAAGGTTCTTCGGGTGGTTACTTTTATCGATTCCAGCGATGAAGATATTGTGGCTGAGGCTTACCCGAGTGCTGATGTTGGAGTATCGATGGATGTGGGGGCTTCAGAGCCGAACAGGGGTTCCCCTCCCCCCGAGGTTGAAAATATAGGGGCTGAACCCTCGGGGGTTCCTTCACATCCTTCTCCCCAAGATATACTGCGGGAGATGTCATCTAGTCGGGCTTTCATCGGGGAAGACCGTTGGAGCAGTTTTCGGAATGGCTCCCTGCCTGAACGTTTTCAAAATGTTTTTAATGGCGCATCTTATGTAAGCTACCCCAAACTCCTTTAATTTTTTGCTTGTTTGCCAAATTTCTATTTGTATTCCTTTGCAGATGGTGGCCGAATTTGCTGAGCTAGTTCAGACGTAGCTACATCAAGCTGATCGAATAAGGCATCTGGGGCGAAACGACTTACCAACAGGAGGTTGGTTCTGCATAAATTTTTGCCGACCACTGTCTAGCAAAGCAAATGGACGTCGAGGAAAGAGCTTCTTCGGCAGAAGAGAAAGCAACATCACTTCAGAACTTATTGTCTTCTGCCCAGGAATTTATGCTCAAGGCTGAGCAGGAAGCGGAGCATTCTAAGTCGGCGTATGAACAGAAAGTTGAATATCTGGAGTGCCAAGCATTGACAATCGAATACTTATCCCGAGAGGCCATGCTGGAACTTGAAGTACAAGAGGTAGATCGTTTCAAGAGATCCCTTGCCTATGATGCTCTTCTCCTTTGAGAGTTTCAATGAGGGTTGGTTTCAGCTGACGAATTCTTTAAAGTCAAGAATCGGGCAACTGAGAAGGCCCAGACCAATTGGGAGTTGTCAATCAAACATTATGTGGATCGGTCCTTAGAGTCTCTTCAAACTCAGATTAAGGAATGGAGAGCTTACTGCCGCAGCCGAGGCAAAGAGCCCCATCCTATGCATTTAGAGATTCCATCAGAACACTCTCTCTCGACCTTCTATGCCAGTCAAGAGTCGGTCGTGAAGGGTGTGGAGCCTGAAGTCGGGCCGATTCCAGGAGAAGATTACAGCCAATGGATGGATGACTCAGTCGACACAAATTTCTTGGCCTTCTAACGAAAGTCTGCTCCGCGAATACGAAATGGTGCCAGACCCCGAGTATTGGTAAGGGCTTCAAATCCTCACAATCCTGATTTTTGTAGATCGGATTTTTGTAGTTTTTTTTTATTCTTTGTAAAGAACTGTAATAATTCTTTTAAAAAGATTAATAAAATTCCGAGTAGCTTTTCTGAATCTAGTGTTTTGATTCTATTGATCGCAAAATTTCAACTTGCCTATGGTTGCTGAGTATCTTATTAAACTGGCTAACTGATGTTTCGCTTAATTAACCGAGTATCTTATTAAACGGGCTAACTCTGATATTCGGGTAACTTAACCGAGTATCTTATTAAATCGGTAGTTACCCAAATAACTTTAATTGTCGAGTATCTTATTAAACTGGCTCTTCGATGTTCAGGTAACTTAACCGAGTATCTTATTAAACCGGTAGTTACCCAAATAACTTTAATTGCCAAGTATCTCATTAAACTGGCTCTTTATTATTAACCGAGTCATCTTAAAATAGGCAAGTTTATACTTGTGTTTTATACTCGGTTGCTACCCGAACATTACATCAAGGCTCACCATGATCATATGTTCAAATCCTTATATATTACCAAGTACGTCTCCTAAGTTTTTATGTGTAAGGGTTTGCCGAATCGTTAAGATTTTTGAAATGCTTAACACAGCTACGCATTTCACCGGAATTTTTCCCAATAGTGTCCCGAGCTGGTGCATCGGGTTTGCCTTTTTACGAATGTCATTTTGACCTTGCTCGACTGGCATGCTCCTTCGAGCTTCTCCACCCGTTCGGGATTTAATGGTCCCGAGTATTCTATTTGCATGTTCTTATTATCATGCTTGTTTTCCATATGTTCTTAGTATCATATGCTTTCTTTTAGAAATCCCGAGTTCGATTTTTTATTCATAACTGCAAAATCAATAAAGTTATAAATTCCAGTAATATTTATCCTAACTAAAATTGTCCTGACTAGAAAAAAGAATAAAAAATAATTTAAGGATATAAAATCTTCAGATATTGGGCATTGCATGGTCGGGGTAAAACCCCTCCATTAGGTCGTGCAATCCAATATACCCCATGACCAGCTATTCCTTCGACTTTGTACGATCCTTTCCATTTGTCAGCCAGGGAACCTGCAGCTTTATTTTTTATATTCAATGTCACCTTTCTCAGTACCAGGTCTCCTAGCTGGAATTTTCTGACCCGAACGTGAGAGTTGTAGTGGCAAGCTACCCTTTGCTGATATGCAATATTTTGTATTCGGGGATTTCTCCATTTTCTCTTCTAGTTCATCTAGACTTTGTAATAGCATATCAACGTTCTGCTCTTCATCGTATATCCTGACCCGGGGTGACGTATATGACATTTCTATAGGAATAACAGCTTCTGTTCCAAATGCTAAAGTGAATGGAGTTTCTCCTGTTGAAGTTCTTGTTGTTGTCCAATACGCCCATAACACATCGGGAAGCTTTTCAACCCAACTTCCTTTCTTGGCATCTAGCTTTGCTTTGATTGTGTGCTTGATAATTTTATTCACTGCTTCCACCTGCCCATTTGTCTGAGGGTGGGCAAGTGTGGCATAGTAATTGGCAATCTGGTACTCTTTACACAGCTGTCTGAATTTCAGGTTATCGAACTGGGTGTCGTTGTTAGTGATTATAGTGTTTGGGACTCCAAACCTGTAAAGTATATCCTTTTCACGAAATTTGTGGTGTTTGCTTCTGTGATGTGCACTAATGCTTCAGCTTCTACCCACTTCGTGAAATAGTCGACGGCTACTATTGCATGCTTTGCTCCACCCCCTGTCCCGGCTGGCATTGAGCCGATTAAGTCCAAACCCCACATGGAAAATGACCATGGGGACGTGAGGTTTCTGAGCTGCTCAGGGAGCTGTCGGATGTCATTAGCAATCCTTTGGCAAGTATTGCAACTTTCTGAACACTGTTGTGCATCTGAGAATAGAGTAGGCCAATAATAGCCTTGCCTGAGTACATTGTGTGCCAAACTTTTACCCCCAGTGTGGTTTTCACAAAATCCTCCATGGATTTCCTGTAATATCCGATATGCATCTTCCTCTGATACACATCTTTGGAGTGTTCGGGGATACCCCCTTCTGTATAGTTCTCCTCCAACCAACGTGTACCTGACTGGTCTATACCTGATGCATTTTTCTTGTAAAGGATCTTCTGGGAGCACGCCTTCTTCTAGAAACCTTTTTAGCTGAGTCATCCAACCTTCTGGCGGTGTTAAGATTTCTGAATTTCCAAGTTTCTTGGTTCAGTTGTGCTTGGTTTAAGAAGATGCGTGACCGGAATAGTTTTGGCCTGATTGTGGTTGTTGCTGACGCTAGCCTGGATAATGCGTCTGCCTTTTCATTCTCATCCCTAGGGATCTGGGTAATCTTATATCCTTTAAATTTCTAGAGGAGCTGTTTTGCAATGTCACGGTAGATTATCATGCTTTCATCCTTTGTTTGGTACTTGTCCAGAACTTGGTTGACAACTACCTGTGAATCATTGAATATCTCAACCTCATCTACCCCGAGAGCTATACAGACTCTGAATCCAGCTAGTAACGCCTTGTACTCGGCTTGATTGTTGGTTGCTTTGAAATCGAACCTCATGGCACACTCGACATCATCTTCTTCTGGAGTGCATACTACAATCTCTGCCCCGCTGCCATGAGTGTTTAAAGAGCCATCAACATACAGTTTTCATATGAAATTTTTTCCCAGCATTTTTTTTGCTTCCAAGTTCGGTTCTGTGAACTCTGCTATAAAATCTACCATTGCTTGCCCTTTAAGAGATGTCCTTGGGATGTAATGGATATCAAATTCACTTAGCTCGATTGCCCATTTGATTAATCTCCCTGAAATCTCTGGTTTCTGTAAAATCTGCTTTAATGGGCAATCGGTGATAACCTGGATTGTATGAGCCAAAAAGTATGGCCTTAGCTTCCTTGCCCAGGGCCATCTTTTCTGCCTGTGAATATCTAGTCTCAGCTGGTAGAAGTGCCTTGCTGGTGTAGTATACTGGCTTTTGTACTCCGTCTTCTGTTCTGACTAGAACTGAGCTTGCTGTCAGTTCTGTAATTGACAAGTACAGTTGGAGTGTCTCCCCTATCTGTGGTTTTGAGAGGATGAGAGCCTGTCCTAAGTATTCTTTAAATTTTAAGAATGCATGCTCGCACTCTTCATTCCATTCCAGTTTTTTTCCTTTTCTAATTACTTTGAAAAAGGGTGCACATCTGTCTATGGCTTTTGAGATGAATCTTCCTAAGGAAGCCAGACATCTTGTTAGGCGCTGTACTTCTTTAAGTGTTCTCGGTGAAGTCATTCTCTGCAGGGCCTGGATCTTCTCAGGGTTGACTTTGATTCCTCTTTGATGGACTTGAAATCTCAGGAATCTTCCTGAAGGAACCCCGAACAAACACTTCTTCGGATTTAGCTTCATTTGGTATCTCCTAAAGACATCAAATGTCTCCCGCAGATCTAAAGAATGCTTGTTTGCTGTGATGCTCTTTGTCAGCATGTCATCAATGTATACTTCCATGTTCCTTCCTATTTGCCGTGAAAAGATTTTGTTGACCAACCTCTAATAAGTAGCTCCTGCATTTTTCAATCCAAAGGGCATCACAGTATAGCAATACAAACCCGGATCAGTTGTGAATGCTATTTTTTCTTTGTCAGCCTTGCTCATCCTGATCTGGTTATACCCCGAGTAAGCATCCATGAAACTGATTAGCTCATGGCCTGCTGTAGCGTCCACTAACTGATCTATCATTGGAAGTGGAAAACTATCTTTTGGGCATTCCTTGTTCAGATCTGTAAAATCTATGCACATCCTCCATTGTCTATTCTTCTTTTGGATGAGGACTACATTAGCCACCCATTGAGGGTAATTGACCTCTCTAATTGACCCTACAACGAGTAGCTTTTCTACTTCCTGTTTGATCGCCTGACTTCTTTTAAGATTGAATGATCTTCTCTTTTGTATCACTGGTTTTGCATTCGGGTCTGCTGTGAGGTGGTAGGATATTATTCGGGCATCTATCCCGACCATGTCTTCATGACTCCAAGCGAACACATCCTTGTATTATGTAAGTAGATCAATGAGGCTTTGTTTAACTCTTCCTTCCAGATTGGCCCCGATCTTGACCTTTTTGTCCGGTTCATCTTCTTTCAGGGTGATTTTTTCAATCGGTTCAATTTTAGATTCATTCGGTTCTTCTCTTGGATCGAACTCAAATGATAAGGGCTTTTCGTTCTGACTCGGCTGTGTTATAGTGCAAACTTATTCATTCTTGTCCTTGTATACTGACAGGTTAGCTCTTTGGGCCATCTCCTGAGATCCTTTGACTACCCCAACCCTCTGTTCAGTCGGGAATTTCATCATTAAGGCATAAGTGGCTGTTACGGTCTTAGTTTTATTTAGGAATGGTCATCCCAATAGTGTATTATATGGCCAATTCTCCAAGTCTACTACATCGAAGTCGAGCAATACAGTTCTCTGGCAAGGTGCTACTCCAATCTTCACAGGTAGCTTTGCCAACATGAAAGTTATCCAGAGATTTTTGGACATCCCCAGAATTGCTTCTGCTTCCTGCCATCACTTCTGATCAAGTCGGAGGTTCAACCTCCTTCTAGCGCCAATTGTTGACGTTGATTTCTGGATTGTATCAGAAAAGCCAACATGGATTGGATTTCGGCTATCAATTCAAAGAGAAAGAGATTAGAGAAAGTAATTAAGACACAAGTTTTACGTGGTAAAACTCCAATCACCGGAGAAACATCCACGGGTGGTTGAAGGATCAACCAAGTCAAAATCCACTATGAAAATATGATGTTTACAAGCTCTCGATCTCTCTTTTTTCTCTCTGTATTTTTCTCTTGCTTGTTGTCTATATCTTTTCCTGGACGAGACTATGGATGTATTTATATGTTTATAGAACCCTAATCTGCTTTGTACAAGTAATAAAAGATCTCTGCATTTAATTGTGATTTGGTTTCTTGTTTGAAGTAGATTTGTCTTCTTTCCTGTTTCGGAGTCTTGTATTGAAGTCGAATGGGTTTCTAGTAGTGCAATCCAATTTTGACTTGTTTCCTTATATAAGGACGTAATTTTTTTAAAGAAATAAAGTTGTTGCTTGATTGAGAACCCTTCTAGCTCAGTATTTTGTTCTCTTTGGGATTCCTTCTTGTTATGGATATATTCGTGTATTTAATGACCTAGTCCGTGCGAACTAAGCACTTCTTATTCGGTTTTCTTCATATTTATCCCGAGTAAGAGCAATATCTACTGGTCCCGAGTAGCGCCGTTTAAGCCCGAGTGAAAGCGTTATTTAACCAGTCCCGAGTGTAGTTAAATGATCCCGAGTAGGTTTCATTTAACATCTGCTTACTCGGGTTTTCTCTTCTTCGGCACTGTCTTGTAGGATATTTTCTGAATGCCTATTTGGATGTCCACCTGGCAATTTATTCTCTTTGTTTGATGACGTGTTCATCCGATAAAATTTACATATGACAACCATATCGCAGATTGTTTGGTCACAACTCGAAATACTCCTCCCTTAAAGATTTTGGTTGTCTGTGTTATTATTGACTTTGGCCGTACAAAACTCAAAAACTTGAGATTTGATCTCGACCGTGCATGTATTTGTTTTTTCCATTCCTAACCATGTCGTTCTCTGTTTTGATATTAAAACGAATAGAATTTTTGTCTCTAGACATGTTGTATTTTAAAAAAAAAATCTTTTAAAAAAGATTCATTTCCTGATTTACTTGTCACTAATCAATTATTTTCTAGTTTCTTCCTTTACAGGAAAGAATTTGGGAACAACTAATTCCCCATATATTGACTCTCCAGATTTTTCAACTATTCCGAACCTAGTACCTATCACCAATCTGTCATCTCCTCTTACTCTGAATTCTGTTAACCTGTCCACTCCGATTCCGGTATCTACCACTGTGTCTCCCTTGGCTAGTTCTTCGTTGTCCAGTTTTTGCTTCTCTCCCACTAGTATGGTTGCATCTACTTCGTCCGTTGACGAGGCTGCTCAAAATTCATCTCCCTAAAAGGTATGTAGTTCGTTACCTTCTTCTTCTTCTCCCTCTTCATCTCCAAAATCGATCCATCATAACCGAATGGTCACCCGTGCTCGAAACAACATACATAAACCAAAAATACTCTTCTTCCTCCACACAACCACATCCATAGATATCCCCTCTCACACTGAACCCTCATCCTTCACACATGCCAACAAACTGTCTCATTGGCGTGATGCCACAAAGGAAGAATTCATTGCCCTCCAATCCAATAAAACATGGTCCTTGGTTCCTTACTTTCCCACACAAAATAAAAATGTGTGTATCGGATAAAAAGAAACCTGGACGGTTATGTTGCTCCCTATAAAGATCGCATTGTTGCTAACGGTTTTCATCAGAGACCGTGCATAGATTTTACTAAGAATTTCAGCCCCGTTGTTAAACCTGCAACCATTCACCTAGTTCTTAGCTCGGTCGTGTCTCATGGTTGGGTTTTGAATCAATTGGTTGATAACAACGCTTTCTTGCAGGGGACTGTATTTGACCATGTTTTTATATAACAACCACATGGATTTGTTGACTCTACTCACCCTTCTCATGTTTGCAAGCTACACAAGGCTCTATATGGTCTTCGTCAAACACCTCAAGCATGGTATACTGAACTCAAATCAATCCTTCTTACTCGTGACTTCACCAACTCCAAGGGTGACTTCTATCTATTTATTTAAAACTCTAGGAATGTTACTATGTATCTACTTGTCTATGTGGATGACATAATCCTTACTGGTAACACTTCTCAAATAGTTGATGACTTCACATGTCACTTATCTAAATGGTTCTCACTGAAAGATCTTGTCCATCTTAGCTATTTTTTAGGTGTTGAAACGATTCACACACCCACAAGCCTCCTTATGTCTCAGAGAAAATACATTCTTGTTCTCCTTTACAAGACTATTATGTATAAGGCAAAGGAATTGAGCACTCTTTTATCTTCTACGGAGTCTCTCAAGCTTGATGATGGCTCTTTTTCCCATGATCCAATCGAGTATCGTTAGGTTCTTGGCTCTCTTTAATATCTCTGCCTAACTCGGCCTGATGTTAGTTTTACAGTTAACATGCTGGGTCAATTCAAGCATCGTCCTTCCACTACTTATTGGAATGCGGTTAAATGGGTTCTACATTTTTTAAAAGTATTTCTCACTATGACATTTTTCTATCTACCAACTCTCATGTTTCGCTTCATGCATTTACGGATGTCGACTGGGCTGGCGATGCGGACACTCTCCATTCCACTTTGGTTTATGTTGTATTCCTTGGCTCTAATTCGGTAAGGTAGAGTTCGAAGAAACAATCTACCATTGTCGGTTCTTCAACTAATGCAGAATATTGGGTTGTTGCTTCTGCTACAGCTAAAGTAAATTAGGTTACAAATCTTCTTGGTGAGCTTGGTGTCTGTGTATCGTGCTCTCCAGCGATTTATTGTGATAATATTGGGGCCACTTACTTACGCTCTAATCCTGTATTTGACTCACGAATGAAGCACATCGCCATTGACATTCACTTTGTTCATGATCAAGTTGCTCGGAAGTTGATTCACATGTTCATGTTCACACTTCCGATCAATTAGTTGATTCTTTGACCAAACCTCTAGCTCGGAGTCCATTTCAGTTACATCGGTCCAAGCTTAGTCTCCTTCTCGGACCCTTGCGCTTGCGGTGGGATGATAGAGCATAAATTAGGCCATTACCTTTATGAGGATCTCATATTTTCTTCTTGTATATTTCCTGTAATCTCTCATTAGTTACCTTGTAACACTCATGTAATCTCTCATTGTAATCTTTCATTAATTAGCTTGATTTTCTCTCCCGTTTGTATCCACAATCAGTGGAAGCTAAACAGGATATATTGTAATCTTTGATGTCAATGGAAATATATCATTCATCAAATCCTTAATGTTAAACTTAATTTTCCTTTCCTGTACTATATTCACCAATTAAAGATGATCGTAATTCCTAACCAAATAAAAAAAATTAGTCTACACGTATTTTGACTTTTGTGTAGAACAGATAATGGCGGAGTATGTTTAGCCATGAAGAAGAAGCCAGCTGTGAAGTTAAACTGGGAGTGTTGGTATATTGGTGCTTTAGCCATTAACTTCAATAGTTTTTGAGAGAAATTTAGTTGTTATTTGTTCTAATTGTTATGGTTTGTTAATAGCAGGAGATACAATTAAATTTATAGCATAGAAAAAGAAAGAAAAAAAATAAAACGATTTTTTTTATGAGATGCAATTCAATGATAAATGGATTTCAATTTATATATCGACCCTTTGAAAAAATTATATGATTGAATAAGAATTAGGTTTTTCATTATGGAAAAAGTAAACTCCAAGATAGAAGAAGAGAGATTTGGGTGTATTTATAAATAGAGTGAAGGTAATCAGGTTAGTCTTATGAAATTCCAAGATTCTCATATTGTTAGGGAAGGTAATCAGGTGGCGGATGCTCTTTTTAGATATGCTTAGGATTTGGGTATTGCTTTATGATTGTCTACTACTCCGGTTGTTTGTTCTTTTTGGTTGACAATGATTACATGAACCACAAGTTATTTCGTTTTCGTTAGATGTTTCTTTTTCGTATTTTGTTATGGCCTGCTTGCTTCTCTCTTTTGTTGTTGGGTCTGCATACCCCCTGCGTTTTTTTTTGCTTGGCTTTTGTTTTTTACCTTTGCTTATATATATATATATATATATATATATATATATATATATATATATATATATATATATATATATATATGTAGAAGTTTTTATGATCTTTTGTGATTTTTTTTTTCCTTAGATCAGTCCAATTCTAATTAAAAAAATAATTTGAGTGATTTTTTTTTAAGATTTATCGATAATATTTTTGAGTTACAATATCTGCACTCTTAAAATTATTTAATTTTGAAAAGACAACTTAGAGGTCATTTGTTTTTTACATTTAAATTATATTCTTCCAATATTATCCTTCCAAATATAATATATTTCCGACTGTATCCTAATATGTGCCACAAGTTTCTTTTCTTTTATCCTATTAATTAAGATGATGAACTTAAAAAAAATCTCGTTATTACATTGAATATTTGATTATTTATTATAATTTTCCATCTAAGTTTGAGAATTATGTCCACGGAACTGCATTTATTTTTATTTAAACATTAAAAATGCAAAGTTGCAAGGGATCATGATTCATAACCCTAGAAGCAGCAGGTTCTAATGTTGGAGGTTACATGGGGAACCTACATTTTACTGTTATTCTTCGGTTTTGCCATTAACTTAGGTGATAATTTTGTAGTAATAATAACTTGATATAATTTATATCTGATGATAGTAATAGTTTGATACAGTTTATATCAAATCAAATTAATGTTACAGTAATTCATGCAAATTTCAGATTTGTTTTATAAAAATCAAAATCATTTCAATATAATTATTTATCGTATGTTAATCATGGATAATATATTATCAATATTTACATAAAAATAGTTTAGAATTTGTGAAATTATTTTTATATAGTTGTTTATATTTTATCAAATAAAAAAGTATATAACGATTAATGATAACAATGGTATAAGTCTCGAATTACTTGTTTTTAAACAATTTTATTTTTAAAAAACAAATAAATTGATACTCTACTCAGATGTGAGAAAAACAAAATCAGATTTCAATCCATATTCAATATTTATTAAAATTCAGAACTGTTTAGTTTTTAGATAAAAAAACAAACGATCCCTTGATTCTTTTCTCAACTAGATGTGTCCGACTCTACTGGAAGAGCCAAACGGGTAGGCAGCTTATCCCAGACCCTCAAATTAGTGTGATTGACTAATTTAAATTACTAATTAATTTTTTATTAACTAAAATAATTTTTAACATGCGATATTAATGCCTTTCCGGCTGTCCATTTTCAGAATATTTCGTCAGAAGTAATGCTAGACATTCCACTTATAATTCAATATTTTTTATCTCAATATATGTGATAGTTGATGTGTTACTTGATAAGTAGATATAAAATTAATTGATATGGGATATATGATTAAGTTAGATAAATTACAATTAATATATCACTCACCAAATGACACATCAGTTACGCACGTTTTAGGATAACAAAGGTAGAATTGTAGGGGAGATGACTCGGCATTAATCTTTTAGCTAGTCGTCAAAACAAAAAAAGTAATATTAATATGACCCAAAATATTTGACCGAATTTATTATTTCAAGCTGGGTTGTCGTGGCTATCTTTATATAAGTTTCATCGCAATTTGTGCTCGTCGTCAGACTTGAGAAGAATATTGAGTTGTCTTATATTCGATATCTGATCTCAAAATGAAAATCGATGTTGAAGTGAATTTCAGAGAAATAATCAAACCCTCCACTACTCTACCCCAAGATCATTACAAAATTTTCCTTATTGATAATATGAATCCAGGTTGGTATTTGCCAATAAGCCCAATTACTTAAAAATTCTAGAATTTTTTTGATCCAATGGGAAGTTAGGTGATAGTGTGATCCGTGGATGTAGGATTTTAGACCAAATCACGTAAAATCTGACGTCTCTCTTGATTGTTTTTAACTTGCTTTCGTGTATGTGCAACTGGTCTGATTATTGCTTTGAACTGCATATTCGGTAACACATCTCAACCTATTATGATATTATGATATTATCCCTCTGCAGGAATTCTCAACCAGTCACGTTTTATAAGCTTAACACAATGCAACTCATAATCCCAATACTAAATGTGCAGGGCTGGGTTATACGAAATTCGAATGGCTCCGTTATGGCTTGTTGGGTTATACGAAATTCGAATGGCTCCGTTATGGCTTGTTTTGTTAATTATATGTCTAGTGTCAAAAGTATGTTATAGCTACTGAAACTCTTGCTAGTTCATACTAGAGTTCGCTTTGCTTTTGATATTGGCCTAGTCAGAACTCAGACGCCTTATCTGTTGTTCAACTAGTTAAGTGAATAATATCATCACTGCTATCAGAATTATTATATCCAGTATTGACTATTCAATCGATTATGGGATGGACTGACCAATAATCAATACATCAAAAATTATTTTAGAAATTAACCGAAAGACAGCACCATCATATTAAGAATCAAATACAGAAAATCAGGAAATTAATTAGAGGTTGGAGAAGCATATGTGAGCAGCTCTTTATCGCTTTCGAATTTGGCCATGTCTTCCTGTGTCAAGTTAACCCATGCTTCTATTCCATCTCCATTTTTGGTGTCTAGGAAAAATATAATATTCATTTTAGGCACGCCACCAAAAGCCACCCATACAGGCTGACCCCAACCAAAATCAGCTTCATATATAGGATACCTGCAAAAGCTTGAGCAGGCAAAATGAATCACCTCTCCTTTGAATGTATTTTCACCGACCCCTTCCCAGTCAAAAAGGATGTCAAATTTGCCATCCTGCAGCTTTTTCACTGAATCTTTGTTGATTTTGCTTATTGCTCTTGTCAACTTATTGACTATGCCATAATTATAACCCTCTTCGTCAATATCATCCTCCCAAGAAATGATTGTTATTGCTGCTCCTGATACATTACCGAAGGAATCATCAGGAAGTGGTGGATCTATCATCTTACGCAAATTCATTGGACAAGCAAGAAAGTAACTTGTTTTAGGCCCTTTATTTATTTCAGTAGAAGCCGCAAAACGACTCCATAAAAAAGATGTTAAGGTCTTGAAACGCGATGGATATGTCTTGCTACTTTTCGTGCCGGATGTAGCTACATGTTTTTCTTGAAGGGCAGATATGTTTGTATTACTAAACACATTTCTTGAAGGGCAGATATGTTTGTATTACTAAACACAAACCGCTTTGACATAATGTTCTTTGCGGTAGGGTCATCGGATGGGACATCAAATGCTTTGTCCATGGGTGGAAACACAGTGGTTCCTACAATTTTTGGACCAACATTGTTGATATTACCGTTGCAAGCAGTTTCAGCCCAATTCTTGATAAATGTGGTTATAGACGAACAGTCTGCAACCTTGTGGGACATACGTACACCAATCGTGATACCACCAAAGTTGAAGAAATTTAGTTGGATGGCAAGGACTAAATTATTGACATCGTCGGGGAGGAATTTGTTGACGAACTTATCAGGATTTTGGTTTTGGAGGAATTCTGAGAGGTGGCAGTTGACTTGACCCTCCAAAAGAAGGACTCCGCCGTTCTTGCCGTCTATGAAGTTTTCATTAACAATTCCAACTAATGGGTAGTAATGGCTTAAAACCCGAGACAATGATGTTTTTAGGTGGTTGGATATCTCATTTTTGCTCAGTTTGTGATCAACACTGTAGAAGTAGATGAAAGGCACATACCAAGTTGGGTTATTTTGATCAAGAAAGGAAAAACTGTATCGGTCGTGGGTTAAAGTAGTGGGTTTGATCATTTCTCTGGATATAACTTCAACATTGATCTCCATTTTGAGGTAGCACGTACAAAGTTTGAGATATTGAATATAAGAATAAGACTGCTCAATCCTCTGATTTGAGGTAGCACGTACAAAAATTGAGGTATTTCCTCGTCTATAGAAATATCCCTTTTTAATCAAAAAGAAAAAGAGGTTTATTGTTTTCACCCAATATTAATATTCTTATTGTTTCTACACAATAAATGACTGTGAAGACCTAAATACTCTTTATTATTTTCTTTATCTCTTTTCGTTCCTATAGTTGGAATCATTTTTTTTCTTCGTTCTCTCTTTACCTTCTTTTCTTTCTACAATCTCTTCTTTCTCTCTCTCTCTTTCTCTCATGCCATTCTCCTCTCTCCACTATATTTTTTTTAGTAATACTAGATATCACACCTAAAATCATAACTCTTCTATCACAACATATGTGGCAACTGGTGTGTCAATTGGTAAGTAGATACATATTAATAATGATTTATCTCACTTATCTATGTAGCCACTCACCGATTGACATATCAATTACCACATGTGTTGTGATGGTAGAATTGTGATTATGGATGTGATATCTAGCATTACTCATTTGTTTTTGGCAACCCAATCTCCTCTCTCACGCCTCTTTTCTCTTCAATCCAAACATTTATGTTTGTTCCTCTTCTCTCTCATTTGGTTTGCAGATCTGGGTTGTGTTCGGCCGCTGGAACGGTGGTTCATATTTGAGTGTTAGTTGTTGATTTTAAGGGTGATTGTGGTTGTGTTTAAATTTGGGCATTGTTTGTTTTTAAAAAATTCAGATTTTGTTTTGTTATTTTTTTTCGGATTTCAAAAAATTCCAGGCTTTTTATAATTTTTTTTTCTAGATTATTTTCCGGATTTTTAAAATTTTCCATATTATGTTTGCTAATTTTTTTTTTCAGATTTGATTTTGTTTGAAGAAAAATTCCAGGTTTTTCTGATTTTGAAAAAATTTCAGATTATGTTTGTTAATTTTTTTTTCCAGATTATGTTTATTTTTTTAAAAAAATCCAGATTTTATTCCATTGAAACAAAAATTTCTTCCTAAAAAATAACATTTATTAGAGATCTATTGTTTCAAATCTATTCAAATATAGAATTTTTTTAAGATTTCTTTAAACACACCAGACCACCAATAATTAAACACACACCAGGATAACTCAATTAAACACACACCAAGATAACTCAATTAAACACACCATGGTTGATCAATTAAATACACCAGAGCAACTTAATTAAATACACCATGATAAATCGATTAAACACACCATGACAACTCAATTAAACACGTCAGGACAGATCAATTAAACACACGAGAAAGCTATTGGCACACCCATTACTAAACTATTTATACCACTTTTAAAGTTATTTAATATTCTTTTTTTTTCTTTATCAAATTACTTAAATAGACATATAATTTTTATTAAAAAAAATTTGTTCAAAGTAAAACTAATAAAACTTTGCTTTCCTTATTTTAAAACCTTAACAAAATAGATTATTTCAAATCACTAAATGTTTATTATTTTTGTTTATATTTTCTTTCAAATCTCGATCTCATGTTTTCCATATTTAGTATTTATTGATTTATTACTATTATTTGTGTATATATTTTCTTTTAGATCTCGATCTCTTGTTTACCGTATTTGATATTTATTGATTTTATTGTTTCACAGGATCATTTTATTTTTCTTCTCAAATTCATGATTCATGTTTGCTATTTTTTTTCCTCATTTTATATTCTTTAAGATCTTCCTGGTATACTAGAATTTGCATCAATTCTGTTATAGATTTTGTTATGGATCTTCCAAAGTTAGTTTAATGTTATTTACAAAAAAAAACAACGAAATCGCACAAAGAATCGCAAGAAAACCTAATATATGACAAAACAAAACCATACCAAAACTCTAACTCAATCGCTAAAAAGAAAAATCATTGGACGATTAATATCACATTCATAGTCTACCACCATCAATCCAATCAACTACAAAAAAAAAATCGCATATAATGAAGATGTTTTTACCATGAAATAAGAAGAAAAAACAAGTCATGTGAATGGATGTGAGAAAACTATATATAATGATTAGAGATTAAGTGTATTTTTATTTTTATTTTTATTTGTTTGAAAAACAATTGGGGTGTATTAAGTTTGAAAGATAAGTAAAAGGGTAGTACTGAAAATAATTTTGAAAAATTAATAAAACCATATAATTTTATGTAATTAAATCAAATATTTAAAAAGTTGGATATAAATAGTTCAGTTGTGGGGGTGCCCATAGCACCACTCTAAACACACCATGGCAACTCAATTAAACACAACATAGAAAATTAATTAAACACACCAGGGCAATACCAAATTAAACACACCAAGTCTAACATAATTAAACACATTTGGGAAGAAGAAGAAGAAGAAGAATACCAGAGATTTGGGAAGAAGAAGAAGAAAAAGAAAAAGAAAATAGAGATTTTTTTTATAAAGAAGGGCAATTTTGTTCAAAATTTGGATATTTTGGTAGATACAATAAAAATGCTAATCTTAGGTAAAAACAATAAACCCACTAATTTTATAGTTAGGACCCGTTTAATTTTTTGTCTGAAGACTGAATAGTGTTGAATGTTACTGAAGACTGAATAGTGACTGAAAACTGAAAACTGAAAACTGAAAACTTAAAAACATGTTTGTTATTTTCACTGAAACTGAATATAAGTGATAAGTTGTTTTTTTTTTAAGTTATAAATATCTGAAATTAAATGTTTTTACATCTATACCCTTCTAACTATTATTTGTTATATATTTACATTTTAATATATTAAGGACAACTCTAACATATAAATTAATTCTAAAATAAATTTATTTAGTTATTAAAAATATTTAATACATTATTCCATTTGTTGAATTACATTAAAAATGAACATAATATTTAATGGTGATACATTCTAAAATTCTCAAGAAATATTAATGAAAACAAAAAATCAACTACTACTTGATTTTGACCCAAATTGCACAGGTTGATGCATCTCATCCATATATATATATATATATATATATATATATATATATATATATATATATATATATATATATAAAAAAAATTTCCTTCCCAAAATTAACTTCTCAAAACATAAACATCATAAAAACCATTCTCCAATTAATTTTTAGAACAAGTGAAAAAGATGTACTCAAACTGTAATATAAATTAATAAAACTAATTATCAAATTATGTAAATAAGAAAGAGTTTTTATCGGAATATGCTAAGAAAATCAGTCACCAATTGTTTTTGTTTTGAAGAAGTTATGTTTTCTGATGTTAAAGTTCTTTACAATGAGAAGAAAAAAAAGTATTAATATGATTAGGGATTTAACAAAAACAGAATTGGAAATATACAAAATTAGTGAGGATAGTTTTGGAAGTAAAAGTTTGTAATTAATTCTACTGGATTTGTGTTAAGTGAAAAGTGGAAAAAAAAAAACTTTTTTAAAAAAGTGGTTTTAATGGCTCATTAAGTGATTTTAGCACTTATAAAATCAAACAAAACAGCTGAATGAAACACATTAAGTGCCATTAAGTGTTAAGTCAAAAAATCAAACAGGACATTAGTTTTAAAGTTCTCCACACACACACACACACACACACACACACACACACACACACACACACACACACACACACACACACACACACACACACACACACACACACACACACACACACACACACACACACACACACACACACACACATATATATATATATATATATATATATATATATATATATATAAGAGTTTATATATAAGAGAATCTCCAATGCAAGGATTGTATACCAATAATCGTTGATATGATAACAATCTTAAGAGACTTGCTTCTTATGTGGCATAAAAGGCTAAAAACAGACTTGATCGACAATCAATTCAAAATTTGGTCTCCAATACATCTGTCTAAAATACAATTTTTTAATGACGTGTCTATTTTTGTTCTATTTTATTTTTATTTTTATTTTATTTCCTTTATGAAAAAATAGATAAAAAATTATTGTCAACTTCAAATACTTGCTGAGTCAAATGAAAAAACAGTTGTGAAATAGACTGTCTGAAAGTGGACGATCATGTTGACAATGTGATGCAGCTGACAAAATCACGCAAACAATAATCGATAAAAGATGGGCGATAACCGATTCGAATCCATTGATTTGCGTATGAATACCGGAAACGAAACCTATTATTGATCTGTTGATCCGTGCACGGATATCAGAAATATAGGTTTCAAATTCGTTGACCCGCGCAGGGTACCAAAAATGGACGATAAAAGAGATAACTATGTAATTTTTATTAATTCAACAACTTCTAGCTTGTCAAACCTAATACAAGCTATTAAATAAGGAAAATCAATTTAAAACTATTAGGATTCAATATCCCATAAAATTCTAAAGGAAATAAAATTACCGAATCTCTAGGATTCAATATCATCTAAAATTCCTAAATAAGAAAAGAATTCTAAAAATTCTAAACTAAATCTAACATATTTGATTTAATAAATTCAAATCATTACATAATTAACTACCTAATTAAAGAGAATATTTTTTTTAACAATAATCAAATTTATTAATTACAATAATTTTTTTAAATTTTTTTTCATATTTATCTCCTACATCATAATATCTAATATTTTTTTATAACGTTAGTTTGAAATTGAATATACACAACTGTATTGGAAAAATATTTACTAATAGAATGCCTATTAATTCGAGGTAGTATTTTTGTTATATAGAAAATCATGTGTAAGCTCTATAAATGTGTTTTATAAATGTGTTTCCCAATATCGATGTAGCTATCGAGTCAAATTAACCCGCCGGTTTTAAATATAGAC
This sequence comes from Dipteronia dyeriana, assembly GCA_032871835.1. Lineage (NCBI taxonomy): Eukaryota > Viridiplantae > Streptophyta > Magnoliopsida > Sapindales > Sapindaceae > Dipteronia > Dipteronia dyeriana. Next base: position 24,285,070 of record CM065302.1, read on the forward strand.
ACCAGTCATGAGTACAACTCTCATGCATACTTAGATTAGAAAGGTAATTCTTATATATATATTTATACAGAGTCTCGTATGTGATTCTTTATTTTAATTTCGATAAGAATTACAATGAAATCAAATTGATTTAAATGAATTTTAATATTAATATTTTTATGTATGATAAGTTCATTAAAATCTACGAATGAATAAAATTAAAAATAAATTTAAATATTATAACTATTTATCTCAATTTTTTAAATATGAATTCATCGAAAAAATGGATGAAATATATAAAAAAGGATGAACTATTTATCTATATATATATATGCTGCAAGCACTCTTTTCTATAATTACCATAGATAATGCTGAATTAATTTTATTTAATGAATTAAATAGTGATACCAATCAAATAGTATCATGGGACTAATTATGATCATATGATGCTTGAAAAAATAAAGAAATTATGATCATGTGTCTTGCATGGCACTTATTTTATTCTCTCCAAATTAATTATAGCTATCCTAATTCTAAGAAAATTTTTCCATTTGCAGCTTAAGATGTTCATAATTAATAATTAATATCAACTATCTACCGGTTCATTTAACAACAATTAGTCATGCATGTGTTAAATATATAGTAAACTTGATCCCGAAAGATCGGTGCAGGCAATCGGTCAGCATCATTCAAGCCTTGCTTTCAGCAACAAGTCAACTTTCAGTAATGAATTCTTTTTTTATTTTATTATTTCTTTCGATCTGCTCACATGTTCATTTTTCCAATATAACTAGGTTTAGCGGCACGCACCTCTAAAATGCATATTTTGTGAAAGTTCTCTACAAAGTGTGTCTAATAACCTATATGGGTGAATAAGTTTTAATCAACTAAATTATCTATTTTTATTGATTAGTTAATATTTAAAATTCATCCAATAAAACAAACACATAACATCAAGTGTAAAGTGTGGAAATATAAACAACACAAGATGTATACGTGGAAACCCTTCAAATGAGAAAAACCATGGGGTATTAAGTGCACCACACTCAATCACAGAAATCTACTATATGAGTAAAAAGTTATACCCTAAAGTGATACTCGGACTCTCACTCTCGACAACCTCAGGCTATAACCACTACCACTCACCACTCTTGGTTCAATCCCTAGTGATATCCCCTGATCTACTACTCTTGGCATGAGCACCTCCTACTCTACCCCTCGGACCTTTTACAGTGGATACCCGACCAATTGTTTGTCAACCTACCCTTGGTTGCAAGACTTGACTTGCTTGTGCAACTTCATCTAGAAGCCACAAGACTTTGACTCTATGAAGAGTATATGGTCTAAGTGAACAATCAATGAATGCTCAATGCAAAATATGTTAGACCAAACATACAATGTTTAACTAGGTGTAGATAATGCAATACAATAACCTAGTTATTAAACAATGCCTACATGCCCATACATAAGGACTCAATTAGATGCACAAGGATTCTAGCAACCTAATTGTCAATAAAAATCCAACCAACACAAGTTGTCACAACATATAATCAAGGGCAATATTTTACAATCAATAAATGCAATCAATGAGGCATACACTTAAATGTTCATAAACTAGACTAGATGCACAAAGTCAACATAATCATCAATTATGTATACATGAACATTCATGGATTAGCTATTTAGGTATAAATGACCTAATAATGCAAGCTATCACAATACAAACCCCAAACATGTTATAACTTCAATGAATATGCAATTAATATGAAGAAATGCTAATTTAAGTAATAAATGACATATTTTGGTAAGCTAGAATAATAAATGAACAACAATGGTGGTTCCACTTACCAATCAATGAAAACCCATGCTTGGAATGATACTTGAATGTAATATGAAGATGAGTTTGGGGTTTTGAGAGTTAAAAACAAAGTTTGAATCTTTCTCTCTCTAATGGATGGTTTCTCACTCTTAAAATGTGTTCATTAAGCTCACAAAACGATTTGGGGAAGAAGAGAACATATATATATAAACCCTACACAAAACGGCATCGTTTTGGACTTAGGAAACAAAGTCCCATCACGACCGATGTGCGTGCCGCGGCCTAGGCAAGTGTCCAGACCGCGGTCTATGCAGCATGACATGGCTAGACATTACCGCTGCCTAGGTTGCTGGCTAGGCATGTGCACCAAAGGCGGTCTAGACCGCGGTACACGCTTGGGAACCTCCACTTGGGAGACCGTTGTACATACAACGAGCACATGCCGAAGTAGAAGCAGCGTGCAACACCTGGAGAACACCGTTGTGCATACTGCGACGGAGGTAATGCACCGGGAGCGGTCGCAACTGCGGTTAAGAGGAAAATCCTCTTCTAAGGGCAAACTAAATGCATCAAACACCCAAGCAAGAGTTATGGCAAAAAGACACACAATTGAGGCAATTAATCATTCATGCACGATAATAAAAAACATGCATGAGAGTGTGTGTATGCACCTAAACTCTTCAACAGGTAAAGTCAAGTGAATATATGTTTTGCTCCTGAAGTCGTGGAGATGCTTGGAAGCTTGCCAATGAGGACCTAAGCTACCAATTACACAATCATTCTCAATGTGGTGTGGTTAGTTATGAAATAAGTCAATCATAAAATCAAGGTCCTTACATTTTGTAACAATATGTTACATAAAGACAACTCAACAAAATTAATGTGATCAGTAATATGAAAGACAGTGTTTTAAATTAGAAATGAAGAAGTAATTAAACAATGGTTCAATTTTTTCAAAATATAAAAGGCTACAAAACCATAATTTTAGACTATGAAGGGTATAAGCAGATGTGTAAAAAAAAACCTGTTATTGTTTTTACATGAAAATAATAATAATTATAGCTACGTACCTTATAATCAATCATAATCAATCTCTGATATTTGGTAGGATTATGTTGCGATAAGCGCATCATTGTTTTCTCAGCAACCATTACTTTTATTGACCAGCTCTTACACGTAGGAAAAATTTCCTTTATCAGCTTAGGTGGTTTTGATATTTTTTTTACAACAAAAATAAATAACTTAATTAATGAATCCGATTCATTACATACCTATATAAATCAGAATATATATCAGTTTACATACAAAAAAAAACCCAAAAAATGTTTATATATATATATATTATATATGTTGGAAATTGTTGTATTATTGAATGATAAAATTTGGTTTAATATTATGACTTTTCATAACAATTGCATCATTTCATAAAAGTTGTATCCTTTTATAAAAGTGGTATCATTTCTTAAAGATATGTCTTTTCTTTAAAGACATGTTCATTCAAAATGGTATGTATCATTTCGAATAGGTACGAGGATGTCTATAAATATGGATTCCCTTTAACCATCTCAATTTTTTTTCCTATGCATTCTTATTTTCTCAGCATAAAATAAATAGTGTCAAAAGTTTCGAGAACAAAACATTGATTTGAGTTCGACGGTTCTTTATGTTTGAAGTGCTGCTACTTGAAGAACGAAATCCGTTCTATTCGGGGAGACAATTGTTCATAATCTTAAGCACTATTCATGGAGGGAGCAAAATTGTCTTAAGGAAATCATGAGTATCACAAGGCTTAGATTAATTTAATTCTTATATCTCTATAAACTGTCAGTTTTTATGTGTTTAAATTTCTTTTCATTGCATTGTATTATATGTGAGTTTATTGCATGCAATATATATTTATATAGCAGACAAAACACAGGTAATAACAATCGTAAGACAATTTTTGTTCGTTTTCTTTTATATTGCATAATGAAATCTGTTTTCGATAAACATTAAATTCACAGTATTTTGATTAAACTATTTTCTTTCCATACATTTCTAGCTTACATTAATAATTTACTATATTGATTGTTTTCTTGTAATTTTCAAACCATAACAGTGGCTTGGGTTTTTATAATTGATACTTATATATTGCTTTTGTATTAGATATCATAATAAATTTGATTGCCATTTTCAGTACATGTATATATAATTTGACACTACTTTATCAGTTTTATGAGTCAGTTATATTTTCTATTAGAAATATATACATATTCGGTTGTACTATGTATGTATCATATATAGCTTGTTTAGTTTTCTTAATCACTGTTTGAATTGAATTATTATTATTAATAATAATTTGTGTTAGTTGTTTTACTAGATTAATACATTCTACAAATTTCGTATCATACATACTAAAGTGATACTTTGTGTATTAACTTGATTTTGTCAATTTGATTTTATTAGAATTATGGCATCTAATAATATATCTCCTGCATTTAATGTGAGTCATGGGAAAAACCCAGAGAAGTTCAATGGTAGTGATTTTAAACATTAGCAACAAAAAAAAACTATTTTATCTTACTTCCTTGAACCTTGCGAAATTCCTTATGGAAGAGGCTCCAAGTCTTAAAGAAAATGAGACTGATAAAGAGAAGTTAGCCTCAATGGACGCATGGAAACACTCTGATTTCTTGTGTAGAAATTATATCTTCAATGGCCTGGGTAACACATTATATGATGTGTACTGCAATATTAATATAGTAATTGAATGTTAGGAGTCTTTGGATAAAAATATAAAACCGAGGATGTTAGCATGAATAAATTCATTATCGGTAGATTCTTGGATTATAAAATGGTTGATTCAAAGACTGTGATCAGTCAAGTTCAAGAATTTCAAGTTATTCTCCATGACATACATGCTGAAAATATATCTCTAAGCGAATCGTTCCAAGTAGCAGCAATTATCAAAAAATTACCACCATCATGGAAGGACTTCAAGAATTACTTGAAGCACAAACACAAGAAGAAACAACTTGACGAGCTAATTGTTCGTTTATGAATTGAGGAAGATACTCGCGTCGTAGATAAGAAAAATTGGCAACATCATCCCCTGATATCAAAAGCAAATGTGGAGAATGGGTCAAACACCAACCAAAGGAAGTATTCTGGTAAAGGTCTAAGTTAAGGAACTACTAATGCAAAGAGATTCAAAGGCAACTACTACAACTGTGGCAAACAAGACATAGATCGAAAGATCGTTTCAAGCCAAATAATTTCAAGAGAAAGAATGCACAAACAAATGTGACTAAAGTAGATAGTATTTCAGATGGTGTAACCGACATAAACCATTCTGTTGTTGCCATTGAATGTAGTTTGGTTGGGAAAACCAAGAAGTGGAAGATTGACTCTAGGGCTATTCGCCGCATATGTGCCAGCAATTTGATGTTTACAACTTATACACTAGTAGAAAATGGAGAGCAACTATTTATGGGAAATTCTTCGACTTCCAAAGTTGAAGGTCAATGGAAGGTTGTTCTAAAAATGGCATCTGACAAGGAGGTCACTCTTAACAATGTTCTTCTTGTGCCTGACATTCGCAAGAATCTTGTGTCTGCATCGCTTACCTAACAAAAATGGTTTTAAGTTGGTTTTTGTGTCAAATCAATTTGTACTCACCAAAAATGAGATGTATGTGGGAAAAGGTTACTTGAACGAGAGGCTTTTTAAGATGAATGTAATTATTGAGTCTCTTGAAATTTGCCATGGTAGATTTGAACATGTTAATTATGATTTTTTGCATAGATTATTTAATTTACATTTACCATCGAAATTTAAATTTGATCCTAATCATAAATGTGAGACTTGTGTGGAATCAAAGATGACTAGAACACATTTTCATTCTGTTGAAATGACTACTAAACCTCTAGAGCTAATACATACTGATATATGTGACTTAAAATTGTACAAACTAGATGCCAGAAAAAGTATTTAATTACTTTTATTGACTATTTTTCGTGATACTGTTATGTATATTTGCTTAGAAGCAAAGATGAGGCAACCGAGATGTTCAAAAACTATAAAATTGAAGTTGAGAATCAACTTGGCAAGAAAATAAAGGTAATAAGAAGCGTTAGAGGTTGTGAATATGAATCATCTTTTGAGAAGTTTTTCAAAGAACATGAATTATTCACCAAACTACCTCTCCTTATTCACCTCAATCAAATTGTGTTGTTGAACGTAAGAGCTGTACTTTAAAAAAAATGATAAATGTCTTGTTGTTAAGTTTGGGATTACCTCGGAACTTGTAAGGAAAGCCTTGTTTTTCGTAAATTATATTCTCAATAAGGTGCCTCATAAGAAAATTAAAAAGATACCTTATGAATTATGGAAATGTCAAAAACCTTGTTATAAATTCTTAAAAGTGTAGAGGTGTCTTGCAAAGGTGGCAGTTCCTAACCCTAAAAAGGTTAAAAGTTGACCTAAGACCATTGATTGTGTATTCATTGGCTATGCTTATAACAATTGTGCATATCGTTTTCTTGTTCATAAATATGAGATTCCTGATATGCATGTTAATACGAATATTGAATTAAGGAATGCTACATTCTTTGAAAATATATTTTCATATAACATGACATGTAAACCAAATACGCTAAAGAGACCTCATGTTGCTACAACAAATGATGGTCAAGATAATATACAGCAAGAGTCAAATGACAATGAGCCTAGACGTAGCAAGAAGGTACGAATGTCAACGTCTTTTGGACCATAATTTCTAATATATTTGTTAGAAATTGAGGCTCAAAATTTATAGGAAGCAGTGTCTTCTATTGAAGCTTCTTATTGGATAGGAGTGACAATGAAATTGAATATATTATGCAAAACCATACATGAGAATTGGTCGACCTCCCACCTGGTAATAGACCATTGGGTTGTAAATGAATCTTTAAAAAGAAGATGAAAGCTGATGGATCGATTGATAAATACAAAGCGAGACTTGTAGCCTAGGGCTATAAGCAAAGGGAAGGACTAGAATTTTTTAATACTTATTCACCGGTTACGAGAATTACATCTATTCGTATGTTAATTGCTATAGTTGCGTTAAATGATCTTGAGATACATCAAATGGATGTTAAAATTGTAATTTTAAATGGTGAATTAGATGAAGAAATATATATGTCACAACCCAAAGGGTTCATTGCTCTTAGACAAGAGAAGAAAATGTGTAGGCTTGTTAAATCCTTATATGGACTAAAGCAAGCACCTAAGCAATGACATGAGAAATTTTATAATGTAATGTTGTCAAACAAATTTAAAATTAATGAGTGTGACAAATGTGTTTATGTCAAGAGCATTCATAATGAATATGTCATTGTATGTCTCTATGTTGATGATATGGTAATTATGGGAAGTAATATTGAGATCATTAAAACTACCAAACATTTGTTGGCTAGTCAATTTGAAATGAAAGATTTAGGTGTTAGAGATGTTATACTAGGAATAAAAATTTCTAGAACATCGGATTGACTTATTTTATCACAATCTCATTACATAGAGAAAATTCTTGATAAGTTCAAAAAGTATAATATAAGTCCAAAAAGAACACCATTCCATGCAAATCTTCATCTCGCTAAAAATAATGGTGAAGGCATATCTCAATTAGAGTACTCACGTGTAACAGATAGGCTAAAGTACATCATGAACTGCACTCGACTTGATATAGCCTACTCTGTAAGTTAGCTAAGTCGATATACGAGTAACCCTATAAAAGATCACTGGAAAGTGATTCTTAGGGTTTTGAGATATTTAAAATATGACCAAAGATTTGGACTGCACTTCAAAATATATCTTGTTGTACTTGATGGTTACGCTGATCCTTAAACCAAACATGTATTACTCGATCCACAATGGAATATGAATTTATTGCTTTGGGTAAAGCAGGGGAAGAGGTAGAATGGCTTCACAATTTTTTGAAGGATATTCCATGTTAGTTAAAACCTATGCCCGCTATGTATATACATAGTGATATCCAATCGGCAATTGGAAGGGCACATGTATAACAGTAAATCTTGGCATATCAATAGAAGACATAATATCGTTAGGCAATTGCTCTCAAATGGAATTATTTCCATTGACCATAAAAAGTCAAAGAAAATCTTACGATCCATTGACAAAAGGTTTAAGTAGAGAGCAAGTTGAAAGCTTTTCAGAAGGAATAAGCTTAAAGCCAATAAATAATTACTAGTCGCCATAGTGGCAACCTAACCTCGTTGACTGGAGATCCCAAGATCTAGGTTTAAGGGGAAAATAAAATTATGTTTGTGACTTAGAAGCACTAAGAAGACTATTACTCCAACCCTTTTCAAAGATGAGATAGCGCACATCAGTTGTGAGACTCAGGATAAGTTACGCTTTTATTGATTTCTATAAATTGGTATGTACAGGTAGGGTATGTGCTTGGTACTCTTCATAGAAATCACCTATGTGAGTAGAAGGGGTTGCTTCTATGAGAATTAAAGGTTGAATTCTCTAAAACACTTATGAACTAGGTGGTGTTCAAGGTCAAAACGAATACAAAAGTGAGGACCAACTATGTTAGAAAGGGTACTATATGGTTACTATTGTCTTGGTTAATACAAACAACTAACAATTCAAAGACATCACGTCTATTGATTAACTAAAATATTTGATAGTTTCTCACTAAGGAAAATTCTAGGTCATTAGACTATTTATCCTGATGCAGTATCTTTTTGCCTGTACTTGAGCAAGTGTTTGCTTTGTCAAATGAATGGTATTCACTCAATTTTTCATTCATGTAGAGGATTGTTGAAAATTGTTGTATTATTGAATGATAAAATTTAGTTAAATGTTGTGACTTTTCATAACAATTGTATTATTTCATAAGAGTTGTATCATTTTATAACAGTGAAATCATTTCTTAAAGATATGTCTTTCCTTTAAAGACATGTCCATTCAAAAGGGTATGTGTCATTTTGAATAGGTACGAGGATGTCTATAAATATAGATGCCCTCTAATCATTTGTATTCAATTTTTTTTCGTATGCATTCTTGTTCTCTCTGCATTAAATAAATAGTGTCAAAAGTTTCGAGTACAAAACACTTATTTGAGTTTGATTGTTCTTTAAGTTTTAAGTGCTGTTACTTGAAGAACGAAATCTGTTCTACCCTGGGAGACAATTGCTCATAAATTTAAGCAACATTTGTGGAGAGAGCAAAATTGTCTTAGGAAATTGTGAGTATCACAAGGCTCTGATTAATTTAATTCTGATATCTCTACAAACCGTAAGTTTATGTGTTCAAATTTCTTTTCCTTGTATTGTACTGTATGTGATGTACTGTGTGGGTTTGTTGCATGCAAAATATATATATATATATATATCAGACAAAACACATGTAATAACAATATATATATATATATATTAAAACGAAAAGGTTAGAAGGAAAGATATAAGTATATTATCTACAACCGAAACAACCAAATGACATTGAAACTTTTATATTTAAATGTAACTTACAAAACGTTATTTTTGTACTCTAAAGTGATGCAGATAAGGTTAAGAGTTCTTTATAGACAATAATCTTGGTAACAAGAACAAGAACCTTTACAGAATCTGGTTATTATTTGATGCAAATAAAGCAACATATAATTGTCCACATAAAAAAACTGGCTGAGGAAGATATATGCCAACATAGTCTAACGTTTATTATTTATTTTTTAAAGATCGACATTAGTTTGAAATATTTGGTATTATTATATTCTAACATACAAAACTTATAAAAAATATGAAAATAGTAATTTTATTAAGATGTTTTGAAAATAATATTTTTTTTTTTTGAAAAAGAAAACAAGCTTTTCTTCATTTAAAAAAATTAACCTTTTAAAAAATGTACATTTTAAATTATTATTTTTTAAAAAAATTAGTCAATTTTGATGTGAATAATAAAAATTTCATAATTTCGAAGGATCTCAAAAAATAATTCAACTTTCAAAACTTTTATATACATTTAAAAGTATTTTCAAATTTATAAAAAAAATTATTTTTTCAAATACTCAAAAATACTTGTTTTTTTATGTAAGAAAGGTTTGTTATTTAATTAAAAAAAATACAGCTTAATTAAGATTTAAAAAAAAATATGGTATGGATTAATAGATATTATTTAGACTATTTAGCACCGTACCCCCCTGAATTATATGTGAAGTTGAAACTTGCACTCTAAATATTGTTTTTAAGTGTTAAACCCGTCGAACCGTTGGAAATTGGTAATACTGGACATAATCGAGATGGACCCATTTTTCGTCCATCTTCTTGTCATATGCAGTTCCACTAAGGATATTTGTGTCATTTTGCACTTAATTTTAAAAATAAAAATACAAATAAACTAATTTATTTTTTCTTTTGATAAAAAAAATGAAAAGAAAATTTAAAGGAAAAGAGAAACAATTAAAAAAAACAATCTTAAAAAAAAAAATACACCATCACCAATCAATCACTCATGTCTCATTAGTCATCATCGTCATCATCATTTTCCACTTCTTCAGCACTCAAACCCTAACTTAAATGACCAAAACTCAAACACCCGATCCATAGCCGCCACTCAAACACCAAAACTCAGGCACCACATGATCTCTTTCTCTCTTCACATTTGTTTTGCTCTCTCTTTTTCTTTCTCTCTCTCTACACATCTAGGACATCTGTCGCGTCTTCTCTTCGCATCACGCTCGATCTCCACCCAACTGTTGTCGCGTCTTCTCGCTCTTCACATATAGTTCATTGCTCCCTCTCTCTCTTTGCGAATCCATCTCCGTCGATCTCCTCCATTGATGATCTTTGTTCCATCTTCTCTTTGCCTTCTTTCTTTTCTATTTTATCGATTTCATGTTTGGATTTTAGTTGTGGTTGACTGTTGCGATTTCTGGAGTATGGTGTTGTGTTCTTGGTGGGTGTTCTTGGTGTTCTAGGTTGGTGATTTGACTGGTGTTCTTGATGGGTATGCTTGGTGTTCTTTGTTTCTGGATGTGTGTTCTTGGTATTTCTATTTGATGATGGTTTCTTGGTTTGGTGTTTGAGTTTAGATTAGGTGGTCTGGTGGAGAGTCGGTTTCTCTGTGGTAGTCTATGAGGTTCCTGGAAAAAATGTGAGGGTTGAGGTTTGGTGATTGTGATGAATGGTGCCATGGTGGTGTGGATTTGGTATTTTGGTTTCTGGTGTTGATTTTTATGAATTGGAAAAAAAATGGAAACAAATTTTGAAGAACCAAAAAATAAGTTCCAAAAACTAGATTTTAATTGTCATGAATAGAAAAAATAACCGATTTTGATTTTGATTTCAATTTCTTTTTTAATTTTGGAAAATTTTAATTTTGATTTTGATTTTGATTTCTTTTGAATTCTAGAAAGTTTTAATTTTTTTTTTAATTAGGTGGAGATCCAGATTGGATCCCCACCATCCATTCTATTTAAATGGAAGGTGGAGATCGAATCGGGATCTCCACATCTAATTTTTTATTTTTTTTAAACATTATTCCATTTTTTTTCCTTACACATGCAAGGCATGTGATAAGAAGATGGATGGAAACCCGTTTCCGTCTTGATTTCGTACAATATTTTCAATTTCCAAAAATTCAAAGGATTTAACATTTAAAAAAAAACTTTTAGTGGGCAAGTTGCACTCTCTGTTCTTATATTGATACGTGGATAAAAATAAATGTTTTATATTAGAAATCTAATCTTTATAAATAGCCTACATTTTCATTTTATATACAATAAAAACCAACAATTAATTCCCTAACTTTCCCTTCTTCCTTAACTTCGGTTGATCATTGTCATTTAATATCATTTTTCTTAAAAAAAATAAAATAATAATAATTGGTATTTGTTGTTAGACTCTAAAACTCTGCAACTCCTCTTCTTTCTACTAAACTTGTGTTTACAAAACCAAATTGAATCAATCAGATATTTCTTTTTACCAAATTTTCATTACCAAACATCATTGGTTAACTTGATGATTGTTGTATAAAATAAAATTAGTAAAACGAATTAGAATTAAATAGTTTAAAAATATATTATAAAAATTTCATATAAATTGAAAGAAATTAAATAAATGTAAATCGTTCATGAACCAAAAGAAAATGATAAGCCAAAAAAAAAATTGTAGATTATTATTTATAAAAAAAATCATAAAATACAAAAAGAAATTCTCTTTTTTTTTTCAATTAAGACCGTATCTTTTTATTTAAGAAAATGATTATGATTTTTAAAGAAATTCTCTTTTTTTTTTCAATTAAGACCGTATCTTTTTATTTAAGAAAATGATTATGATTTTTAATTTGAATACCTACAAAACATATATAAGGAAAATTATCAAATTTTATTAGGAAATGAGAAATATTTTTTTATGTCACTGATCACGTTACAAACCCAACACAACACAGTAAAATTATTTAATATTAAAATCAATTAAAAATTTACTTAGATATAGTAGTAACAATAGTAGTAATACAGCTTGTGTTTGAAAATGATGTAACAATGGTGAGAAAATAATTTTTGTTAGTAAATGTTGAGAGTTGGAGTTAACTCATATCTTATTAAACTGTAGAAAAAAAAAAGTTGTAGAGTCTTACGGTAACAACACAAAGTGTAGACTTGATATATATTTTAAATTGATATTAAATGAAGAAAAACAATCTAAGAAATTAGTTGTTAGTTTGTATTGTGAATAAAATGAAAAAGTAAACTATTTATAAAGATCAGATTTTTAATGTAAAACATTTATTGTTGTCCACTTGTCAACACAAGAACAAAGAGTATGTTGAGAGAGTGAATTTTACACTCCTCTTATTTATTTATTAAGATATTTGGCTAATTTGCTTTTTCTTTTTTAAATGAAATAAAATAAAAATAAAATCCATTTAACCTAAATCTAAAGCTAAATATATATAATCTTTTTATTATCGTTTCAAACTGATATAAGATGTATCTATTCTTTATATGTAGACTATTAGATTTAATAAATCCAAAGCAAGGAGTATACCGGTTCGAACTAAATAAAAAAAAAACAAAAAAATAGAGAGAGAGAGAGATCATTGCATTCAGACCCTCAAGATCACTCTCTCACGCTCAACAGAACAAATCTCCAAATTCATCCCTCCTAAATCAATTTCTTGTTCTCTTCTTTAGAGAAGATGAGTTGTCAAAGTTTTTATTTTTTTTCTCTGGATCTCTTATTACGATGTTTTAGGTTTTTCTTCCCCGTAACCTTTTCCTATTCTTTTTCTGTCAAGTTCAAATATGTGCCATTATTAGGCAGTGCTTAGATTCAAATTGTGCATTTTTTTCTAGGTACCATTTGACTGTGTGTTTAAGCTACTGTGGTTGGGTTTTCACCTGCTATTAATTTACGTTTTATTAAAGAGTAATGATACACTTTTCCACCTATAATTCCATAATTTTCATTCAAACATATACGACAGTTTTTTTAATTATTATATATATATATATATTAAGAAATTTTATTTTATTTTATTGTCTCTAAATTTCCATGCTCAAGGAAATAGGTTTTTTTTTTCAATCTTTTTACAGTAAACTTAAAGAAAATCAAAACATCTTATCGACAAGCAAACTTTTTTTTAACAAGGAGGCCTGAGATCGGTGTCAGTGTGGAATAACAATTTCAACTCATAACGCTACAATTATGCCAAACTTTATAGGGTGTGAGTACAATTCTCTCTTTTAAAAATTAATTTGATAGATTAACTTGAGACATTTTAAGATTGAACCAGCACCTCTTATCGGAGCGGATAATAGATTAGATAATACCTTGGTTTAATCTTTTCCATTCTATGATCCACAAATTGCAAAACAATAATCAATACTTAAAATTTTATTTTATAAATTAACCGAAATACAGCAGCATCATAGTATTAAGAATCAATACTGAAATCATGAAATTATTTTGAGTGGAATACATTGGTCAAGAAATCTGAAAATGTGAAACTTAGTTTTAAATATATCATCAGTGGAATGATCATATGGTTGGGGAAGCATATGTGAGCAACTCTTTATCGGTTTCAAATTTGGCCATGTCTTCATCTGTCAAGTTAACCCAAGCTTCTATTCCATCTCCATTTTTGGTGTCCAATAAAAATGTTATGTTCCTGCAATATGTCTCACCAGAAGACACTGTTGTTGAGAAAGATCACATACACACACAAATCTAATCACAAACACAAAATAACATAAAGCAATAAGAAGAAAGAAGATATTAAAGATTTTACGTGGTTCAACAAATTGCCAACGTCCACGGAATGCACTGTACTCAACCCACTATATCTCAGAATTGATTACAATTTCGACGGTGACTGATAATTGTTGGAATCTGTTTTTGCAAGAGTGTGAAACGATTATTGGTTTCTACACGGAGTGGTCATATGTGTCTGCCGGTAAAGATGATAAAATGAAATGGAAGCACGAATCGTCCTACTCAGGTTCTGCAGTAGAACTTGTTGTTTGATAGTGAAGCTTATAGATGATCACAAAGTGCTTGAAAAGCTTGGGAGTTTTCTTTGTAACAAGGACATTGTATTTGCTACAAAAAGACCTTGAAAAGCTGCAAAATCAGTACGGTTTCGAAGCACGAAACTACGTGGATGTGTTTTGTACGGTTTAAGTAAGCCGGTACTTATACGTTGAATACAGTTGATGATCCTGAAGATGCTTATCTTGCCTACAAGATTGCAAAAGCATTATTGGTGTTGGTATTGGTGTTGGTGTGAGAATTGAATAAGTGCTGAGGCGGTCTTTTTTCTTTTTTAATAATGTAAGTGTGACAACAGTTAGGTTTTTCTCGTTAGTGTTTCTCTCCATTTAAATTTCCACGAAAGCACGGATAAGAATAATCTTAGTATGCAAGGACTGAGTAGACTTCTTGTAGTTCTCTTTCCCCTAGCAGCCTTTCCTGCTTTCCCGGTTGCAAGGTTTCGAGCTAACTACAGGATTTGCTTCTTCGCTAACCTTTGCGAAAGCTCTTTCTTCGCGCTCTTTTTAATCTCAGTTCTATTCGTCCTCGGGGACTCTTCCGTTAACTGCGGCGACAATACGTTCTTGTACCCGATTCTCAGAGGAATCTCGTCATCTTACCTCTGGAAGGAATGCCGTCGATCGGAGCCTATTCTCACATGTCCCTTTCGTTATTACAACCTTCTTTTTTGATGTCAAAGACCAGAAGCTATGCGCAAATTCTCATTGGTCCTAGCTAGTGGAACAAGAAAGACATGGATCTATATTCAATACGCAATCAAAGGATTTCCCCCAACGAAGAATTCAAATTCCAATTGTCATGCTATGCTAATATAAATTGGATGGCTTCACTCACTATTATGTTATAACCTTCCCCTGGATTCAATAACATGGTATAGACATAAGATAGAGTCATCACATCCATGAAATCCGGATTGATCGAGGAAATCACACTTATGGCGACTTCGGTCCAGGAGTGATCCCCGGGGCTATCCACACCATTAAGCAAACATTTCCACTCGAGAAGAGTGGCTATATTATCTAGATATTGTTGAGGAGTCCAGGAGTCGATTTGTTCCAGACCAACGCCCAGCTCTTCTGCGTATTCCGAAACGCGACGCGAAATGGGTTCGGGTTCCGGCGCGGATTGACTATGACTATTAGCAAACAGAGCTTTGAGTGGCTTTTTCAAAAAGAAAAACCCAATACCTACTCCTACTGAAATGATTGTAGCAACACCGGCATTTCCTGAAACTGCACTTTCTAACATCTCGGCGGGTTAATAATTCTCGTAACGCTTGTAGATTCACGGTTTGTTTTCCTCGTCCATGGAATCCTTGTCGATTCTTCTCCTCGTTCCTTTTATCTTGGGCATCTCATACTCACGGAGCGGTACACTGAACACCAACCCAATCCCGAACAGAATGAGAAGACGGAACTAGATCAATCCACGAGGGTGTGGCACTTCTCTACCCTCTGCTAACAGCTTTCTTCTCTTACCGAAATTTATAGTTGGATGAAAACAGTGCTCCTTTTTGAGGCCTCTCCTTACATCTCTTTTCTTCTGGAAGGGATGAGGTGGAGAGGAATGAAGAGTGGGTTTGGGGCTTCATTCTTTCTTCCCTACTTGCTCGATTGAAAGGATCCTGATTCATGATTGCTTGACCTCTTCTTGACGCCCACTTCTTAGCTGGATTAGCCCTTTCTTCTCCCTATGAGCTCTCTAGCTATTCGACTGTATACCAAGACTAGTCAGATTCATATCTAAGAAGAGAAAGGAGATTCTCTTTCAAGACTAGAGACCAAGATCTCTCAGAATACCCTAGATAAGAGGGATCCGTCCTTCTATATTCTTTCTCTGTTCATCTTTTTCTTTCACTCCCAAGTCCGATTTCTCTTCCAAGCAAGAATTTGCTCTACCGAAAGAATGGCAAAAAACTATCGATTGACGATAGAATACAGGAGGACGTATAGAAGGGGAAGGGAAGAGCTGCTCTAGCTCTAAGAAGACTTCTAGAAAGACAAAGCCAGGAACTAGCCTCTTCTTTCTATAGTCAAAGCTATATTTCATACTTTACTTACTAAAAAAAAGTATCCAGTTCTTGTTTGTTTAATCCGATAGACCTCCCCTTACTTAGCCTTTTCTCGTTAGTGTTTCTCTCCATTTAAATAGTGCTCGATCTTAGAGCAAATTTATGCTTAAAAATCTAAGTTTGGTTTCTAGATGTTCTAAATGTTACCTCTCTCCTTTCGGTTTGTGTTTAATTTGCGTGTAATATTTTATTATTTTCACAATTTATGATTTGATATTTCGTAGTTTATGTTTTATGAATGTTTTTACTGATATCTGTTAGGATTCGGTGATAGGTAAAGCACAAAGAACACTGAAGACAAGGATTTAGTTGAGAAATGTTTTTAATTCAGTGATACAAATTACAAACAGAGAAGCCTATTTATAGGCAATTTATGTCGGTCTATGTAAGTCGGTTGTGATCACATATACAATTTTTAACTTGTAGCAAAGTTACAAATTATAAGAAATTATTATTTTTTTTACATAATTGTCTGAGTTAATAAGAACCGATTATGCTAAAAAAAGACTAAAATTCTTACTTTCTAGAATGTGCAGCAGCGACTTCAACAATATCTATTAATCTTCTTTTTAGCAATTGTTAACCTGAAGTATAATAAATATTTATGTAAAATTAATATTCAGTAAAATATTAATTACTAGTACACAATCACATTATAATCCGTTAATAACTTTTATTTTATAACTTGGGCATATGATGTGATTACATGTTTATTTAACCATTTTGTTTGTTTTTCCAATCAACTAGAGTTTGGCTTTTATTTGGATTGAAAAACTCTAAACATTTTTTTTTTTGGAATAATATTTCTATATTTCTTAAATATATGAAATATTATAATTTTAAAGATTAAAATCACAACTCATTTCACTAGTGAAAACTTCAACTCATTTCACTAGTGAAAACTTCAACTCATTTCAATAGTGAAAAACTGTAAACTAAGGGCTCGTACTGTAAGCGTTTTTTAGTTGCTATTGTTTGAAAATAAAAATAAAAATGAAAATGAAAATAGTGTATTTAGTTTCAGTTTCGAATTCCGAAAACGCGTCTGGTAGCATATACTGAAAGCTTTATTTTGAAAATGAAAACGGAAAAAACGCGTCTGGTAGGCTAACCGAAAACTATCAAAAATTGATTACATAATTAACCAATATAATTTTTGTATTGTAATTTTTAAATTAAACAAAAGTAACACATCAAAAATTAATTCAAAAAAACATATCAAAAAATGAATTAATCAAAACTAAACTCTTAAATTATAAATAAATATTTACAATATATTTATATATATATATACATATTATAATAATATATTAAATATTATTACATATATATATAACTATATATAATAATATATAATATATTATTATATATAATCATTTAATATTCTAATTATATAAGAATATTATAAATAATATATTATAAACTATATTATTGTTAATAGGGAAATTTGGCCAGGGGTTTAAGAGAAACTTTTCACCCTCAATCGACAATCATGAAGCCCGGTAAGACCGTAAAGCCACCCCGCAAGAGCAGGGAAGGCCGGTTCGGCTTCAAAGTTACAAAAAGACAAGCCAGACGAGACCGGGATGAGCCCCCACAGGAGTACTGGAGCCCGGGCTTCTCCAGGCCATCTATCGGGGAACCTCGGCTTAAAGGTCGAGCTCCACAACTGCCCCGTAAATGCCAGGGGAAGTCTCTAAGCTCAAGGGACATTCGAAAGAAGCCCGCCAACCTCTCCAGAAGCCCGCTGTCCTTGTTGGGCATAAGGGAAGAATCACACATGGATCTACACTACCCCAGCTACCTCCCGGAGAGGTCTACAAGAGCATCTCAAGCCCCAACAGGTCAGGGAAAATTCATCTTAAGCTTCTAAAAACATAGTCAGAGCATGGATCCACCTCGCTCTACGGGACAACGGGTAGCTGGCAGGTTGACCTCCATGAAAATCAATGGCACGAGTGCACACAAGATCATCTCAACTTGATATCTACATGCACGTCAAGAGTTTAAATTCAAATAAGGGAACAAACTTATCTTTGTCAACGATATCATCGAATCCGGAAACAATTCAAATTTAAATAACAAATCCCGCCCGATAAGGAGGGAACAGATTCATGAGATTACAGTAGAGTATTCGCAAAATAAAAACCTACTTGGACGATATATATATGTGAAGCCAAGCATGGTAAGAGGGAGAAAACGAACGACAGAGACAGAAAATCATAAACAACAGATATACACATAGAAGTAGGGCCTAAATTTTGATTTCAGAACACGGTCACCTTCATCTCCACTATTCAACAGGTATCAAATTGCCACCACCCTACACCTCCGAGAGATTGTGAGCAAACAAGAGAGTTATTTGTATCTTAAAGAGATATATTAATAATAAAGCTCCCATTTACTTTTATTACCACTCGTCTCTCTCTTAAACAGGTCGGGAACCAATGGTACCAACCCCGGCCACCACTTTCGTAGTAGTTGTCTCGAGGGTGTTAACAGAAATTTCTCATCTCGAACAAATTTTCTGTCAACACTTTCTGGCGTCGTCTGTGGGAAACCTCTCACATCACCATCTTTTTACATTCAAAAAGTTCTTTATTTCAAAGTCATCATGAAGCTCCGCTCCTCACAAGGGCAGCAGGGCACCTCGGGACAACCTTCTGCTACATCGACACGAAAGGTTCAGAGGAAAAGGAAAAAATCCGGGCTCCACAGCCAGATTCCCATCCAGCCAGCTACTGTGCGGGCTCTGGATCCCCCTATTGGAATCCAGGTTGAGCTTGACCAACAAGCGGCGGCCTTTGTAGAGAATGTCCACCTTCGACTACTCGCTGAGGGTATCACTATCCAACAAACGGGTCTCTGCAATCAAGGGGAATCAAGCAGGCCCGTGGCTAGGTAACCCGTATTTGATCGCTTGGGGCTTACCCCTAGGGAATCAACTCGTAACAAAGCGGGGTTCCCGACCTCGATCAGGGATAGGTTAGAGCCCATGCCCCATGTTCCCGAAGAGCTCCTTCACCCAATGACTATAAGGAGGGAAGCCCGAGGTAGAGAAGAAGAAAGTCAGCTATGTCCCTGAGCATGCCCCGTCCAAAGAAGGAACCGGGTAGAGGTCACCAGTTAATCAGAGGGATCTGATGGTAAGAAATCCGAGATAGACTCAAGAAAGTCCGAAAGCAAGCGACTAAGGGACTAGTTGGCAGAGCTACAGAAAGAGGTCCAATTGATGAAGAAGGGGAAGTACAAAGAGGATAAGAAAGATCCTCTAAGTGAAATGAATGCCCCCTTCACCAGAAGGATCCGGGAGGCAGAGCTCCCGCCTAAGTTTAAAATGCCATCTGACAGGTTCTCCGGAACTGAAGACCCGCTGATCCATTTAGAGAGCTTCGTTCAACAGATGGAGGTCCAGTTGACAACCAGGGCCGCTATGTGTCGGATGTTCCCCACTACACTCACGGATTATGCTAAGACCTGGTTTAGAAAACTACCCGTCGGGAGCGTAGATTCTTTCACTAAATTATAAACTGACTTCTGCTTACAGTTCCAAGGGGTTAAGCCCCGACTGAAGGACCCGATTCATCTATAGTACGTGATCCAGGAGATAGGGAAAACTCTCCAGGCTTATGTCGAGCGGTTCCACAAGGAAGTCATCCAGATGGGGGTCTTCATCGAGAGAGAAACCCTGGCCAACTTTAGAAGAAACTTATGGGCAGGAAAACTATTCCGGTTTTTTGCCAAGAGACCTCCGGAAACCTACCAGGAAGCCTACGATCAGGCTCTGGAACCGATCATGGTCGACGAACAGCTCAAGGTCAAGATGGAGCATGATGAAATGAAAGCAGAAAAAAGACAAAAGAAGGAAGCTCTTAGACCCGAGTAAGATCAAAAGAGCCGGAACAAACCTCATAATAAATCAACATACGGTTTCCCTCTTCTTCAGCCCAGATCAGAAAGGTATCTAGATAAACGGGCTCCTCCTCAAGCTTTACCACCTCCCAGGACAGTGGCCCCTATAGCCCGCGATGAGAGGGGGGGGGGGGGGGGGGGGGGGTATGACTGTTACACTCCCTTGAATGCATCTCGAGAAACAGTCTACCTCACCATCGGGGATAAAGGTTTGTTACAGAAGTCCGCTCCTATGAAAGCCCTGGTCGATAAAAGAAATCATTACAAATATTGCGACTTTCAAGAGGACGTAGGGCACAATACTTCAGAATGCTACAATCTGCGAAACCAGATTGAGGCTTTGATCAGGGGAGGATGCTTGATAGAGTTCTTACAACAAGTTAGGGAGAACATTCAAACTGGAAAGGATGTGCAAGCCGAGATCTCGAAACATGCTGAGAAGAGAGGGAGAGCAGACGGACCTGATGTAACAAATTCATGTAATACACACTATCAGCGGATGTCCCACTCTGGCCGGCACCTCTAACAATTCCAGGAAAAATCATGAGAGGAAGGTCCCTCGTACGGACGAGGGGCGGGATATCTTCAAGGTCGACTAGAGACCGACTAACCCCTCCCAGCTTTCACAGATCATCTTCACCGAAGCAGATGTTTATAACACTGTGCAGCCACATGATGACCCCATGGTCATCACAGTACAAATTGCCAACTTCATGGTGCACCGCGTGCTCGTCGACATAGGTAGCAGCGTCGACGTCCTGTTCAAAGATACTTTGGAGAAACTAAACTTGAAGTAATGGTGCTACAACAGTTGTACTACTCCATTATATGGTTTCACTTGGGACTTCATCACACCCGTAGGATCAAAAACCCTACCACTGATCATCGGAGCCACACCTCATCAACAAAACACCATGACCGACTTCGTGGTGGTGGATACCCCGTCGGCCTACAACGCAATATTAGAAAGGCCATTCCTATCATCCCTGAAGGGGGTCCTGTCTATTTACCACGATGTCCTGAAGTTCCCGGTAGGAGACAATGTGAGAGAGGTTCGGGGTGATCAGCAAGCAGCTAGGAAATGCTACGCAGTGTTGGCTAACCCATCAGCTCTAGCTAAACAGCTCGCCCAAGTAGCGACTATCCAATGCGGGATAACCCCGACACTAAACCTGGAAGACGTGGGCTCCACCGATTATCCAGAAGAAGGCCTTGTGGTGCTCGACATGGAAGAACAGAGAAGGGAATGAGCTAGCGACCACCCGGTCGACAAGTTAGAGGAGATTCCTGTTCGACTAATAGATCCCTCGAAGGTTTTCAAGATCGGAGCTACCCTTGAGTCAGGAATGAAAGAGGGCTTGATTAGGCTCCTCATGGAGTTCAACGATATTTTTACCTGGAGTCATGCGGAGATATCGAAGATCCCAATGACATTAGCTGCACATCGCCTGGAGGTGGATCCTACCTTCAAGCCCGTCAAACAGAAAAGGCACCACTTCAACAATGAAAGAAATATGGCGGTTCAAGAAGAGGTGGATAAACTCACCCAGGCAGGCTTCATTCGAGAAGCCCGCTATCCCGAATGGCTCGCCAACTTGGTCATGGTCACGAAGGCAAATGGAAAGTGGCGCATGTGCTTGGACTACACTGATCTCAACCGGGCATGCCCGAATGACAGTTTTCCTCTGCTAAAAATTGATCAGTTGGTCGATTCCACCTCCGGGAATAAGCTCCTGAGCTTCGTGGATGAGTTTTTCAGCTACAATCAGATAATGATGCATCCCGCGGACCAAGAAAAGACCAGCTTTATCACTGCGCAAGGCCTATACTGCTACAAGGTGATGCCTTTCGGGCTTAAAAATGTTGGAGCTACTTACAAGCAGTTAGTCAACCGTTTGTTCAAGCCCAAAATTGGAAGGTCGATGGAGGTATATATCGACGATATGATCATTAAATCTTCGACCTCGGAAGGCCACCTGGACGACCTTCGAAGGACCTTCATAATCTTGAGGGAAAACCAAATGAGGTTGAACCCTTCCAAATGTGCCTTTGGTGTAACTGCGGGGAAGTTTCTGGGCTTCATGGTCCATGAGAGAGGCATAGAGGCTAACCTAGAAAAAATCACGGCTATCCTGGATCTAGAATCCCCCACATCTCTTAAATAGGTTCAAGCCTTGATCGGTCAGGTAGCAGTACTCAACATGTTCATCTCCCGGTCTACCGATAAGTGCCTACCATTCTTCAAAGCTATCAAGCAGGGAAGAAACATGAAGTGGGATCAGGAGAGTGAATAGGCTTTCCAAGCTTTGAAAAGATACCTAACAAGCCCTCCACTGCTGATCAAGCCAAATCCTGGAGAATAGCTCCAAATATACTTGGCCGTTTCAGAAACTGCTGTAAGTTGGGCATTGGTTAAGGAATGCGGGGATAGGATCCAGCGACCTATCTACTATGTGAGTCGTGCTCTAACCAAGCCCGAAAAGAACTATACTCTGCTGGAAAAGCTCGCTTATGCCTTGGTGACCTCGGCAAGGAAACTCCGTCTTTACTTTCATGCTCATTCAATAGCAGTGGTGACAGACCAACCCCTCCATCAGTTCTTGCAAAGGCCAGATGTTTCTGGAAGACTGGTTCTATGGGCCCTAGAGCTTATCCAGTTTGATTTAAAGTATAAGCCTAGGACCACAATAAAAGCTCAAGCACTAGCGGATTTTGTAGCCGAACTTTCAGTACCTTCAGATCAGGCAACCCCCGCAGTAACAGATGTCACCCTTAAGAGGATTCCAGAAGCTGACAACTAGCCAGAGGGCTGCGAGTCATGGACTCTCTACATTGACGGAGCTTTCGGGGCAGTCCAGGGGAGGAGCAGGCATAGTCCTCATCGACCCAGAAGGAACTGAGTGCTGCCATTGTTTCAGGTTCAAATTTAAAGCCACAAACAATGAAGCAGAATACGAAGCCCTGCTAGCTGGGATTAAAGCTGCCATAGAGCTCGGGGTTGATTACCTGGATATGGGATTAAAGCTGCCATAGAGCTCGGGGTTGATTACCTGGATATCAAGAGCGACTCTTCACTCGTGGTCAACCAAGTTTCCGGGAATTATCAGGCCAAAAGGGATAACATGATTGCTTACCTGAAACTGGTTCAATAACTCAAGTCCAGATTTAAGGGATTCAGAATCGAGCAGATACCTCGACAGCTAAATCATCGGGCTGACGTTCTAGCCAAGATAGCTGCCTATAGTGGCCAGACCCTACCATACGGAGTCCCTCTTCAAGTAATCCCCATATCTAGCATTATGACTGGTAATGAAGCTTATACCCTGGACCGAGAGACAGCCATGCTGGATGGATCCAATAGAAGAATATATACAGGACGAAAAACTCCCTGGGGAGCCCGACCAGGCTAGGAGGGTTAAAAGGCTCTCGATCCGATATTGCATGGTGGATGGACATATATACCAAGGGGGACATCTCTTCCTCTGCCCCGATGTCTACACCCAGAAGATGCCAAGTGGGCTTTGAGAGAGGTTCATTCAGGGGAATGCGGGAACCATTTTGGTGGAGAGGCCTTGGCATATCAGGTTCTCCGCATTGGGTATTACTGGTCAACCATCCATCAAGATGCCAAGAACTTGGTGCAAACCTGCGAGGCGTGCCAGAAGGCCACAAACTTGAGTCATCTCCCTCCAGAGCGTTTGTCGTCCCTTAGCTCGCCATACCCTTTTGCTATGTGGGGGGTCGATTTGATTGGATCGCTTCCTACAGCTCCGGGACAGGCCAAGCATGTTATCGTAGCAATTGACTACTTCACAAGATGGGTTGAAGCTCGACCACTCTCCCAGATATCAGAAGAAAACACAACAAGGTTCATCAAGACCAATGTAGTTTGCTGGTTCGGAACCCCTCTGGTCATCATAACCGACCTCGAAAACAGTTTGACAATGCCCGATTCAGAGATTTCTGTCAAGGTTTGGGAATGGACCTTCGGTTTGCTTCGGTAGCCCACCCTCAGACCAATGGTTTGGTGGAATCCACGAACAAAACCATCAAGAAGTTGTTAAAGAAAAGCTACAACAAAAGAAAGGCATATGGGTAGAGGAGCTTCCCGAGGTCTTATGGGCTTACCGCACTACAAGGAGAACAGCTACCGGGGAAATGTTCTACTCGCTGGCCTTCGGGGTTGAAGCAATCCTACCTATAGAGCATAATTTGACCTCCTTTAGAGTCCAACAGTTTGAACCGGGAAGCAATGAAAGCAAGCTCCGAGCTAGTTTGGACCTCCTGGAGGAAACCAAGATCGAATAGTTGAAAAGGTAGCAATCTACCAAGGCAGGATTGTCAGGTACTTCAACAAGAGGGTTAAAACCTGAAGCTTCAAAGAAGAGGATCTGGTCCTCCGGAAAGTGACGTTGAACACCAAGAAGAGGTCAGACGGGGTTCTAAGGCCCAAATGGGAAGGACCCTACCTAATAAAGATGGTGATCCGTAATGGGGCGTACAAGCTCGAGGATATGGATGGCCGACTTATCGACCATACTTGGAATGCGGATCACCTAAGGAAATTCTACCTTTGAACAAGGGACTCAAGAGCAGGCAACCTCCGATTAGCTTCTTTTATTTTTTCTTTTGACAGTATTGTACTCCATCTTCCATATCAATAAAGCTTGCCTTTTCCTGTTTACTCCTTCTTCAACTATGTCCTACAATGATTTGGGTCTACATGGAAAGTTTCGACATTATCGTCTCAAGACCAGGGGTAAGCCGAGGAAGCCCCCTCGCTACTCCTGATGCCTCGGTTGGGCACCACCCCCTGCCAAGAAGGGTCTGAGTGTAAGAGCATAGTTATCATCCAGATCTCGAGACCAGGAAATAACTAGATAGCCCTCCTAATGCCTTGGTCGGGCTACCACCCTCAAGAAGGATCTGAGTGTAAGAGCATAGTTGCCATCCAGATCTCAAGACTAGGAAATAGCTAGATAGCGCTCCTGATACCTTGGTCGGGCTACCACCCCCAAGAAAAATCTAAGTGTAAAAGCATAGTTACCATCCAGATCTCGAGACCAAGATATGGCTAGATAGCGCTCCTGGTGCCTTGGTCGGGATACCACCCCCAAAAAGGATCTAAGTATAAGAGCATAGTTACCACCCAGACTAGAAAATAGCTAAATAGCGCTCCTGGTGCCTTGGTCGGGCTACCACCCCCAAGAAGGATCTGAGTGTAAGAGCATATTTGATAGCGCTCCCGATGTCTTGGTCGGGCTACCAGCTCTAAGAAGGAATCGAGCTTGAAAGCCTGGAAGCCCTCCTGATCCCAAACCTAAGAAGGAACTAAACAGTTTTTCTCTTTTTAATGTTCTACTCGGGCTACAACCTCCCAAAAGAGCTCAGGGATGGAGGGCTCGACTTACTTTAACTCTAAATGCTCCTGTTATTTTACTAGCTCTCCTTGATACAGGGTTACTTACTACAGCAAACCCAACAAGGGGACTGTCAGCTGAAGAAGTGGAGCTAGGAGTTCCATTGGTATGGGGGCTCAATGCAAATAGCCTTTTTTCTTATCTTATTTTTTCCCAAAGATAGCTCGTTTCGATATGAAAGTTGGACGATCAAGCAAGTACATGGAAGCCAGAGTTAGATCTGAGATTAAAATTTTATTATCAAGTAAGGGAGCCTATCCCCCGACAAGGCTACTACAAGCAAGGGGGGCCCAATCCCTGGTTCCGGGCGGCAAAAGAAAAATAATAAAAGGACAAACACAGTTGAAGATGGGATGCCCAACCCCTCTTCCGGGCATTCTAAATAGGTTACATAAGAAAGAATTCAAGCTCTTTCGTCTTCCTGAGGACCTCCATCCCTCTCCTTCACATTGTGAATCTCGCTCTATGCTCCCCTCTCAGGTCGCAGCTCGTCCTGGTTAGCCGCATCTACCGCCTCCGCTACCTCCTAGGGATCAGCCCCGGCTGCCTCGGGGGTCAACAGGATCCTCCTCCACGATTTCATTAATCACCATCATAACTTCAGGAGGAATAGCTGCATCAAGAAGGCTGGTCACTGAATCAGGCACGTTCCCACCTTCTGTTGACCCCATTCTTGAGAGCACTGTGAGAGGATCTCGGGCTTCTGCGAGGCCTCCTTCTAGCTCCTAGTTATGAACCCCCTTCGAGGATTCACCGAGACCAGATGATGGAAAGGCTGGAACAGGAGGGGGCGGATTTGGCACCTTCAACTGCTTCTCAGCTCCCTCTCTAGAAGGACCAGCTCTATCAATTTCGGGGCGAGACATCTCCGCAACCAGCAACATGACCTTTTCTTTATCTTTATCGGCTATACTAGAGAGATCGAATTGAGAGGGAAGAGCCTCTGTAACCTGATAGGAGGCATAGAAGTACCCCTCGCTAAAAGAGGCTTCCACTTCGGCTTGGAGCAGGGTAATTCGAGCCTGCAAGTTTTGGTTTTCAACATCTAGGGCCTTTGCCTCTCCCCTCCAGTCATCCAGCCGGCTAGCCCGCCGTTTCGACCGAAGAGTCTCCTGATCAAAAGCCTGCTTCAGCCTCTCACGATCGAAATATGATTATTTAATCTTTATTATAAAATGAATACAAAAAAAATTATGCTAATGATAGTAAAATTAATTTCTTAAAAAATTATCAAATATATTACGAATAAAAAAATAAAATTTATTAAAATAAAAGGCAAATTATATTTAATATAGAAACAAAAACTATAGAGAAGATATACACATTATCAATATGGATATATGTTCATTAGCATCTCCTCCATATATGTATTTTTTATATTTTAAATAATTTATTTTAATTTATTTTTATGGTTTTATTGTTTATTTATAGTATATTTTTGTATAAAGTTTGATTTTTTTATTAAATTTTTTTATTTTTATTTCCTAAACCATTTTCGTATATTTTTTCCAATATTTGTTTTTAGTTCACTTATACTAAAAGTCATTTAATTAGTATTTTTTCTTGATATAATCATTTAAATAATAATTATTCATTGTATTTAATTAAAGTCAAGGCGCCTCATTCATGAACCAGTTGTTGCAGTATTTTGATTTCATAATGGCCGTTCTCTTTAATTAATGTTTGAGTGTCGATATTTACACCCTTTATAAACTGTATATATACTTTCTAAATAAATATTTTTTAAAAAATACAATATTACTCTTGAGTATAATTAGTAAAAAGATTAAATAATTTGTAATTACATGATGAGGACCAACCAGTTGATCACAATTCTGCTAAGGTTGGAAAAGATCCAGATCCTTTAACCATTCATGGAGGACCAATGACAAGAGCTAAAGCTAAAAGGATGAAAGAAGCCTTAACTTGTTTAATGGAAAACATTTGGAAGGAGCAAGCTAGTCAAGATTTGGTCAAGGTTCTAAGGATGCAAGAAGAGTATAAAATGGTTAACATGTTTCAAATAAGTCCAAATCCCGAAAACAAGAGTCCAGTCTTGTTAGAATGAAGTATTCTAGCCTATCTTGAAGAATAAAAAGCCATTCAGCCATGTTGGGTTTTGTGGGCCTATTTTATAATTAGTTTGAGTTTAATTATGTTGGGTTTTGTGGGCTTATTTTCTGATTAGTTTGGGTTTTAGTTGTGTTGAGTTTTGTGGGCTTATTTTATGAATAGTTAGGGTTTTTGTGTTGGGCTTTATTTTGTTAAGTGTGAGTTCATGTGTTCTTTGATTATGAATAAGGAGTTACAAAGGCTGAATACTTTATGGCCATTATTCATGGTCTAAATGTCATTTAGTGGGTGGTTACACATTTAATGGGCAGTTATATTTGTGTTGTATTGTCCTTGGCCTTTGATCTATATAAACAATGCTGCTTTTTCTATGTAAGGGCAGATATTTGAGTAATATAAACTTATTTGAGCACTTTGTGAGTGTTTTGTTTTTAAGTTCTTGCATGAACTTTGGAACTTATCAAGCTTATTCAGCTTGTGGCGTTCAACAACCTCAAAATCTTTGTTTTGCCTTTAAACTTATCAAACTTCATAGTTTGTGGCGTTATGGGGAAATCAAAGTGCTGTTCTAATTAGCTTTTATCATCATTCCATTGATAAAGTGATTAGAATAGTTTCTCTTACTTCAATCTTGAACGATCGGGTTTGTTTCAATTAATTGGAGGGTGTTAAATTGCATTCCATATGTATCATAGCTCTTTAGCTATTGGGGTGTATGGTTGCTAAGTTAAT
Source organism: Dipteronia dyeriana (assembly GCA_032871835.1). Lineage (NCBI taxonomy): Eukaryota > Viridiplantae > Streptophyta > Magnoliopsida > Sapindales > Sapindaceae > Dipteronia > Dipteronia dyeriana. The sequence continues at coordinate 24,313,615 of CM065302.1, forward strand.
GATTTCCATCATTACATCTACTAATAATTATTAATCAATTTCCTATTAATCATTTGTCAAAAAAAAAAAGTTTCCTATTTTTTTTTAAATAAAAGGAAGTTTCCTTAGAACCGTATGATACGTATGTCATAAAAACCAAATCTATTTTCTTAAACCCTATCTTCTCTTTCAAATATATATTGCAATTTATTTTAAGGAATATAAATTGATTGCAAAATATAAAGAATGAATCAAAATTATTAGATTAACAAAATCATTATAATATTTATATTTGTTTTTCTTTCAAATACGTTATAGATTTTTTTTTTGTCAATATTAGTCTAAAAACAGTTATAGCACGCTATAGTTTAAATTTAGGTTATTATGAAACTCTGCGGCTTTAGAATTATTAAGAAGAAATTAAATGATTCCACTGATTTTGATACTTTTATCCTCAAGAATGGTATATGCAATCGGTGCTTTTTCTTTTAAGATAAAAAATGTTTAAATGTTTTATTTATATATATGCTTGATTGATCATGAGCTGTGTAATCTTAGTTGAAGTCAAATTGTTAATTCAAAGTTAGAAAATTGCAATCATGTTTAGTCATTAAGCCATGTTTGATCGTTGAAATTATTTATTTGAATAGAAAGAAATAAAATAATAAAATTGGTTAGATAACAAATTAGGTTTAGGTGGGTGTACTTGTTAAAATACAATAAAATAAAATTAATGAAATGGTGGTTTTGACATTAAGTGAAGTTTATTTACATATTATAAAATATTTATGGATATACATATGAAAATGGTGTATATACAATTTTTAAAGGGTATCAATATCGTAACTCTTATTGTTTATATATAAACTATAAAGAAGTATAGTGCATAAACTATGGTTATTCAACAGCTTAATGATAATTTCTTACATTTCTTGTTTCCATTTTGGATTTTCTGGTCCAGCTATGTGTAATTGTTCTTCTTTGGTCTTTTATTACTACGTACAACATATATATATATTTTTTAACATCAAAGCTTTATTTAGAAGGCAAACTACCGAAACAAAGAGGAAACAAAGCAAAAGCAAAAGCAAAAACAGCCCCACCACTACAACAGCAGCAACCTGACCACAACCAAACGAAATGGAGCTCCCGTGTTATTTATGATTCTGGACTCTCTATCAATGCTAAGGTTAATGCCATTGTTCTTGATGATAATTGGAGATGGTCTGCTGCTATGTCCATTGACCTAGCTGAAATTCGGAGTAGTATGCCTTCTTACAACCCAAACTCTACTTTGGATGATAGAATTCTGTGGCTTCCTTCTTCTAATGGCATTTATTTAGCTTCGTCTGCTATGGAGTCTCTTAGAACCCCTCATCATTTGGTTTCTTGGTATAAAATTGTGTGGTTCCCGCAGAATATCCCGAGGATGGGTGATATGAACCTCACCAAGAGCAGTGAGACCCGGAACCAATATATGGTAACGAAGGATCGTTTTCTAACCAAGTTTATAAACAATAACGTTATCGGACCGCGACCCGTTACCTATAAGGAGGTAAGAACCAACGGTATCAAGAAGTTGAAGACGCCACACTCAAGAACAAGAAGAAGATGTGAGTGATAAGTCAAGTTTTCAGAACAAAAAAAAAAGAGATGAACTCTCACAATTTTTATTCAATTCAAGTCTATTCTCAAATTACATCAATTGGTCCATTTTATACTAAAAATATCTAAGACCTAAAAGGGAATAAATATTAGGCAATTAATGCCTTACAATCATGAAAATAAATGCAAACAAATTTAGGAAATAAGTAAATACTAAACTAGCAGCTGTTGACTTGCTTCCTAATTGGAAAGCTAAATCTGGAAACAAATCAGCCCCTTAATTTGGGAAACAAATCAACTATTATTCTTTGAAAATTAAAAGGAAATAAATCAGCCAAAGTTGACTATTCTCCTAGCTTGTGCCACACGCCCAAGTCTTCCATATTCGGCCCAATCCATTGTCTTGATGACATTAATTAATGCTTGGTCTTCATGTGAGCCGAATTTGAACTTTAACAACCAGAATCAGCCCATAAATAACTGTTTCTTTGATCCTATTGCTTTCATGTAATTGGCCCAACTGGAATATGCAATGGATCATTTGGTGACGCTTCTTGATTCTCATCAATGGGTTTCATCCTTTGGTTGGCTATTAAAGGTAGGCTTTCTACCTTGGATCGTATTCAGCGCTACGACCCTGAAGTTGTTACTACGTGTGTCCTTTGTAACTCTCAAGCCGAGACTCATGCTCACCTTTTCTTTGAGTGTTTTTATAGCAAAGCCATATGGACACAACTTTTGAATAAATGTGGTTGTCTTGGGATTCATCTTAGCTGGAATGATCTTATTGATTGGGTGTCCATTCATTGGAAGGGGAGCTCCCCCTCCGTCGTGACAAAAAAACTTTATCTTGCGGTTGCCGTCTATTTTATTTGGAGAGAGCGAAATTGTCGAAAGTCTAGTCGAGAGGTTGCCCAGATCATTACAGATACTATTCGTTGCCGGCTCTCTTCTCTCAAGTTGAAGAATTAGCCTCTCATCTCTAGTTATCCCTAGGTGGTGTGGGCTTGTGTTGTGCTCAGTGCTCTTTGTAAAGCCTTTGGTTTAGCTCTTATTAGAGAGTTTGCTGTTTGAACGTTGTTTATGGGCTTTGTGTCTCTTTCTTCCTGGGGTATGGCCCTAGTATTTGTACATTCATTCCTTCTTTCTATGATACTATTTATTTACCCAAAAAAAAAAACAAGAAGAGAAATATAAATACTGTAATACACAAATAAAGTTTCATTTAAATCCCGTTATTGATATGATATTTTTTCTGACCTTTTTAAAATATATGATCGGTTGTTGTTAAAGTGGTTGTAGAAACCAATCACATCTTAACCACACATTCATTGAGATTAGATGAGGTCAGAAAAAAGATCAGATCAGCAGAGGATTCAAATTCTAGTTCTTTATGTTTTGAATGTAAATTACATTAGATGGCATGACGTCCCATACGATGTTTCTCTATGCTAATGCTATGACCGGTTAACATAAATAAAGAAGAGAATTAAATGTACAGAAATGGAGAAAGACAACCTCATTTAATACGAAAATAGAAACCTACCAAATCATTAAGATATTTTATATATTTGTACCAAATTATTAAGATTTGAAGATTTATAAGTCTCTGTTTTAACAAAAAAGATGGTTGTTTCTGTGTCTATCTATTCTTTTAGCTGTTTGTTGACTGGATTTCCTTGTAGGGTTTGCTTTGTATAGAAGTGACCAGCGCCAAGTATGTTTTTCTCCTTTTTCCAGATACAGAACAGGTTTCAGTTTTTGTTGGTGAATATTCTCTTCTCATAGTAGTTAGAGATTGGGCAAGTTGCTACTATTACTTGCTCCATTTGGTGGAATTTTTATTTAGGGATAGGCTTCAATTATTTTGTTTAGTTTTTGTTTTTAGTTTTTTCAAAGGACAAATTTGTTCTCCAACTGGTTTGTTTGTTATTCAGTGAAGTTGTGTGAGTTATCAATTGTTATGATAAATTATAAGAAATCATCGAGGATAAAGAAAAGAAAAACACAAATTCAATGAGGACACAAAAAATACTATTCCTTGTATTCCGGTGATTGTAAATAATGTGTCATGACAAATTTCAAAAAGGAAAAATAACATCGAACTTACTAAAAAAAATCTAATCTTGTGCACCTAGACAGTAACACACGAAGCCATGAATGTGTTGAATGACTTATTGACGAAGCTGGCGATCCGGGAATGATATTAAAAGCGCTAGAACAGGAGCTGGGCATGACAGGGAGGATGAAAACTTGAAGAGCAAATTGCGGCTTGACACCACCAAATGCAGCAAATTCATTGGTGGGAGGAGGAGCAACCTGTCCTTGTGGTTTGCCTGAAAATATGAATTAAACCAATAAATTACAAAGTGAGTGGTAAAAAGGAAAATAGTCAAATACCTTGCAGTTGATAGTCTTCCCATTTTAATTCTTCATGGAATTTGTGATTGTAGCAGGTCATAGCTGAAAGTGAAATGAGCAGTCCTGGATTATTATCCGTGCAAAGAGTTGGAATGTAGGGAGCCACTCTACTTCACCATTGCTCTCCCCAGAAGGATTTTTCCCTGCATTTCTTACACACATGTATAGTAGGTGGTGCCAGCCCTCCTACTTCATATTCATCCTTCATATTCATCATATCTTTTAGTATATAAATATTACAATAAAACTTAATTGTATGTATTGCAGACTAATAAATAAATAATTACCAAAGGGAAATGTGTGTTGAGCCCTCTCTCCCGATGATTCCATAGGCATGGGAATGCTTAGAAATAATCTCAATAATAATTATAAAGTCCTTACAACTACAAAAAAGATTTTATTTTCAAAATTTGAATTCAAATAAACCATTATATAATAGGAAAAGTATTTGGGAATTCCAATTTGAGTAGGAAACCAACCCTAAAGAAAACTATATGGGTGAAGCACCTCATTCATCTTTGCAAGATTATCACCTCTTTTTTTTTTTAAAGAGGAATGGCTGAACCTGAAGTTCTGATGGCAGTTCGGAACTGGGAATTGGAACCGAATCGAATCGGGGTCCTCTCTAGTTTTATAATCCCCACCCTGACCCAGTGACCCGCCCTGCTTAAAATATATATATATATATATATTATTATTTGGTTCAATGTTTGTTTTCAAAATGATTGAATTTATTTTTTTAGTTTTGAGATTTATATTTATGACTTGATTTTCAGTAGTTTTTTTTAAATTACTTTATATATTTTATCATATTCATTATACATATATATATATATATATATATATATATGTTATATGTATTTTCATCAGCATGACACGTCAACGAAGGTAGCGAGTAATGAGGAAATATAGTAATTCCACATCATCAGAAGTCCGCTAGTCAACGAGAAGGATATTGGGCAATGACATGTCATTAAGAAAATTGATATGGAAGTTAGAAGCGTATGCACCAAGTAGTCCAGTAAAAGAAGTCTTAATAAGCAAAGATCTCTACTCAGCGAGATTTACTCGGCCAAAAACGGAAATATGACCATATTAGGACACACCATATCAAGCGAAGATTCACTCAAATACTAAATCTAAGAATCTTAGTCCAATAAGGGAGTATTCATATTTCCTCTTCAGTATCACAGAATTCTAATTAGAAAGAAACTTATAGCTTCCAGAAGGATAAACACCAAACGGAAAATAAGTCCTAAACAGACTATATTACCTGAATCCTACAAAGATTATAATTAATGAATCCACCACTCGTACGAAAAGAGCTAGGGCTACCCTAGATCGAACCATATAAATACATCAATGTATTCTTTATAACAGAACATGATCATCATCACATGTGAGAGAAAAGCGAATATTGAGCATTGTAATTAATCTATTCATAGTGGATATATTCTCATTGTCACCGGCACCGTGGATGTTTCCCCGCCTTGGGGTTTTACCACGTAAAATATGTGTTATGTTTGATTTTGTCTTTATTTCCTACTCTTTTACATTATCATTCTCAAATACGAATAAATTGTATCGCATCCACGTGGAGAAAGAGGCTTTGATCATTCAACCCTTAACTGATTAAAGCTTCGATCTGCCTACATGTTGATGTTTGGCGGTTGACTTTTCAACGATCCAAAAATCACAGCAAATAATTGAAGTTAGAAGAAGAGTGTGAACCTTCGACTTTGAGAAACCCTCATGAACAGACTGCAGAGAATTTCGATGTGGATCCTACATCTGAAACACCATAGCAAACGACCATTGGAAACGTTAGGGGGTGGATCATCAACAATACCAGCAGTAGGAGGCACGGTTGCGACGAAATTCAGAGCTAGAATATTGAAAGAGCAGTTCTCACAAGGCTTCAAGTTGCCCATAATCGGTATGAGGAATTTCTCTCCCATTATGATAACTTACAAAACCAAAGTCGTCGCAAGTTGCAGAACTTCTGACCTTCAGGTACTAAAGTGAGTATAACTCTCTCTACAAAACTCGGTATCGCGAACCTTAAAAACTACTGGAAACTAGACTAGACCTCTAGACCTTTCCAAGCATATATGGTCCGCAACCTAGTTCGGTTCATGCAATTTTTGGTGGCCCCAGCAACACTGCAACAAGCAACTCGCAAAGGATTTTATGATCTGACCATTGAGTGCCTAAATATTCATATCTCCCTCCATAAACTAGATATCTAAAGCTTTCCAAGAATATATGGTTCACAACCTAGTTCAATCTGAGTAATTTTTAGTGGCTCCTGCAATATTGAAGAAGACAGATCACAGGCAGATTTCTAATCTGACTATCAAGCACTAAAACATGCATATCTCCCTCAACGAAAGTTGAAATCACAAACCATGATTTTACTGTAAACTAGTGGCACGTATCTTTCCGAGGATATGTGGTCCACAACACAATCCATTTCAAGAAATATCTGACGACCTTCGGAACATTGTAATCCAACAAAAGAGGAAAAAGGACCCAAAATCGATTCTCGGCTAAAGCTCACTCGGCTTTTCGGTACCCACTAGTCCAACAACAAAGGATCCAAGAATAAAACAACTAGACACCGGGCTCGGTAAGTGGTCGAGGTAAGCCAATTCACATATAAGTTTGATTTTATGATTTTATTACGCAAATAGAAAATATATGTTTGCTTATAATGATTGAATATTTATTGTCTAAGACAAAAATTACTATCTTCATGACATACATAGCTTATTTAGCATATAACTGCTTTGGGTAAACGTTTAAATCATTTAAATATAGCAAAAAAATCAATTCGATATAGTTAACAGTGTTGTGATCTGTTATGTTTATGTTTTTGAAAATAATTATAGTCTCTTACAATGTCTTTCGAATAAGTGTTATTTAATAAATCAACCAAGAATTAGATCTTGATAAAAAGCACTTCCGAAGTGCATAATAAAGTTGTCAAAATCGATCGAGCACGAAGGTACGTCTTCGCTCATTTTTTATTTATTGACATCTTACTATATCTCAATCAGTAACTTAGAAAAATATATTTTCGGTGCTCATTTTTATATACTAAATCTGCTGCTAATTAGTATAATTCATGATATTCTGTCAATATATTTATTTCTATTAATTTGGTACGCAAATCATCCTAATTTGGGAACGTATCGAAAGCTATGCTACATAATTGTGTCATTTGGATTGATCAAGCAATATTAAGTCTGGCTGAATCAATCCTTGAATCAAATATGAATGGCTATTTGTTGTTTGCAACAGAGGTCAAGTTTGATACAAGACAATTATATTCCTAGGCAAATAAAGCTACCTAACGGTAGGGTCCAATTAGTTAAAACCCATGACTCGTGTGCATCAATTCTAACTTTTTATTATTATCGATTTAGTAAGCACACACAAATCCACTAGTTATACTTGACATCCAAAATAAAAGAGAGGGTTGAATCACTGCTAGGTCTAGATATATTAAATTATGTTTACCTCTTCGTATTGTTATACTTTCAATATGCATAACTTTTGTGTAATTCTCTTTATGTTATATTATACACACAAGTTATTTATATATGTTTCTCTCATACGCAATACATAATACGCATGCATAAGTCTATGAACATGTAATGCATGCTTTATTAGTTTGTAAAACTTGTATGACTCTTACATGCATATTGTCTATCATAGATTTATAGATGTCGAATTTCGACACCAATCATTAGTATTACTATGTATGAGTTGACCGCTCCCAATTATTTGGTCTTCTAAACTGCATGATTATTATTACTTGTACAAATTTTACTCACATGCTTGGTATAAAAATCAAGTTGAGAATGCTAGTTCAGGAATCGAGTCTTACCTCAGCATGCTGGAATCGAATTTCATCTCGACGCACTTAAAGGTTTCAACAAATAGGAAACCATATAACCTTGGTGACTCGATCAGAGATGGAAGAATAGCATTGGTCTTGCATTGCTAAAAACTACCTTTATCAATTCGGGTTTGATCTCTTCCACTAATATAAAGATTTTGCTCTCTATCAAATATGTTATGCTTTATACAAATAGAACTTGATTGCAGTATTTTTAATCTTAATCAATTTAACAGAAAGTTCGTTAGGATCGGTGATTCTACTAGTTGAACACTAATTAGTCTAATTAAATTCTAATCTAAGTGCATGAAAACAAAATGGAATAATACCTGTCTTGGGTTGGTATTTTAATTCGCTAGTATGTAACAATGCAATAAACTTAATGATATGAACCTCGCCAAGAGCAGTGAGACCCGGAACCAATATATGGTAACGAAGGATCGTTTTCTAATCAAGTTTTTAAACAAGAACAAAATCGGACCGCGACCCGTTACCTATAAGGAGGTAAGAACCAACGGTATCAAGAAGATTGTAGACGCCACACTCAAGAACAAGAAAGAAGGTGAGTGATAAGTCAAGGTTTGAACGCCACAAGGTAGAACCTTGATAAGTTCATAGTCCTATGAAGAACCAAAGAGAAAAATTCTCTATAAATTTATTTCAATTCAAAATCTATCCTCAAATTACATCGATTGGTCCCTTTTATACTAAAAATATCTAAGACCTAAAAGGGAATAAATATTAGGCAATTAATGCCTTACAATCATGAAAATAAATGCGAACAAATTTAGGAAATAAATAAATACTAAACTAGCAACTATTGACGGAAATAAATAAATACTAAACTAGCAACTATTGACTTGCTTCCTAATTGGAAAGCTAAATCTAGAAACAAATCAGCCCCTTAATTTGGGAAACAAATCAACTATTATTCTTTGGAAATTAAAAGGAAATAAATCAGCCAAAGTTGACTATTCTCCTAGCTTGTGCCACACGTCCAAGTTTTCCTTATTCGGCCCAATCAATTGCCTTGATGACCTTAATTACGCTTTGGTCTTCATGTGTGCTTATCTTGGACTTCAACAATTCAAAATCAACCAAAGTGTCTTGAATTAGGCCATTTAGTGCTTCTTTGATTCTCTTAGCTCTTGCCCTTGCTATTGGCCCAACCGGAATATGCAATGGATCATTTGATGACTTCTTGATTCTCATCAGATAGACTAGACAATTAGCTTAAACGATATCTACTCCCAAATGAGGGATATTCGTGAGGGATTATATTGAAGGTCAATAACTTGGTAACACACTCAATGTAATTTTATTATAATTCTCCTAAGAGTTCTTGTTAATAAAATTGCAAGGCTTAAATGAAAACGTTGGTTGTTATGTTAACAATAAGGTGGGACCTAGTCCAACTAATAAATGTTGCAAACTCTCAAAGGAGGCGTGACATTTATGGGTGTTGGACCACCGTTGAATTTTTACGATTGAATTATTTTATTTAATTCAAGATAAATATTCAAAAGTGCTTTATCATGATTATTTACTTATATAATTTTTGTTACTGTTCAGAAATCATGACCCCATCCCTAATCAACATCCTAAAAGACAATACTTTAACTGGTGATAATTATGTCATATGGAAAAGAAAAATTGGACTTTTATTACAATCCGAAAAGCATAAGTTCGTTATGTGCACTCCTTAACCACCTACTCCTACTAATGAATCTACTCAGGAGCAAAGAGATGATTATCAACAGTGGGAGTCTTCTGATGAGATGGCTAAATATTACATTATGGCCACCATCTCCGACGTGTTGCGACAGCAACATGAAGGAATGGAGATTGTTGTCTATATAATGATGTCTCTAGAGGAGATGTTTGCTATGAGGTCTAGGACGACTAAGAGAGAGGCAGTGACTGCTTTTATGAATCTTAGGATGAAACCTGGACAGGTTGTGAAAGATCGCATGATGAAAGTCATAGCACATCTCAATATTGTTGAACTGAATGGTGTTGAGATAGATGGTGAGACCAAAATTGATATGATTGTCAACTCACTGTCGGATTCCTTCGATCAATTCAAGTTGGACTATACCTTAAATAATAAGGAATACACCTTGCAAGGCCTGATGTAAGATGTTCAAAGCGCGTAAAAAATCCTTGTGAAAGGCAAGGGTCAAGAGATTCATACCGTTGGTAAAGTTGCTATTGTTAAGACCCGTAAGAAGGTCAAGAAACAACAAAAGAAAAAGCAATTAGGACCTACTAAGAAGGAGACAAAAAAAGTAACCAAGAACAAATGGAAGTGTTTCCTTTGTGGTGAAAAGGGACATTGGAAAATAAATTGCCCAAAGTCTTAAGACAAGAAGGAAGAAGGTAATATTAATTATCTTGAAACATTTTTTTTGGCGGATTCTATGGATTCTTGGATCATAGACTCCGGAGCCACTAATCATGTTTGTTTTTCCTTATAGGGGTTCAAGGAAAGGAGAAGGCTTAATGAGAACGAATTCAACTTGCGTTTAGGCAATGGAGCATTGGTGTCTGCTAGTTCAGTGAGAGATATTAGAATTAGTTTAGATTCATATAGGCATTTAGATTTAATAGACGTTTATTATGTACCTCAATTCAAGAGGAATTTAATTTCAGTTTCTTGTTTAAATAAATTTGGTTATTCTGTTATTTTTAATAAAGCTTTTATTATTAGTAAGAATGACAAAATTATTTGCAAAGGTACATTGGAAAACGGTTTATTCTATTTGTATAGAAATATCTCTCCCTTGTTAGACACGGAATCAACAGAACCTAATCATAAAAGAGTAAAATTATCAAAAGATGAAACCTACCTATGACATTTGCGCCTAAGTCATATTAACCTTAATAAGATTAAAAGATTGGTAAGTGACGGACCTCTATGTGACTTAAAGGTTGATGATCTGCCAACTTGTGAATCTTGTTTGGAAGGTAAAATGACCAAAAAGTCGTTTACGACCAAAGGCACAGGAGCCATCGAATGTTTAGGATTGATACACACTGATGTGTGTGGACCTATGAGCATTCAAGCTAGAGGTGGATATGAGTAATTCATCACTTTCACGGATGATCACTCAAGATCTGGCTATGTTTATCTCATGAGTAAGGGTAGGCGTTGATTGGATCAGTTTGTTTTTCCATAGAATAGATGAAGTCTGGTTTAAAAAAAAAATGAACCGATCCAATCAAATTAATATTTACCAACCGATCAAAAACCAACTGAATTGGACTAGTTCGGTTCGGTTCGGTTTTGAGCCTAATGGGCCAAATTTATGGATTTTTATTTTTACTTAGTTTTTTTTTCTTCATATTTTGGATATATTGGGCCGAATTTGACTTGTTACAAAACAAACTAAAATATGCTATTTTTTAAAATAAAATAAACACATGTTTTTCATATTTTGAGCCAATTGGGCCAGGTACGACTAAATTACAATGTAAAAATAAACATACTAAAACAGTAAAAAAATTGCTTCAATGGAGAGCTCGGAGATAAAACAGGCAACTGATAGCTCGAAGATAAAACAGACAACTGAAATGAGCAGGAACAAGGGTGGTCAATGGTCAATTCTCATCGAAGCAACCTAACAGAATCAAAATCAGAATTAATATAACAAACAAACAAATTTAAAATGACATAAACCATATATATTATTTTTATAAAAAAATTAAAATAGGTAAAAATCAGAATATATTATTGAAATTTACAACCACTTCCCCAATATATTATACATAGAACTCTATCATGGTGATCAGATTCTTAGATATATATAGGTTTTTTTACCTACGAGAAACAAAAATAAATGAGAGATAGAGTTGATTAGTCATTCAAGTTGATTTTTTGGTTAATATTCAGTTGTGTAGCATTACTAATGATATGATGTTCTTAACTAGATATGCGTAACAGATTAAAACAGAATTATAAATACAACAGTGATCAAATTATTGTCAGATTTTTACAACCATAAACATAACTGACTGCATATATTAACTGTAGCACCATCACTAAAGTCACAAACCAAATCTAGATCTGTAAAAATTGCTCTACCAAGCCAAGATATTTGGTTTCACTACCAAATTTATCTCTCAAAATAACCTAAAATAAGGAAAATAATATGCGGTAACAAAAGGGGAACAAAAATAAATCAACAAATGGTAAAAATTGATATAAAATGGTAGTTAACATTGTAGATCTGAAAGAAAATATAAAAATAAATCAATAAATAGTTAAAAAGAAAAGAAAATTAAAACATGAGAGATTTGAAAGAAAATATAGAACAAAAAGAAATCAATAAACAATATATCTGAAATTGAAGAATGGCCAACATTCAAAGTTTGACGTACCTAGAAGATTATTATTGTTGTTGAATCTAGAAGAAGATGTACCTAGAAGGAAAATGTGAAGAGAAGAGTTGGGCTTGTGGAATCGTTGGAGAATTGACAGAGAAAAAACAGTAAGAGAGCAGCGGACGGCCGGAAGAACGGCGACCAGTGGACAAGAGATAGACAGAAAGTTGAGAGAATTTTAGGGTTTGTGTTTGGAATGTGTAAAAGGGATGCTGAATGCCTAAAGTTTTAGGGTTTTTTATATATATATATCGGTTTTCGGTTCGGTTTTTGGTTTTTGATAGTGAACAGGAAACCGAACCAGATAAATTCGATTTATAAAAGAGGACCCGAACTAAACTGATTAACCTATAAAAATCGGGAAAAAACTTATTGGATCAGTTCGGTTCACCGGTTTGGTTCGGTTAAATGGTTTTTTGCCCACCCCTACTCATGAGACATAAATCGGATGCTTTTGACATGTTCAAAGAATTTAAAGTTGAAGTAGAAAATCAGCTTGAGAAATGCATAAAAATCTTGAGGTCTGATCATGGTGGAGAATATCTATCTGGTGAGTTTCAGCAATATCTTATTGATAATGGGATAATTTCTCAGTTTTTTGCACCAGGCACACCTCAACAAAATGGGGTGGTAGAAAAGAGAACTCTTTTGGATATGGTTAGGTCTATGTTGAGTTATTCAACGCTTCATAATTCTTTCTAGGGATATGTTTTACAAACCGCAACGTACATACTAAATGATGTACCATCTAAGTCAGTTCCTAAACAACCGCATGAGTTGTGGACCGGACGAAAGCCTAGTTTACAACACTTAAGGATATTTGGATGTTCTGTGCACGTGTTAAAAGGAAAGACAGAAAATATGGAGTCCCGTTCAGAAACATGCATATTTGTAGGGTTTCCAAAAAGAACAAAAGGTTATTATTTTTATAGTCCTTCAGATCTTAAAGTATTTGTTTTGACAAATGCTAAATTTCTGGAAGAGAACTATATGAATAATTTTGTGCCTAAAAGTAGAATTGTCTTGAATGAGCTTTTAGGAGATACAATTCCACAAGAGGTTTCGCAACCAAGTCCAATTGTAAGTTCCGTACCAACACAAGATCAACAATCTACCGTACCTCGTCGTAGTGGGAGGGTTGTTAGACAAGCCGAGAGTTACACTGGTCTAGGAGAATCTGTAGAGAATCTTTCGGACGACGATGATCGATATACGTACAAGGAAGCAATGGAAGATGTTGATTGTCGCTATTGGCAATAGGCAATGCAATCCGAAATTGAATCTATGTTCAAAAACAAAGTCTGGTCTCTTGTAGACTTGCCTAAAGGGATAAAACCCATTAGGTGAAAGTAGGTATACAAGAGGAAAAGAGGAATTGATGGAAATATGGAAACCTTTAAAGCTAGATTGGTAGCTAAAGGTTATACATAGAAGGAAGATATCGATTATGAAGAAACCTTCTTTCCTGTGGCCATGCTTAAATCCATAGGATACTCTTATCTATTGCGGCATCTCTAGACCTAGAGATTTGGCAAATGGACTTCAAGACAGCTTTCCTTAATGGAAGTCTTGACGAAAGCATCTACATGATGCAACCGAAAGGATTCATTGTAAAAGGCCAAGAGGAAAGGGTGTGTATGTTGTAAAGATCCATATATGGATTGAAGCAAGCATCCAGATCCTGGAACGTAAGGTTCGATCAAGCCGTGAAAAGTTTTGGATTTATTCAAAACCTTGACGAACCTTGTGTATACAAAAGGATTAAAGGCGACAAGTTGGTTTTCCTAGTTCTTTACGTTGATGATATACTACTCATCGGAAACGATGTAGGTGTATTGACGTCAATAAAAGAATGGTTATCAAAACAATTTGATATGAAGGACTTAGAAGAAGCAAGTTATATTCTTGGTATCCAAGTCATAAGGGATAGAAAGAATAGAAAGATTGCATTATCCAAAGCTTCATACATAGATAAAATCTTGTCTAGGTTTTCCATGCAAGATTCCAAGAAAGGTATGTTACTTTTCAGACATGGAATCAAAATTTCTAAGGAACAAGTTCCTAAGAATGAGTATGAAGAGCAATTAGTGAGTAGGGTTCCATATGCATCGACAGTTTGAAGTCTCATGTATGCAATGCTCTGTAGTAGACCAGATATTTGTTTTGCTGTGGGTATAGTTAACAGGTTTTAATCGAAACCTGGTCCTGATCACTGGACGACTGTCAAGCATATTTTCAAGTATCTTAGGAAAACGAGAGATTATATGCATGTATACTCTGGAGGGGATTTAATTCCTGTTGGGTATACAGATTCTGATTTTCAGTCAGATTCTATCTCCAGAAGATCAACATCAGGATCTGTGTTTACTATTGGAGGAGGGGCAGTCATATGGAGAAGTATCAAGCAATCTTGTATTGCTGATTCCACCATGGAAGCAGAGTATGTCGCCGTATGCAAGGCTGCTAAGGAGGATGTGTGGCACCGCCAATTCTTGATTGACTTGGAAGTGGTTCCTGCTGCGAATAAGCAGATCACTATCTATTGTGACAATAGTGGAACAGTGGCTAATTCGAGAGAACCAAGAAGTCATAAGAGAGAGAAACACATTGAAAGAAAGTATCACCTTCTAAGGGAAATTGTGAATAGGAGTGATGTGACGATTACCAAGATCGCGTCAGCAGATAATCTAGCGGATCCCTTTACAAAGGCTCTTCCACAAAAGAGTTTTGATTGGCATCTAGAGAACATGGGGATGAGAGATATTTCACATTTGCTATAGAGCAAGTGGGAGATTGTTGGGATTATGCTCGATAGCAAGAGTGTAATAATGTATTTGACAATCTTTTCATACTAATAAAGTGATTTCTAGTTTAACAAATCTGATAGCATTTATAGTTTAATTATTATAATTGTCAAAAGTAAATAATCATAAGGTCAAAAGACTATGAGAAAAAAAAGAATTGTTAATACATCTAGATATGTATGAGGTAGACACAATTCTTTAGTTAGTCTTGAATAATATTCACAACTTAAGATAAAGGTTGGGCTCCTTTATTTTCTTAAAGTTGTAGATTCTTTTACTAGCATTTGAGTGGGATCAAATGTATTATGATGAGTCTAAAATCATCATAGTGTGGTGTCTTTGGGTAAAAGAATCTAGTGCACTGGGTGCATTGAATTGGATCATAATGAAATAGTTTATCTAGAACCGTCAATGGATAAAAGTTTTCATTTGAAGAATATCGGAGAGTCTGTCTCAATCCTGAGATAAATGATGGACTTATGGTTGCAAGTGTTATCATTTAAGTTATCAATGAGTACGATTATATAGCATATTCTATCCTCGATAGTTTGGTGATTTTCATTTGTTAATCGATAGAGGACTTCAATTATTGATATGGACATCGTGACTCCATTTATTAAATGAGAGTAGAATATCATAATATGGATGTTTTGAGGTATTAGATATTAAATCTTAACGTTAAGTTCTCAATAGTGTCTATTGAAACATGGCTTCTGGACAAGTCAAAAAATTCAAGTTCAAAATGTGGTCATATGAGTAAATATGGTAACTTGGAGAGCTATAGGCAGTCTATGAGCTCTTGACGATTGCTGATATTCTTCAAGAGGATATACTTTCTCCAATAAGGTTGTCTAGGGTATGAATGAGTAACATCAACTTATTCTATCTTTATTTAAGAGTTCAATTTTAGTTCTTTAGTGGAATGAACTAAAATTAAATAGATCGGACCTAAGTGAATTATTTGTTGATTGTGATTGGGTTGTGTCTATTGGAGCTTAAATTTAGATAGCCCGCCAAGATTTCCAATCCACACGAACTTGCATGGATCACTTGATATATTCTACAGGACCAATTTAGAGGTCCATTTAGAATTGTATTGAGGCATGCGGACTTGTTTCTTTTTGTAAGAATGGGTCTAGTTCACAAGTGGACTTTTTATTAAGGTCCAATGGATTTAACTAAATAAAAATAATAATATATAGACCCATATATATGTGTTGGGCGGCAATGCTATTTAAAATAGTGTAATTATATTATTTTTATTTTATTATTTAATTAAATGGAAATTAATTAATTTGTTGATTAATTGATTATTTAATTAAAAGTCAAAATCTTTTTCCTAGTAGGAGATGGTCTCCAAAAATTATACTATTGTTAGTAGTATAATTAATATTAAAGACTATATTTGATAAGTAGATGAATAAAAGGAATTATTTATCTAATCAAATTAGAAAGTCTTTAATAAGGTTACAAATACACTATTGAGTTGGATTAGGAGTCTTGGTATATGAAAGAATTCTTTTTGGAAAAGAATTCTTTTTGGAAAAGGATTCTTGGTCACTAAGTAAATCTACCTAATGATAGAATTCTTCTTTGAAAATGATTCTTAGTACCAAATAAATCCACCTAAGTAAAAGATTCTTGCCAACCAAGTAAATCTTTCTTAGGAGAGAATTTATAATCCTAATATTTTTCTAAGAGTAAATTCGGCCAGCCCTATGTATATATATATATATATATATATATATATATAATTTATATATATATAATTTCGGCTAGCCATGGAGAAAAAACTTAGAGAGAATTTCAGCCAACCCTAGTCCTTTTTAGAGAGAAGATTTCGGCTACCATAGAATTTTGATGGAGAAAAAATATGATTTTACTCTAGACAAAATTCGACCAACTTTGAGAATTAGTGTGTGATTCAGGAAAGAAGAAAAGGAAGAAAGAACGTTTAGTTTTCGATACTACACTAATAGCCTTTACATCAAAAGGTTTTGTGTACAACGTCGAATCAAGGTTCACACGAGTTTCAATAAAATTGATTGATAATTCACAAGTGACCTAACGTTCTTTTTTTTCTTCTTGGACAATTATTGTAACTAACAAAGAGAAAGATTTTGTTTGTTTCCATCCTCAGGTATACAATTAAAAGGAGAGAGAGCCCACACTTCTAGGTGATTCATGTTCGTGATTGGATTGGAAGATCTTACGTAATCAATTCGATGCTTGTTCAATCGTCACGAGAAAAAGGTACGACACTTTTTATATACATCAGTTAATCTAGGGTTAAGATTCTTGTTATTGAAAAAGGGAAATTTTTATTTATACGCAAACCCTAATTTTTTAATTTTCTCACGCTTCCGTTGCAATTTGAACCGATTTTCCCTACAAAAAGCACTCTATTCGAACAAAACTACTTTAACAATGGTTAAGGCCACCAGGGTAGCATATATAGCAAATAAGCAGGCGACGAGATATATATATATATATATATATATATATATATATATAAAATCGTAGTTGCAAAGCAGTTGTAACAAAATAGTATCTCCATCAGCTGATATATGTATATATTTTTAAAAAAAGATGAACTAGAATGGAAGTTGGAGTATAAGACAAAAGCCTGTGGATCAATCACAACCTCTCAGAACATGTAAAAAGTCGAATAGCAGCAGACCAATAAAGTCTTGGTGGTTTGATCAAAAGATTTCTCGCAACCATCATTCCTTATAAAAAAAAAAGGAATTAGATGGATCGTTGCAATTCACAGAAGGTCTTTCTAGAATGTTTGACGATATTCGGAGCATCACAACTCTACATCAAAGATGGGAACACACACCAACACAGTTAAAGGTAAAATCTAGTTTATTGTCTAATTATTTGATGTCTAGCGGATGCGTCAAAATTCTTTATACTACACGGCCGAATAACGATAACGATGAGGTAAAGGATCGTGAAACACTTTCTTCACCCTTATTTAACGAGATTTCTTATTATGCTTCCAACATAGTATGCAACGCATATAGCCTTTGCATGTTTCTTCTAATATTAGACCATGCTTGCATAGTATGAATATTTGTTACATAATTGATATTTTACATGCAAAATGCATACCGTGTTTTTTTATACAAAACGCCATTCATGAAGAATTCATGGGCACAGTATCCTGAACAACGACCGTCACAAATAGCATGCATGGATCTAACTATTTTTGTTATTCTCTATTAAAATATATATAGTTGTGTAAATGTTACTCACATATTTAACAGAGAAAGACAAGATGAAAAATTTAACATAGAAATCGAGCTTAGTCTTAATACGTACAAAAGATTTTTATCTCGGTGTATATAGAAATTCGAAGAAAGACAGAAGCTCCTCAACAAGCGTCTATAGTAAAAAAAAAATGGTCTACTAGAAAGACCAGCACTACAACAAAAAAGGGGAAGACAAAAAGGGAAGAAATCTTCACAAGTGCAATAAATTCGAAGATGGTTGTCCACAACGACACAATATAAAAAAAAAAACAAAGGGGCCAAAATCTTCACCAACAAGGGCCTCCAAAAAAGGTTAGCATATGATAATAAGAACATATGATAATGACATGATAATAAGAACATATGATAATGACATGAAAATAAGAACTCGGGCGCTGTGAAACTGCGAAGGGCGGATGGAAAGTGTCTAAAAAGGGCTAAGAAGATAAAGTAGCATGCTCGCCGAGCTGATTAGGTGCAAATACACATATTGGGTAAAAAAGGCAAACCCGAGGTACCAGGTTACTTGGAAAACTGTTCGGGGCACCGTTAGGGAAAAACCCTAGCGAGATGAACAGTTGTATACACTATCCCAACGATTCGGCAAACCCCTATAACAGATAAAACCGGGAGACGTCCTTGGTGACTTGTGCAGGGACCTGGGTGTATGATCGTGGTGAGCCTCGATGTAACACTTGGGTGAAAAGAGTAATGCAAAATGAAACCCAGCTTGAACGTATAAAGAAAATCCTCAAAGAGAAGTCGAAAAAAGCATGCGTCAAAGTAAAGATGATCAGTTTAAAAAGATACTTCATCATTCCTGAAGCAAAATTGATCAGTTTAATAAGACACTTGATTAGACTAAGGTAACTAGATACTTGGATAAACCAGTCAAGTCTAACAAAAACTTGACCCAATTAAACCAATGAATTACTCAAATTTAATGCCAGTTAATGAGATACTTGACTAAATTAAGTTAAATGAGGTATTCAGCTTAGATGAAAAACAAAAGTGATACACTCTGATGAGGACCAGCCAGTTGATCACAATTCGGCTAAGGTTGGAAAAGATCCAGATCCTTTAACCATTCATGGAGGACCAATGACAAGAGCTAAAGTTAAAAGGATGAAAGAAGCCTTAACTTGTTTAATGGGAAGCATTTGGAAGGAGCAAGCTAGTCAAGATTTGGTCGAGGTTCTAAGGATGCAAGAAGAGTATAAAATGGTTGACATGTTTCAAACAAGTCCAAATCTCGAAGACAAGAGTCCATGAAGTATTCTAGCCTATCTTGAAGAATAAAAGGCCATTCGGCCATGTTGGGTTTAGTGGGCCTATTTTATAATTAGTTTGGGTTTAATTATGTTGGGTTTTGTGAGCTTATTTTCTTATTAGTTTGGGTTTAATTGTGTTGGGTTTTGTGGGTTTATTTTATAAATAGTTTGGGTTTTTGTGTAGGGTGAGTTCATGTGTTCTTTGATTAGGAATAAGAAGTTACAAAGGCTGAATACTTTATGGCCATTATTCATGGTCTAAATGTCATTTAGTGGGAGGTTACACATTTAGTGGGAGGTTACAGATTTAATGTGCAGTTATATTTGTGTTGTATTGTCCTTGGCCTTTGTTCTATATAAACAAGGCTGCTTTTTCTATGTAAGGGCAGAGATTTGAGTAATATAAACTTATTTGAGCACTCTTTGAGTGTTTTGTTCTTAAGTTCTTGCATGAACTTTGGAACTTATCAAGCTTATTCGGCTTGTGGCGTTCAACAATTTCAAAATCTTTGTTTTGTCTTTAAACTTATCAAACTTCATAGTTTGTTGCATTTTGGGGAAATCAAAGTGCTGTTCTAATTAGCTTTAATCATCATTTCATTGATAAAGTGATTAGAATAGTTTCTCTTACTTCAATCTTGAACGATCGGGTTTGTTTTCAATTAGTTGGAGGGTGTTAAATTGCATTCCATATGTATCATAGCTCTTTAGCTATTGGGGTGTATGGTTGCTAAGTTAATGATTTCCATCATTTTGGTATCAGAGCTTGGCTCAAGTTTGAGGTTTGCATATCCATTTATTTGTTGTTCTTTTAGTTTTTTTTTATCACTTTATTTTCTTCTTCATCTTATAGCACTGTATCTATAATTCATCTTAATTGTCGTGCTTCTTAAGGTTATTATCATTCTTCTTTGTTTTCCGCAGAAAAAAAAACGGAAAAAAAAGACAAAAAAAAAAAGTATTGCGGATTCAAGGAATTCTTGCAAAATTCCAAAAATCTTTCTTTGTTCATATCGTTCTTGTTTCGGTTTGGGAAATATTTAAATATTGTCTTTTTAACCAAAACAAATAGAATTCTATTTGGGAGAGAAATTGATATTTCAGTTCTAATCTTTGTTTACTTTAAGTGGCCTACCTTTTGTTTGATTTTTTAGACCTACCCAATTTCACTCCGTGAAATTTGCCATAATCTGAATTGTTTGTTTAAAAGGGGCTTAGTTAATCTAAGAACCCAAATAACAAAACAAGAGAGGTAAACGGCAAGAGTGGTGAGATTAGCATCGAGAAAAGCCAAATAATTGTGTGAAACACGAGTGGTGCGAATCAATTCTTTGAGAGAAACACATGAGGGAGTGACTGTGAGGCTGTTCTAACTTTTTTTTTTAGGTTTTAAACATGTCTAACAAAGATAAAGAAGTGAGTTCTTCCTCAAATGATCAAGTGATTCAAGCTATGCAACAACAATTTGAACGTATGGAAGAGAACCACGACATGGAAGACAACCAGCCTTTGTCAATGATGTATATGATGGTGGAGAATACACGGATGATGGCCAAGCTACCATCATTGGTCTAGACGTTAATCCTAGAAGACAATCTAGGAGAGGACGTTTTGATGGTGTGGACCGAAACATAGGCAGCATCAAAATGAAAATTCCTCCGTTTCAAGGGAAGAACAATCCGGATGCCTATTTGGAATGGAAACGAAAAGTGGAGCTGATATTTGAATGTCATAATTACTCCGAAGAGAAAAAGGTAAAACTAGCTACTGTTGAATTTTGTGATTATGCTATTGTTTGGTGGGATCAATTGTGTAAAGACAGGCGTAGAAATGGTGAATGACCGGTAGAGACTTGGTTGGAGATGAAACAAATCATGAGGAGGAGATTTGTCCATAGCCATTACTATAGGGATTTGCATCAACGGTTACAAACTTTGACACAAGGTTCCATAAGTGTAGAAGAATATCACAAAGAAATGGAGATAGCCATGACAAGGGCTAATGTGGAGGAGGACCGTGAGGCCATTATGACTCGGTTTTTGAGTGGGTTAAACAAGAACATTGCCTTGTGGAGTTACAACATTATGTGGAGATTGAGGACATGGTGGGTGTGGCCATGAAGATTGAAAGGCAACTCAAAAGAAAAGGAATCAGGTATGATTCAAAACCTTATTCAGGTTCTTCTTCTTCTTCTTCTTGGAAACCGAATTGGGGTAAAAAGGATGATAAACCCATTGTTAAGCCTAAAATTGATGAAACTAAAAGCAAAAATGAAATAGGCAGTAAGGGTAGAGGTGAGAATCAACCTAATCAAACTAGAGGCATTAAGTGTTTTAAGTGCCTTGGACATGGTCATGTGGCACGTGAATGTCCTAATAAAAGGGAAATGATCATGAGGGATGGGACAGTTGAATCAGAAAGTGAGATAGAGGATGAAGATGACATGCCACATTTAGAAGATGCTAGTGATGTAGAATATGCTAGTGGAGAAAATTTGGTTGTACAACGCACACTTAGTTTGCAAAGTAAAAATAATGAACATGGTGAGCAACGTGAAAATTTGTTTCATACTCATTGTTTAATTGCTAACAAGTTGTGTAATGTGATTGTGGATAGTGGAAGTTGTACAAATGTGGCAAGTACCTTGCTTGTGGAGAAACTGAAATTACCTACTATTAAACATCCAAAACCATACAAGTTACAATGGTTGAATGATAGTGGTGTTGTGAAGGTAAATCGGAAAGTGTTAATTTCTTTTTCAATTGGTAGATATAAGGATGATGCTTGGTGTGATGTGGTGCCTATGTATGCTGGTCACATGTTATTAGGCAGACCATGGCAATATGATTGAAGGGTAATGCATGATGGGTTTAAGAACCGTTATTCTTTGATCATGGAGGGACAGAAATACCAACTTGGACCTTTGCCTCTAAACACAATTTTTGAAGACCAAATACGTATAAAACAGCAATATGAAGAGCTTGAATCTTCATTAGTTGAAACTTTGGGAAGGGAGCAAGAAAGAGAGAAAAAAAAGGTGAGTTGATTGGTAAAAATGAGAGCAATGGGAAACACAAGGGGAGAGAAAACAAGGAAGGCTTGAGTGAAAGAAAAATGAGTGTTTATGCAAAAATGTGTGATGTGAAGAAAGCATTAACCATGAGGCAGCCCTTACTTGTACTTATGTAAAAGGATGTTTTAATTGTTTCTAATGAAATTAACAAGAGTTTGCCTAGTGTTATTGTTGATATTTTGCAGAAAAATGAGGATCTCTTTCCCGAAGATGTTCCTATTGGTTTGCCACCAATTAGAGGAATTGAACATCAAATTGATTTCATTTCGGGTGCAAGCATACCAAATAGGCCAGCATATAGATGAAACCCCGAAGAGACCAAGGAAATCCAAAAGCAAGTAAGTGAGCTTATGGAAAAGGGATATGTACGTGAAAGCATGAGTTCTTGTGCGGTTCCTATTTTGTTGGTACCTAAAAAGGATGGTTCTTGGAGAATGTGTGTTGATTGTCGAGCCATCAACAAAATCACGGTAAAGTATAGACATCCTATCCCTAGGTTAGATGATATGTTGGATGAATTGCATGGTTCTTGTGTGTTTTCAAAGATTGATTTGAAATCTGGATATCATCAAATAAGAATACATGAGGGTAAAGAATGTAAAACCGCTTTCAAAACTAAACATGGTCTGTATGAATGGTTAGTAATGCCTTTTGGCCTAACTAACGCACCTAGTACTTTTATGAGATTGATGAACCATGTTTTGCGTGCTTACATTGAAAAGTTTGTAGTAGTTTATTTTGATGATATACTTGTGTATATCAAAAATTTAGACGAGCATGTAACACATTTAAAGACTGTTTTTGATGTGCTTAGAAAAGAAAAGTTATATGCTAATCTAAAGAAATGCATTTTTTGCATTAATGAACTTACTTTTCTTGGTTATGTTGTTAATGATAAAGGAATACATGTTGATCAAGAAAAAGTGAAAGTAATTAGGGAGTGGCCGAAACCCACTTGTGTTAGTAATGTAAGGAGTTTTCATGGTCTTGCTAGCTTTTATAGGAGATTCATTAAGGATTTTTCTACTATTGCTGCACCATTAACTGAATGCATCAAAAAGAATGTGGGATTTAGGTGGGGTAAAGAAAAAGATGATGCTTTTAACTTGCTTAAACACAAACTTAGTTCAGCACCTTTGCTTGCTTTGCCTAACTTTGCTAAAACTTTTGAGATTGAGTATGATGCAAGTGGAATAGGTATTGGAGGAGTCTTAATGCAAGAGGGCAAACCCATTGCATTCTTTAGTGAGAAGCTAAGTGGAGCAAGTCTTAACTACCCGACGTATGATAAGGAGTTTTATGCCTTGGTGAGAGTGTTAGAGACATGGCAGCACTATCTTTGGTACAAGGAATTCATTATACACACCGATCATGAGTCCTTGAAATATCTCAAAGGACAAGGAAAGCTAAGCCGTAGGCATGCAAAATGGGTGGAGTTTATTGAATCCTTTCCGTACATCATCAAGTACAAACAAGGTAAGGAGAATGTGGTTGCCGATGCTCTTTCTAGAAGGTATGCTCTAATTTCTAAACTTGATGCAAAATTATTGGGTTTTGAGTACATTAAAGACTTATACAATTCTGACTTTGATTTTGCTAATGTTTATGGGGCATGTGAGCAAGGGGGTTTTGACAAGTTCTTTAGGCATGATGGTTTTCTTTTCAAAGAAAACAATCTGTATGTTCCTAGATGTTCAATGAGAGAATTGCTTGTGAGACAGGCACATAGTGGCGGGTTAATGGGGCATTTTGGAGTTAAAAAGACTTTGGGTGTGTTAAATGATCATTTCTTTTGGCCACACATGAAAAGAGACGTTGAGAGAATATGTGAGAGATGCATTACTTGCAAATGACCTAAATCTAAAGTAATGTCTCATGGGCTGTATACTCCTCTTCCTATACCTAGTGAGCCTTGGGTTGATATATCAATGAACTTTGTCTTGGGATTACCTAGGTCAAAAGGGGGGAGAGATTCTATTTTTATTGTTGTTGACAGGTTCAGCAAGATGGCGCATTTCATTCCTTGCCACAAAACAGATGATGCAACTTTTGTTGCGGGGCTGTTCTTCAGAGAAATTGTGAGGTTACACGGAATTTCAAGGACAATCGTGAGTGATAGAGATGTGAAGTTCCTTAGCCACTTTTGGAAAACGCTTTGGAGAAAGCTGGGTACAAAGCTGCTGTATTCAACCACTTGTCATCCACAAACAGATGGACAAACAGAGGTGGTAAACAGAACTTTATCAATGCTTTTGAGGGCAATAATTCAAAGGAATTTGAAGAATTGGGAGGAATGTTTGCCACATGTGGAGTTTGCTTATAATCGAAGTGTGCATCCTACAACAAACCATTCACCATTTGAAGTTGTGTACGGGTTCAATCCATTATCTCCTATGGATTTACTACCTTTACCTTTGGAAAGAGCCAATTTGGATGGTAAGCAAAAAGTTGATTTTGTCAAAGCCTTACATGAAAAGGTGCACACACAAATTGAAAAGAAAACTCTACAATATGAGAAGCAACACAACAAAGGCCGAAAGTAAGTAGTATTTGAACCTGGTGATTGGGTTTGGGTACACTTGAGGAAGGAAAGATTTCCTAGCCAACGAAAGTCTAAACTCATGCCAAGAGGGGATGGACCATTTCAAGTCCTTCAAAGAATCAATGACAATGCATACAAGCTGGAACTACCAAGTGAGTATGGCAATGTTAGTGCAACTTTCAATGTTTCTGATTTGTCTTTGTTTGATGTAGGTGATGAAGGTGCTGATTCGAGGACGAATCCTTTCGAGGAAAGGGGGAATGATGAGGACCATCCAGCTAATCACAATATGGCTAAGGTTGGAAAAGATCCAGATCCTTTAACCATTCATGGAGGACCAATGACAAGAGCTAAAGCTAAAAGGATGAAAGATGCCTTAACTTGTTTAATGGGAAGCATTTGGAAGGAGCAAACTAGTCAAGATTTGGTCGAGGTTCTAAGGATGCAAGAAGAGTATAAAATGGTTGACATGTTTCAAACAAGTCCAAATCTCGAAGACAAGAGTCCAGCCTTGCTAGAATGAAGTATTCTAGCCTATCTTGAAGAATAAAAGGCCATTCGGCCATGTTGGGTTTAGTGGGCCTATTTTATAATTAGTTTGGGTTTAATTATGTTGGGTTTTGTGAGCTTATTTTCTTATTAGTTTGGGTTTAATTGTGTTGGGTTATGTGGGCTTATTTTATGAATAGTTTGGGTTTTTGTGTAGGGTGAGTTCATGTGTTCTTTGATTAGAAATAAGAAGTTACAAAGGCTGAATACTTTATGGCCATTATTCATGGTCTAAATGTCATTTAGTGGGAGGTTACACATTTAGTGGGAGGTTACAGATTTATTGTGCAGTTATATTTGTGTTATATTGTCCTTGGCCTTTGTTCTATATAAACAAGGCTGCTTTTTCTATGTAAGGGCAGAGATTTGAGTAATATAAACTTATTTGAGCACTCTTTGAGTGTTTTGTTCTTAAGTTCTTGCATGAACTTTGGAACTTATCAAGCTTATTCGGCTTGTGGCGTTCAACAATCTCAAAATCTTTGTTTTGTCTTTAAACTTATCGAACTTCATAGTTTGTGGCGTTTTGGGGAAATCAAAATGCTGTTCTAATTAGCTTTAATCATCATTTCATTGATAAAGTGATTAGAATAGTTTCTCTTACTTCAATCTTGAACGATCGGGTTTGTTTTCAATTAGTTGGAGGGTGTTAAATTGCATTCCATATGTATCATAGCTCTTTAGCTATTGGGGTGTATGGTTGCTAAGTTAATGATTTCCATCACACTCGGTCTCAAGGCATTTAAATATTTTTATATGTATACGTTTATGAGTGTGCAGGTAAACAAAACTGATCAGAAGAATTGGCCAAAGAGCACTGCTTGGCCAAACGAAACAAAAAAAATTCAAACCGGTCAAAATTAGGACGAATAGCCAATTCAGGCTAAATTGCCTTGGATGTCCTGGTAAAAAAACAAAGAGATCAATCTATAAGAAAGATCGGTCAAAAAGAAAATATGAGGGGGTATAAATAAAGTGTTGTCAACACAAGAATTGACTAGATGGGAAGAAAACACTGGCATCGATCAAGTCATTTAGAAAAAGAAAAGGGGGTAAAGATTTTTCTGCTTAAATTACGTTTCTATTGAGTTTAAAATGTGCAAGTACAAAGCTCCAATGGGCAAGTGCACGTAGAAGCAGTCAGAAAACTTTCGAACTTTAGATCAGAGCCACCTGAGCTGAACACTTTGAGATTGACTTTGTTCGCTAACAATCAAGTAAAAACCCCAGAAGTATGTGTAAACTTAAATCCGGTCATGATACAAAATAAACGCTCAGGTTACCATGAGCTAAAGCCTAAATCATTGTCTGTCAGCCGAGCGAGCCTCTGGAACAATTTGCAAGAAGTACAAAAGCCAGAGTGCAATTACAAAAGAGCCAATAATGGTCAAAATCAAATACAAGTCAAAAGTCTAAATTATAGTTATACACATAAAATGTATTTTTTTTTATTTTGCAGAAATATTAGCCAGGATGTCTAAATATAATAACTGATCTACAAGAAAGATCGGTCAAAAAAAAGGTAGATCTACAAGAAAGATCAGCCAAAATGAAGATCGATCTATAAGAAAGATCGATCTATAACTGGTGTATAAGAAAGATCGGTCAAAAGGAAGAATCTAACCTACGAGAAAAAGATCAGGGAGATCTAGGGCGAGCACTCGAAATGCCCCGTCTAATTTTTTTTTTAACTCGGGTCAACAAACGGGGTAGAAAGTCTACTCTGACCAATGAAGAGAAAAGCGAACTTGTGCCTAAAACATGTTTCTTATCCTACACATCGACATTAACTCATAAATGATGAGGGTGCTAGGGGGTAGATTCCAAGCAACATGGACCCCTGGAAAACAAGAGCACCCAACTCGCCATAAACATGTATAAACGACAGTGGTCTTAAGAGGTGGATAATAAGAAGCATGATCTCCACGGAGCACCATCTTACTTTCTCAAGAGCAAAGACATCTACCATATTTTTCTCAAATTGTAAGGAAATACGCTATTCAGAAATACCCTAATCAAGTTCCTCTTACGGTATTCAACCTTGAAATTTTAATTTCAAGCAATCTTAAGCATTGAAACTTTAAAAGATCGTCGAAACTTGCCATTAAATGATATTCTATGCGTGACGATAAATGCATTGAATAATGGAGCACAGTCAGAAGAAAAGACGAGAAATATGAAAGTATGATGATGGCGAAAAAAGTGCTCGTGCAAAGGGAACACAATGAAAGCAAGCGAAGCAAAAAAAAATAAGAGAGGGTCGAAACATGGCGAGCAAAAAAAAAATATGACGCTTAAAAGTATCAAAAAGTTGAGACCTCCTTGGAATAAAGAGACTTAAAAGCACCAGAGCACCAAATCTTAAGTGTCAATCTATTCAGTTCACTGTGGCGATTCCACTCGCCATATCTATTCAGCTCGGGGAAATAACTTAACACACCGCTGTTATTCCATTCAGCTCGTTGGCTCTTTACCACTTCAATAAAAAAAAAGGTCAAGCTCATCCCAGTCCATGCCGAGATCTAATAAGAAAAGAAGATCTCAAAAATCAAGGCCAGTGGAGAAAAGACAGTTCATCGAACGCGATTAGAACCTAATGCAAGTAAGAATTTACAATTATGTTCATACAAAAAAGTGTTTTTTGGATTGTAGAAAGCTAGAAGGCCTTACAGAAGGAAGGTATACCACGTGCCAAATCTATATAGCACAGGAGTGCACATTTGAGCATTACGGAAGTATACAAGGCAAAAATTATAAGAAATGAGGAGTTAAGGAAGTATCTAAATCTTCCACCTCAATGTTTCTTTCAGCACCTCTATCTTAAGAGAGCCACAAAAAAAAAAGAATCAGAAGTCGATCACTTAAAAGATGATTGTGATCATTTGGTGATTTGACATGGCCCGACCAGACCTGATCTATATCCCGAAATCAATGACAGATATAGGTCCAAAAATGTTTCTCATCAGCAACATAACTTGTTTTAAAGATTATCGGTTTGCAAGAGTGTAAAATAAAAAAATACCAAAGGAAAACTATTCAAATCCCCTTCGTCGTGTCGTCAAGAGCTCATCTCGCGGATTTGAGGGGGTATTGTTATATGTATTTTTCATCAGTATGACACGTCAACGAAGGTAGCGGGTAATACAGAAATATAGTAATTCCACATCATCAGAAGTCCACTAATCAACGAGAAGGATATTGGCCAATGACATGCCATCAAGAAAAATAATATGGAAATTAGAAGCATATGCGCCAAGTAGTCCAGTAAAATAAGTCTTAATGAGTGAAGATCTCTACTTAGCGAGATTTACTTGGCCAAAACAAGAATTATGACCATATCATGACATGCCATATCAAACGAAGATTCACTCAGATACTAAATCTAAGAATCGTACTCCAATAAGGGAGTATACATATTTCCTCTCCAGTATCACAAAATTCTAATTAGGAAGAAACCCATAGCTTCCATAAGGATAAACACGAAACGGGAAATAAGTCTTAAACGGACTATATTACTAGAATCCTATAAAGATTCTAATCAATGTATCCACCACTCGTACGATAAGAACTAGGGCAACCCTAGATCGAACCATATAAATACATAAATGTACTCATTATAATAGTACATGATCATCTTCAGCATGAACAATAATGTAAGAGAAAAACGAGTATTGAGCGTTGTAATTAATCTATTCATAGTGGATCTCTTCTCGTTGCCACCGACACCGTGGATGTTTCCCCGCCTTAGGGTTTTACCACGTAAAATATGTGTTATGTTTGATTTTGTCTTTATTTCCTACTCTTCTACATTATCGTTCTCAAATACAAACAAACCGTATCTCATCCATGTGGAGAAAGAAGCTTTGATCATTTAACCCTTAACTGGTTAAAGTTTCGATCTGTCTACGTGTTAATATTTAACTGTAGACTTTTCAACGATCCAAAAATCACCGCCAATAATATATTTTTTATTTTTAATAAATAATTTTTTTTATATAAGATTTTAATAATTAAATTTGATAAATAGATTAAATGAGGTAAATTGGGTTAGAATGAGGAAAACATACCCCATCTCACCCCATCTATTGTGGGGTTTTATAAAAGGATGATTTTTTAAAAATAAAAAGGACGGATGCTAAGAGGGTCACCTGTCTCGATCCAGCTCCATGAGGAGGCGTAATGGACAATGGAGAAATAAAAAAAACACAAATATGATAAGACTAAAAAAAATTAAAGAAGAAAATAAAGGAAAAATAAAAGACGGATTGTGGGGTTAAGAAATGATGGTTGTGCCTAGGGAACTAAATATCAATAGATATACCAAAATATCCATAAATATATCCATATTTTGGAGGGACCGATATTGAAACAGAAAAATATCTAATATCCTGCAGAATATCTGGCCGATTTCGAAATATCCGTAAAAATTTCCTGATATTCCCAATATATCCCGATATTCCCGAAATTTCACCCCAAAAGTCCATGGATATTTTACATATTATTAAAATATTTTTTTTAATCATAAACAATTAAATTATTATTAAAGTAATTTAAATTGAAAATTATTTTAGAAGAAACATTAACAAATTTATAAAAATTTACAACATAGTAGTCAATAGTACAATTATTGAAGACTTGAAGTAAAATTGGACAAAGAACCAAAGAGTGAATGTGTAAAATATGTAAAACTTCGTGAAAGCAATAAAAAAAATTGTTTGTGACTCAAATGTGTAAAACTAATTCCAAATAATATTATATATATACCGATCATTTTATAAATATGTAGAATTGATTTTCTTGTAACTTTGTGCCGACATTCCAAATAAAGAATCTCAAAATTGTTTGTGCAAAACATGTAAAAACCCACAATTGTTTCTTTTGAGTAAAGAATCTAAAGAAACTCAATTATTTTTATCAAAAAAAATAAAATAAAAAACAAATAAGAAGTCAATTATTTGGTATGGGTCATATGACAAAGAGTCAAAATGATAGAATTTTGAAAATACTATGACAAAGAATAAGAATGATAGAATTTTGAAAAATAGAAACAAAATGAATGCCTATGCATCATGTATTATTTATTCGCTATAGCAAATATAAAATAATCTTCACTCTTCTCTTTTAAGTTTTCATTCTACACGACTACACTTTACGTCTTTACATAGCAAATTTTACATCACATGTTTATCTTAAATTCTTAATATCTTCATCAAATAATCAGGTACATAAATGTTTACTTTGATAAGTTTTTTTATAAAAATTAATGATATTATAATTGTGTGCAAATTTAAGATGTTGTGTGATATTGTTTCTAAAACTCATTAGAATTTTCATATATAAAATTTATTGATACAAAACTAATTTTGTTTTGATAGGGAATTATATTGCAGATGTCTAGTACTAAAAATGATCCAACATGGGAGTGTTGTAGACCAATACTGAATAATAAAAATGGTACTATATGCACATTTTACGGTCACACAATACAAAGTGGGGGAATTATCCAATTTAAATTTCATTTGACCGGTAATGAGTTGCATTCAAATATAAAAGTATACATAAATGTGCCATCAGAAGTTAAATTTCAAATATCTCAATTGCAAAAAATAAAGAAACAACAAAAAAAAAAGCTGCAAGGGAGATTGAACAAATTCAACAAGAATTGAGAGGAAGTTTCCCTTATACAAAAGAGGAAGAAGAAGATATATATCATTATCCTGAAGGTATGTTTCCTGATGAACGAGATGATTATCGTTCAGTAATAGATGCATCCAATGCATCTTAATGGCAAAGAGAACAAGAAGCAAGAATCTTTGGAGGGAGGTCAAAATGAGGAGAGGGTTCAAGAGCCGATGGTAGTAGCCAACCACCACAATAAGTATGTCGCACTCAAAGTGGATGGGAGCCGCATTATAAAATTCCAGTTACACCTTCATTGTACATCATCAGGTGCAAAACAAAAGAATATTAAAGATATGTTCAAGGTGGGTAGCATTAGAGAAAAAATAGGGAGGCTGGTATCGAAGTTTTTTATTTATGATAATGTGCCCCCACATAAAGCTGGCTCTCATCATTTTAAGAACATGATTATTGGTGCTCAAGAATCATGTATTATTTTTTATTAAACAATAATGTTTTTTAAATTTTTTATTTGTTTTTACTTTTTATTTCACAATTAAATTTAACATACATGTGAATATAGGTGTCGAAGTTCAACCACCACCAGCATATGAAATTAGACATAAGTACTTAGACATCGAGTAGAAGGAAATGAAAGAGTATGTTGATAATTTAAAAATAAATGGGACAAATATGGCTACACCATAATATGTAATGGATGGACAACACTGACAAGATTATCGATAATTAATTTTATGGTGTATTGTAAAGGTCATACAATTTTCATAAAATCTATTGATACATCCAACAAAATTAAAGATCATCGGTATATTTATGGATTGCTCAAAGATGTGGTGAAAGAGGTCGGTAAGAAGAACGTTGTGCAAATTGTCACAGACAATGAATTTACATTTGTGAAAGCAAGTAAAAAATCGATGAAAAAATATTCCTTATTTTGGACTCCTTGTGCAACACATTGTATATATTTGATTTTTGAGGATATTGAAAAGAAGGACATTGTTACAAGTGTCATTCATGATGTTAGGGCTGTGACAAATTTTATATATAATCATGGATGACTACTATCGTAAATGAGGGAGGTTTGTAAAGGGGAGATAGTGCGGCCTGGTGCAACTCAATTTGTGACCAATCATATTGCCATTGGTAGTTTTTTGAAAAGAAAAAAAAAGATAAATTTGAAACAATTATTTACCAGTTATGCATGGGCTACAAATCGATTGAGTTGAACATCAAATGGAAAAAGAATACAACGACATATTTTAGATTTAGAGTTTTAGGATAATGTGGCTTCTGTAGTTAAAATATATGGGCTACTGTACCAGGTTCTGAGATTGGTTGATACAAAAGTTGTACCTATGCCTATCGTGTATGAGTTAATGTGTATGATGAAAGATGCAGTAAAAAAATAAAGAGAGAGTAAATGGGTTCTAAATATTATACAAGACCTGTGGGATAAAATACTCAATCACCACTACATGATGCAGGTAAATTTTATTTTGAATTGTTTGTCATTCATAATTAAAATTTAGTATAGTATTTATACTAAAATTATTCTTTTATTTTTCTTCTAGCTTACTATTTGAACCCAAAGTATCAATATAGAGACAATATTGGAGATAATTCAGATCTTCTGAAAGCCGTACATAATGTCTATGCGCAATTAGACACTGAAGCTGCAGGAATTGCTAATTTTGTAAATGAGGTAAAAAGTTACAATTTACAACCAATTTTATTATTCCAATATTATAAATTCTTTGTATGGGAGTATTGTGTCGTATTAATATAAATTATATACATATTGATCTCATGGATGTAGCTTATATACTTTAAGGATGGAAGGAAAAGTTTTGGTGAACGAGCATCCATTGCAGCTAGAAGCAAAATGCAACCATGCACATAACTTTTATTACAAAAATTTACATATTATTAATAAATAATAATATCATTGAAATAATACTCATATTTATAATATTCAATGATTTTTATTACAGCTGATTGGTGGATATGTATGGAAACTGACATCATTGTGTGCAATAGCAGTTCACATAATGTCACAAACATCATCATCTTCTGCATGTGAAAGAAATTGGTGCACATTTGCTTTAATCCACACAAAACAAAGGAACCGTATTGCCAATTCTATGCTTAAACAACTTATTTATTGTTATTATAATA
The DNA here is from genome assembly GCA_032871835.1 of Dipteronia dyeriana. Classification (NCBI taxonomy): domain Eukaryota; kingdom Viridiplantae; phylum Streptophyta; class Magnoliopsida; order Sapindales; family Sapindaceae; genus Dipteronia; species Dipteronia dyeriana. The sequence continues at coordinate 24,347,218 of CM065302.1, forward strand.
TGAAGTTGAAACTTAGGGATATGGCAGCTGAAAAAACTAAAGTAAATGAAACTGATTTTATGGATCTACTTCAAGTAGCTGTTGAAGCAGGAGACAAAAATGAGAATCCTATTTTTGACTGGGTTAGACCTACCTCCTTGGATGATGATGAGGGAAATCCTAATCCACATATTGCTTCTCATGCTCGAGACATAGGAATAAATGTTGAACAAGTGATTAGAGAAGAAGTTGGTATAGATCGTGGAGTTATTGTTTCTAGCTCTTCCGATGACCAACATACCTCTGATGGAAATAGTGGAAGGAAAGACAATGGAGATGATGGGGATGGTGGGGATGAGGCAAGAGGTTGGAATGTTGGTGCAACAAGTTGGGATGTTTGTGCCAGTGGTTGGGATGCTAGTGCAACATATTGGAATGATAGTGATACAGGTTGGGATGCTCATATAGGTAATTTTGATCAAATCGTGGTAGAAAACATGGAGAAACAAGTCGAATTGATAAAGATTCTTTGACTATAACTCTCTCCTCAATAAGTATAGACACAAAAAAGTTCTTTGGGTGATTCGTAGACAAGGTTAGGTTCTCATGTACCATATTATGGTAGTTATGGTGGTTGTAATATATTTGATTATCCTTCTCCACTAATGCCATATGCAATACCTATGCATACAGATCAACAATATTCACCAAGTTGGGTAAATCCAAACTACCCAATTCATGAATCAGTCGGAAGAGATCAAACAACATATATGTGGTATATTCATAACTACCTTGAAAACTATGCAAGCATATTTTCTTGAGAAAATTATTATTCGAAAACTAGCAATGAATTCTTTTTTGTTTTAAATTTCAGACATGCAATATATTATTATGTATGAATTATGATTTATGATAGAATCTTGAAAGTATGGAAATATATAAATATATATATATATACATATATATATATAACACATATATATTAATGATAATTTTGTTTATTAAATATTTAATCTCTTTATATTGTATATAATATTGTAAAAGTGAAACAAAATATTATTCTTTTAAATACTCAATTTTAAAAGTTAAATACGGACTCTATCTATGTTATAATTTATAATAAACTCATAACTATGCTAATTTATCATTGAAATATAATTCATTTGATGTATAATTACTTGTTTAAGTTTGTCTTAAAATTTCATAAAAAAAAAAATTCTAACTTTAGACGTAAATATCTATCATTTTTTTTTAACAGAATATCCACTGATATCGATAATATCTCCGATATATCCATAAATTTAAAAGTTCGATACCAATACTTTACCTTTGGTTGTGTTTAGGGATGACAATTGGACCCAGACCCATGAGTACCGACCCGAACCCGAACCGCATGGGTCGGATCTGGGTCTTCGTTTTTAGGTCCCGGCTCGAATCCGGGTTTGAATATGAAGGACCCGATGCGGGTCCTGGTCGGGTCCGGGTCTGGTCAAAAATTTGGACCCGAACCGGAGGACCCGACTTCATTGACATAGTATATAAATTCTTAAATCTTAAACCTAATTGCTTCTTTCCTTTCATTGCCGCATCTTTTTTCTCAGTTCTCAGGCCTCAGCTCTAAATCCTTAAACCTTACAACTTTATACCAGTCAGCTTTCTTCCACTTCTCAATCATTGCACGCAAGTCTCTCAGTCACAACTCACAAGTCACAAGCCACATACACGTTTCGACTGCCGAAAGCTCCACTCCCCGTCATTGCACGCAACTCTCTCTGATATTTGAATCCAGGTAACTCTCTCTCTCTCAAGCTCGTCGGGGCTAAAATTGTTATGGTGCCCTGTTTCTGGTTCTCTGTTTCTTTGTGTTTTGTTGCCCTGTCACAAGCCACTTAATTATTAATTTTGCCTTTTGATATTTGGAAACAACTCTCGCCTGTAGATGTAACTGATTTTTTTTTATTAGGCTCATAGACTTATAATGTTGAATTGTTATTTACATTGATTAGTGTTGAATTCTGGTGATCAAACTATTGTCTCTGCCAGAGGGGCTTTTGTACTAGGCTTCTTCAAGCCAGGTAATGAGAAATAATCAAATGAGTTTCCTAACCAATAGGTGTGGTGGATGCAAATTTTTCTCTCAAAGAAAGATAGGGTTCGAATTATTTTATGGTATTTTTGACTGAAATATTTTTGATATACTTTCTAATAAATAAGTGATTGTAATCACTTTCATGATGATCTAATTCCATACGTCAGACAAGTTAAATAAATGTCTTTTAACTAGTAAGCAATGTTTGAAATTTGAATTATTTACTTTTGCTTAAGATTGATGCAGCATCTTTGCAGGTTCTTGCAATTAGATACCTTTGCTAAATATAAATTAGTAAATGATTTGTTTACTCTTATTGTTACTCTTATCTGTTTAGCTAGGTAGGATTTAATTAAAGTAGTTGATGTAAGCCTAGCTATGTTTATGAGAAATTTCATATATATCTTGCATTCATGCCATTATGGTGTCTCTGTCTAGAGACTCTAGATTAAACCTAGCTATGTTTGATCTTATTTGAATATATACTAAATTCATTTTAAATTTAAGGGAAAGTATCATTTTCCCCCCTGACGTTTGTCCCATTGTTAAGATGAGGACATAGTTTGATCAAATTGACCGTTTTTCCCCTTCAAATAAAAAAAAATGTTAAAAGATCCCCTTTTGTCACCTTTACCGTCCAATTTGGACGTTGACCGTTAAATGTGAAGGGTATTAACGTCATTTTACCCTCTGAAATGTTACTTTACCCTTTTTAAATTTATTTATTTTAAATGAATTTGGTGGTGGATCTCCACCGTCCATCATTAAATTTAATATCATTTAATCATTAAATTTAATATCATTTAATATCATGAATTGATTCATCCCAAACCCAGAAGTCCAAAGGCAGCGCCGCCGTCGTCCACGACCAGAGCCACCGTCGCTTCTCTCTTTCTTCACAGCCAGCAACCACTTCTTCTGTTTTCCAGAAATCACCATTCAACACACCCTTCAACTACACCCACCATTCAACATCTTCATGTTCATCTTCATCATTGTCATCTAACCCAAAACACACCCTTAACATCAACATTAAATAAAAAAAAAACCCATAAATTAAACTAAGAATCTCCCAACATTTTTTTTACCATAAATTAAACTAAGAATGTCCCAACATTTTTTTTAATAAAACAAGATCTAGATATCTTTTTTAACAAAACTAGATCTGAAAAAAAAAAATCGAACTAAACAAAATCTGGAAAAAAAAAATCGAACTAAACAAGATCTGGAAAAAATATTTGTTTGATGAAAAGCGGATCTGGAATTCTTTTTATAACAAAACAATGAGGATTTTTTTAAAATATAAAATAAAATAAAATTGAAAACAAAACGTAACCACCACCACCATTTTTTCAATATGGATCTCCAGATTTTTCAAGAAACAACACCCACACCACAACCACCACCAGTTCTTTGCTCACCGACACCATCACACCCACGAACACCACTGAACCAAGTCACCCTCGTCGTTGATCGATAATCACCCAACAAACAAACATCTACCAAACACAAATTCATCCACCAAAAACTCACCAAACACAAACCCATCTACCGAATGAGTGAGAGAGATAGGGAAAAGAGCAGGGACGAGAAAGAAGACATATGACGGTGTGGGTGGTGTTTCGACGAGCTAGGATGAGGTGTTTGAGCGACAGTGGCGGCTGCTAGGGTTAGTGTTTGGTGAGTTTTGGTGGGTTGAAGAAGATGAAGGAGATGAAGAAGAGAGATAGGGCGACGGTATAGAGAGAGAGAGAATGAAAGAATAGAGTTAGGCTGTTAGGGTTTTGTTAATATTTTTAATTATTTTTTTTTTTAATTTTTTTTTTTTAATTTTATTATTTATTTTAATTATATTTATTAGCAACGAGATCCATCTTTTTCTTTTCTTTTTTTTAATTGTTTTTTAATTTTATTTTTTATTTTCTGTTGTTTAATATAATATTTATGTAAAGAATAATTTGAGGGTAAAATGGTAATTAAATGGAGTAATATTAATAAAAAGGGTATAAAATATATTTAATGGATGGAAAATAAAACAGAAGGTGCATATAATACATTCCTTTCATTTGAGGGGGGAGACTGACCAATTTGACCAAACCATGTCCTTGTCTTAACAATGAGACAAACGTCATGGGGGGAAATGATACTTTCCCTAAATTTAATGTTGTAGGAATCAAGACCCATTTTATGACAAACTTGAGTGACGGAATGAAACTTTGGAAATTGGAAGCGCAGAGGAAATGAAGAATGAATGTCATTGATTCATTGATGATCAATGATTTATTTGTTATGTTATTGATTTTAAACTAGTTGTGTTTGTTTTAGGATGTCATTTGTGTAATGTTTAATGTTGGTTTATGACTTTATGAATTGTTGATTTTAAACTAGTTGTGTACTTGTGTTTATTTTAAGATGCTATTTGTTTAATGTTTACTATTGGTTTATGATTTTATGGATTATTGATTTGATTTGTATCAAATTAGCTATAATTATTCATGTATTGAACATGTTTTAGCGGTTAAAAATTGAATAGGTAAAAATAAAAATTGAAAGGAAAAACGAAAAAAAAATGAGTTTTTTAGTATATTAAAGGTTTTACGGGTTCGTGGGTCTAGACCCAAACCTATGAAATTTCGTGGATCCTCAGGGCGAGTCTAGGCCTGCTTAAGACCCATGGATCCAGACCCGAACCCGAACCCGAACCCGAAATTTTTCATAAATCTGGGTTTAAATTTTTTTATGGGTTTAGGTTTGGGTCTGATAGGATCCGATCCGAACCAGACCTATTGTCATCTCTAGCTAGGTCTCACCAAATTAGAGAAAAAGATCGTTTTATCCCCGGGCATTTACCACCGCCTAACACTATATCAAACCCCACTTGATGAGACAAGTGTATCCCTTATTGCCTCTTATTTTTGCTTTTTCCACAGCCATGCTTCTTTGACCGCCATCACCTCTTGGCCGACTTCATTACCACTCGCCTATAAATATAGCTTCTTATCTCATTTGTAATGTTAGTTGATCAGCTGAAGCTTTATAAATCAATACAAATCATATATTTCTTTCATATGCTTTGTTCTTCGTTTATGTCATATATTATTCATCCCACTCATTTTTTTCATCTGTTCTTCAATTAATTCTTCATTATTTCACACTTTATTATTTATATCATTACATGTTCTTAATTTGTTCTTCACATTATTTTTAACATATATATATTATAAAATATTACAGTGAAATGTGGATTTATCACCATTACACGTGGAGACAAACGTGGAGACAAAACAACTCTTGAAGACAAATCAAGAATTGGCTCGTATTTTGATGACCAATGGCAATCTTGTTGCCCTTGTATGATTGGTTGCCTAGCCTTATAAATAGACTCCTTTATTTATTGTTTTTGTAATCTTCAAGTAAGAATCCAATCAATATAATCGGTAACGATTCTTCCTTCTCCTTCATTTAACGTGATAATTCTTCTTTCTTTGATCTCATATCACTATTGATCTTATGCTTTAGTTATTTCAATTATTATTTCATCTATTGTTTTCAATTTTTTTATAAAACGTTATCAGCACAATGTTGTTATTTCCAGAACCTGAAGCTTTAGAATTTATTACCCACTAGAACCTGAAGTTCTTAGATCTATTTCCAAAACCCGAAGCTTCTGAATTTAATATTACTAGAGCCTGAAGCTTCCAGATTTTATTTATCAATACTATAACCTGCAGTTCTAGATTTCGTGTCTTGCATTTTATTTACTTTTACGTAATTTTTATTCAAACAATTTGATCAGCCATCCAATACTGAAGTTTTTGGATTTATTTATTATTACTAAAACTTGAAGCTTCTAGATTTTTTAGTACCAGAACCTAAAGTTCTGGATGTATTTATTATTATGCATTTTATTTACTTCTATACATTTCTTTTTACGCAATTTTTATTTGAACGGTTTGGTCACATCACCGGAACCTGAAGTTTCTAGATTTATTTATCATCATGGAACCTGAAGTTTCTAGATTTATTTATCATTACTAGAATTTGAAGTTTCTGGGTTTATATATATTCCTCTATATATCTGAAGATTTACATTTCTCGAGTTTTTATTAGACCAGAAGTTCTGACTCCGATTGTGATTCATCATAAACAACAACACCAAATATGTCTTTAAACAATAAATTGGATGATATTGAAAAACAAGATACATGAGATATATGTCTAGCCGATAGTGTAACGAAACATACGATTTTTCAGAATCAGAAATACTTTCTGAGTTTAACCTTGCTCCGGTAGAGCCATGATATTGTTACCAAACAATACTTAAATATGTATCAATGATTCTTTATATTCAAGCAGATCCATAAGAACTTTAATTAGTTTCAAAGATATACGGTGTAATGGATATCACATAGAACTATAAATGATGAGAATATTCAGTATCTATGCATTACTTCCCATGATTTAACCAGAAACTCATTTTGAAAAAATTGCGTGCTTTATCATCTGGATTATATTACACTCTTATAAGATATGTAAAAGTTTATTTAGTTATAAATCAGAAGTTCTCAGACCCAAAATTATTTATGCTCTGGCATGATTGTCTTGGTCAACCGGGATCTACAATGATGCGTGGAATCATTGAAAATTTTCATGAACATCCATTAAAGAACTAGAAGATTCTTTTATCCCATGAAATTTTATGTATTGCATGTTTACAAGGGAAATTAGTAATAAAATCATCCCAATCTAAGGTTAGCTTTGAATCCCCATCATTCCTAAGAAGGATTCAAGGGGACATATGTGGACATATTCATCCACCAAGTGGACCGTTCCGCTATTTTATAGTCCTAGTTGATGCATCCATCAGATGGTCACACGTTTGTTTATTATCGACACGTAATGTTGCTTTTGCAAGATTAATTACACAAATGATCATGCTTCGAGCACATTTTCCCAATCATCTGGTTAAGTCAATACGTATTGATAATGCTGGTGAATTTACTTTCAATATATTTGATGACTATTGCAGATCATTTAGGATTGATGTTGAACATCCAATTCCAGATGTTCATACTCAGAATAGATTAACAGAGTCACTTATTAAGCTCCTCCAGGTAATTGCAAGAACTTTATTATTATGAACACAATTACCAATTTCTATTTGGGAACATGCTGCTACATTAATTCGTATTTGTCTCACTGCTTATCATCAATATTCACCAGTGCAACTATTTGGCTATCAACTAGATATTTCTCATTTGCGTACTTTTGGTTGTGCAGTATCTGTTTCAATTGCACCTCCACATAGAACTAAAATGGGACCCCAACGACGTTTGGAACTATATGTTGGTCTAGATTCACGATTAATTATTAGATATCTAGAACCTTTAACTGGTGATCTTATTACTACAAAATTTGTTGATTGTCATTTTGATAAAGAAAATTTCCCATCATTAGGAAAAAGAAAAACTTCTCCTGAAGAGAAACATGAACTTTCTTGGAAAGTCCCTAGTCTAATTTATCTTGACCCATACACATCTCAATGTAAGAATGAAGTTCGCAAGATAGTCCATCTTCAAACAATAACAACTCAGTTACCAGATGCATTTATTGATGCTACTAGGATAACAAAATCATACATCTTAGCTGTTAATGTACCAGCACGGGTGATTGTTCTAAAAGAATGATCTAAACAAATGATAGCAAAAGAATGATCTACTGCACGCCAGAAGCGTGGTAGACCACTCGATTCGAAATATATTGTTCCTCGAAAAAGGAAAAGAAATTATCAGGATCATGTTCCTAAAATTATAAATAAATCCACATTCTTAAAATCAAATCCACAAGAGTTAGGTGTCCCTGAAAGGATGCAAGTCACTAAAGTGACAGAAACCCCTACAGGGGAAGAAATTCCTGAAGATATTCAAGAACATAGAAATAAGGAAATTTCTATAAATTATACAAAAGAAATGTGGAATCGTGAAGATACAATCATCGATGACATATTTTCGTACACGGGGGCTACTGAAATTATAAATGATGATTATGAGCCTCAAAGTGTTGATGATTGTAGGTAAAGGTCTGATTGGCCTATATGGAAAGACGTAATTCAAGCAGAATTGAATTCATTAGTCAAACGTAAAGTATTTGGATCAATAGTCCATACGCCTGAAGATGTCAGACTGGTTGGATACAAATGGGTTTTTGTACGGAAACGTAACGAGAAAAATGAGGTGGTGAGATATAAGGCGCCACTCGTCGCACAGGGTTTCTCAACGAGACCTGATGTTGATTTTGATGAGACGTATTCACTAGTGATGGATACTATTACGTTTCGATTTCTGATAAGTTTAGCTGTCTTGAAAAAACTTGAAATGTGTCTTATGGATGTAGTAATTGCCTATTTATATGGCTCACTCGATTCAGATATTTATATGAAAATCCTTAAAGGATTTAGAATACTAGAAGCATATAACTCGAGACCTCACAATTTATACTCGATTAAATTACTAAGGTCCTTGTATGGATTAAAGCAATCTGAGCGCATGTGGTATAACCGCCTCAGTGAATATTTGATTAATGAAGGATATATTAATAATCCTATATGCCTATATGTCTTTATGAAGAAATCATAATCTGGATTTACTATTATAACAGTTTATGTTGATGATATGAATTTGATTGGAACTCCTGGAGAGCTCCTGAAAACTGTTGAATATTTGAAAAGGGAATTTGAAATAAAAGACCTAGGAAAAATAAAATATTGTCTTGGTCTGAAGATTGAGTATAAATCAAACGGAATACTTATCCATCAATCAGTATATGTTGAAAAGATTCTGAAATGATTCCATATGGATAATGCTCATCCATTGAGCACTCCTACGGTCATGAAGTACCATATCTTAATGCAATTGGTGCTTTTTTGTATCTAACTAAATGTACTAGACTAGATATTGCATTTTCAGTGAATTTGCTTGCTAAATTTAGTTCAGCACCAACTCGAAGACATTGGACTGAGATTAAACATCTTTTCGTTACTTTTGTGGAACGAAAGATTTATGATTATTTTATTTAACAAATTTTCAGGTTTACTTGGTTATACTGATGTCAAATATCTATATGATCTCTATAAAGCTTGTTCACAAACAGGATATGTTTTTACATATAATGGTACAATTATCTCCTGCTGCTCTACAAAGTAAACTATTGTTGCTACATCATCCAATCATTCGGAGATCCTTACACTTCATGAGACAAGTTGAGAATGTGTTTGTCTAAGGTCAATTATTCATCATATTCAAAAGACATGTGGATTCTCATTATCTACAGAAATGTCGACACTGATATTTGAAGATAATGCAGTTTGTATTTCTCAAGTTAGAGGGGGATATATCAAAGGAGATAGAACCAAACACATTTCTCCTAAATTCTTCTATACTCATGAACTTCAATAAGACCGACAGATCGATGTTAAACAAATACGGTTTACAGATAATCTTACAGATTTGTTTACCAAGACATTGTCTACATCAACTTTTGAGAAACTGGTTTATGGAATTGGCATGTGTCGGCTTTGTAAATTACATGATTGATATTGAAGTTTTTGTTCAGGGGGAGCGTTCTCAGAGGGAGCAAAATTTTGAATGGACATACTATACTCTTTTCCTTTATCGGATTTTGTCCCACTGGGTTTTACCGGAAATGTTTTAATGAGGTAGTTCTAAACACGTCCAATATAACTTGATCCAGAAGATCATTGTATATATTTTTGATAAGGTTTTTGTCCCACTAGGTTTTTCCTAGCAAAGCATAAATGTGAGAAATGTTTTGAAGAAAACATAAACTAAGGACATATTTGCATTGTACTCTTTTTCCCTTCGATTAGGTTTGGTCCCACTGGGTTTTCCTGACAAGGTTTTTAACGAGACAATCAGGGGGAGCCAAGTTCTGAACATATATATTTGTACTATACTATTTTTCCTTTCGATCAGATTTTATCCTACTGGATTTTCTTGATAAGGTTTTTAATGAGATAGTTTTGTGAAGGTCTAACACCACAACATCGAGAAGATTATTGTATATATTTTGCAAGTGGTAAAAATCTAAGGAGGAATATTATAAAATATTGCAATGAAGTGTGGATTTATCACCATTACACAGGGAGACAAGCATGGAGACAAAACAACAATCGGAGACAAAACAAGAATTGGGGTCTATTTTGGTGATCAATGGCAAATTTATTGCCCTTATATGATTGGTTGCCTAGCCTTATAAATAGGAGCCCATTTTTGCTCACCCTCCTTGATGAGAGATGAGCATTACTCCCTCCTGTATGGATGACCTGTGTCTATAGAGGGGGTAAATTTGTCTAACACTATTATATTTTGGAACAAATTTACCCCTCCCTGAATACATGTCATCCATACGGGAGGGGGGTAATGCTCACCTCCCTTCAAAGGGTGAGCAAAAGTGAACTCTATAAATAGGCTCATTTATTTGTTGTTTTTGTAATTTCAAGTGAGAATCCAATCATTATAATCAGTAACAATTCTTCTCCTTAATTTAACGTTATAATTCTTCTTTCTTTGATCTCATATCACTATTTATCTCATGCTTTAGTTATTTCAATTATTATTTCATCTATATATATATATATATATATATATAAAACATGGTATTATATAATGTTATTGAGTAAACATTTTTATGGCAGTATGGAACAACGAATAAAATTGCTGAATATTTAAAATTTTAAAATATACTATTATTTTTCCGATGTAAACTACTTTATTATGACACAACTTTCTATACAAGTTTTTCTCCATGGCACAGATTGGTTAACATAAATTCATAAAGAAATGAGAACATAGATACTCGTACCTATTTAATATGGTATAGAAACCAATTAACGATACTATAGAATAGTAATCGTTTCAAACTAATTATTACAAACAGTGAAGGATCAGCCACTATATATACAGTCTTACTACATGCATTTACTTTAATTACAATCCGTTTTTTTCATTTGTTGTGGAATTAACGTGATTTCTTTTTCTACTGTAAGAATGGATGATTATAAGGATTTAATGTCTTACTACATGCATTTACTTTAATTACAATCCGTTTTTTTCATTTGTTGTGGAATTAACGTGATTTCTTTTTCTACTGTAAGAATGAATGATTATAAGGATTTAATGGAGGATGGTGCATCCATATCTACTGCACTTGTTACTGACTATAATAATGTGAATTATTCGAATCTGTTTTTGCAGCAGGGTGAGGGTGACACGATTATTGGTTTTGACACGGAGTGGTCATATGTGAATTCTGAAAATGAAACAAAGTTGTCCTACTCAAGTTCTGCAATAGAGCTTCTTGTGTGTTTGTGAAGACCGACAATAATAGTCATATATATGAAACATCAATGCTACACATCCCATCTATGATTCCACCATTTCATCTCAATACATATGACAATTGAGATGTCACTTAGCAAATGGATAAATATTAATTAGTGAGTGAATACATAGATAAGAGAGATAAGTATCAATTAATATGTATTCACTCACTGAGTAATATCTCAGTTGCCATGTATATTGGAATAAAATGGTGGGATTATAGATGAGATGTTTAACATTAGTCATATATGAAAACCTAGGCAGGTTTTTTTGTAACAAGGCCTTTGTGTTTGCTGGCGTTCATATGCAAAAGGGCATTGAAAAGCTTAGAAAACAGTGAGGGTTTTGAAGTACCAAACTATGTCGATTTGAGCCAATTGGCTTCCAAGGTATTCAATCGGCCTCTACTCGGTGCATGCAGTGTCAGAGAGTTAGCCAATGAAATTGTTAGGAATCTTGGTCGACTCAAGATCCCAACTAAACCTATCACAAACACTTGCAATAAATGACAGACAAAGTACTGAAACCAACTTTAAATCAATCAAGATTAATTGATTCAAAATATAAGAAACAAGAGAAACAAGAAATTAATCAAAAACAAATAAAAAACAGTAAGAAAACAGCAAGCACACAAATTATCGTGGTTCAACCCAAAACTGGGGGCCTACATCCACGTTGAGCCTCTTTGGAGAGACCCTATCACTATATAAAGTATTCTTACAGCCTTTACAACCCATAAAATACACAAGTTCAACCTCAAAAAAGAGCCCAGAAACCACAAAAAAACACACTCAAACCAGCATAACTCTAACACAATCTAAAACCTGAGATTCAACCCAGAAAAGCTCACAAATTACATCAACAAAATCGCAACTCACTGATCTCTAATTTTCTCTTCTATCACTCTCTCAGATTCACAACAGAGAAGCCTAGAAATCAAGATGAACACCAAGAACACACAAAAGATTACAGAGAAAAATTGCTTCAATGAATCAAAACGAAAACCTAGAAAATCAGAAGTAATTACTCTCTCCATCGCTTCCACTTATATACACCTTATCAGATAAGATCCACGTCACAACCAGAGAGCTAATCAGTGACTGCCAAATCAAGCAAGAATCTTGAGTCAGTACTAACAATCTGATAAGGCACACAAAACGGTGTTGTATAAATAAGTGAGAAGACTGGTCTGGGCTGGGAGCAATTCCGTTGGGCTTCTACGGGCTTCAACTTCTTTTTCATCATTGGGCCTTGGATTGGGCTTGAAGATGGTCTACAACAACATATTCCACCTAGTCCATCTTTACAGCAAAAAACAGAACTGCAAGGTCTATATAGCAATAGAGATCCCTCCAAAGCATATCTGGCTGAAAACACAACAGACAAGTTAACCATAATCACCTAATTTCAGCAAATTCAAGCAATGCTTGAACTTGTTATAGGGAACCACTTTAGTCCCCATTTCTGCTGGATTTTCTTCAGTGGATATCTTTTCCACGTCAACAATACCTTCAGATATTTTATCTCTAATAAAATGGTATTTTACTTCTATATGTTTAGTTCTTTCATGAAAAACAGAATTTTTACATAGATGTAAAACACTTTGACTATCCGTGAAAAGTACAATTTTACCACTAAAAACTTTTATTTCTCCTAGAATACCTTGAACCCAAATAGCTTCTTTTATAGCCTCAGTTACAACAATATATTCAGCTTCAGTAGTGGACAAAGCCACTACTGGTTGTAACTGACTTTTCCAACTTACACAGCAACCAACAAAAGTAAAGAAATATGAGGATGTTGACATCCTCTTATCTCTATCACCATCATAATCAGAATCAACATAGCCTATTAAATCTATAACAGAATTTGCACAATCATAAACTATAGTTGAACTAATGTATCTCAACAACCACTTCATGGCATTCCAATGGCCCTTACCTGGATTGGCCATATACCTAGACAATACACTAATAGATTGTGCTAAATCTGGTCTAGTATTAATCATTGCATACATAACAGATCCAACAACACTAGAATAAGGTATGGATTCCATAATTCTTTTCTCTTCAATAGATCTAGGAGATAAAGCAGTAGACAACTGAAAATTAGAAGAAAGAGGTATATTAATAGCTTTACAATTCTTCATAGAAAACCTATCCATTAGTTTTAACAAATAACTTTCTTGTTTAAGACACAACCTTGACTCTTTTCTAGTTCTAACAATTTCTATTCCTATAATCCTTTTAGCATTTCCTAAATCCTTCATGTCAAATTCTGTTTTTAATCTTTTTTTTTAAACCTTTAATCCTAGACATACTCTTACTAGCAATTAATATATCATCAACATATAAAAGCAAGTATATTGAACTTAGAACGTTTTCACTAGTAAAATAAAAACATGTATCATACTTACTTTTATTAAAACCTAAGCTAGTAATGAAATTATCAAATTTCTTATACCATTGCATAGAAGCTTGTTTCAGCGCATAAATGGATTTCTTTAGAAAACAGACACGGGAAGGTTTGGATTTAGACTTAAAACCCGAGACATGTAAATAGTTTTATCTAAATCTCCATGCAAAAAAATTGTTTTAACATCTAGTTGCTCAAGTTCTAAATCATAGAAACTAACTAAGACAATCATAATTCTGATAGTTTTATGTTTAACTACAGGTGAAAAAATCTCATTATAGTCAATACCTTCTCTGTGAGTAAAGCCCTTAGCAACTAACCTAGCCTTATATTTAGGTGGATCATTCTGCCATAAACCTTTTTTTATCTTAAAAATCCATTTACAGTCAACAATTTTCTGTTTTTCATGTTTCTTTACAAGGGATTAGGTTTCATTTTTATCAAGAGATTCTATCTCTTCTTTAATTGCATTAAGCCACTTTTGCCTATTTATAGAACTAACAGCCTCTTCAAAAGTCCTAGGTTCAGCTGATTCTAATTCTTGTCCAGTATACAAAGCAAAAGAAATAATATCAGCATAGACATACTTACTATTAGGCTTAATAACCCTTTTAGCTCTATCCCTAACAAGTTCGTAATCAGCTAGAGATTCACTTACCTGTGGCTATTCCTAGTTTTCTTCCACCTGATCATCAATCTCTGAATGATCAGACCCATGATCCTCAATAGGATCAGGTGGGGCTGAGTCATTATCAAGAGAGGAGTTGCTAAGTTCCACCTGATTTCCATTATCATCATTCTTAGAGGAATTTAAAACAGTTTCAGTAGAGTAGGTAGTGTTTTTACAAGGCATTCTTGTTTCATCAAACACAACATCTCTACTAATGATAACTTTAAAACCCTTTTGGTCCCTAAGCCAAATTCTATAACCCTTAACACCTAAAGGATAACCTAAGAAGACACCTCTTAGAGACCTAGGTTCTAATTTCCCTTCCGATTGATGAGCATATACAGCACACCCAAACACCCTTAAATGTTTTAGACTAGGAGGTCTACCAGTCCATTTTTCTTCAGTGTTTTTAATTCTATAGTAGTAGATGGGGATCTATTTATTAAGTATGTGGCAACCATAACAGCCTCACCCCCGAATTGTTTACTCAAACCAGAACTTTTTAGTAGACACCTAACCTTATCTAGGATAGTTCTATTCATTCTCTCAGCTATTCCATTATGTTGGGGAGTATACCTAATTGTTCTATGTCTTTCAATGCCATTGTCACTGCAGAATTTTTTGAATTCATCCTTATAAAACTCTAGGCCATTATCAGTTATTAGTACCTTGACTTTCTTGGAAGTCTGATTCTCAACTAACTATTTCCAAGCCTTAAAGCCTTCAAAAGCTTGATCTTTAGACTTCAATAGGTATACCCAGACCTTTCTAGTGAAATCATCTATCAAAAATAGAAAATACTGATTTCCACCATGATGGGGATCTGAGTGTACATATTGAAGGATATCTTTTGTGTTATGTTGAGTTGTACTAAAACTCAGCCTATGTTGTTTTCCTAAGACACGGTTTTCATAAAATTCCAGATTATTAATCTTATCCCCATTGAGTAAATTCTGTTCACTTAATTCATTTAGACCTCTCTCACTCATATGACCAAGTCCGCCATAAGGATGCAATGTTTTAATTTTAGTTGCTACATTAGCAATATCATTAATAACAGTTTCACCCTTTAAGACATATAGACCATTTCTCTTATCACCTTTCAAGATAACAAGAGAGCCCCTAGATACTTTTATGACTCATTTTTCAGCCTTATAACAGTAACCATCCTCATCTAATATACCTAAAGAAATTAAGTTTCTTTTTAGATTAGGTACATAACAAACATTCTTAAAGACCCTAATCATTCCATCATACATTCTAATAGCTACCATCCATATTCCTTCAACTTGACATTGTTGATTATTACCCATCAACACACTATTGCCTCTAAGTTCTTTGAATTCTGAAAGCCAATCATTTCTAGGTGTCATATGAAAAGAACAACCTGAATCTAAAATCCATTCAGACTTGATATCCTCAGTTGTTACTGCTAATACTTCACTAGGCTCAAAAGACTTAGAAGCTACAGCTGCATCACCATCACTATGTGTTTTTTCTTGATTCTTTTTCTTAAGCTCATAACAATATTTTCTAATATGACCTTCTTTACCATAGTAGTAACATTTTCTAGTACTATTTCTGTTCTTAGACTGAGACCTATTTTGATTATGAGTCTTACTTCTACCCTTGCCTTTGTTATTATTATTATTAGGGTTATGATTATTATTCCCATTTCTTACAGGCTGTCTTCCCCTAACAAACAAGTTTTCACCACTATCATTTTTCTCAATCTTAAGTTCTAGGTCTTTTGATTTTAAAGCAGATATACACTCTTCTAAATATAAAGAAGTCTTACCATATTTAATAACAGCCTTTACATCTTTAAAGGAATCAGGAAGACAGTTAAGCAAAATTACAGCTTCATTTTCATCACTGAGTTTTTCAGGGATTTTAGCAAAACTACCCTATTTGAAGGACTGAATAGCAAATCTGCCCTAAAACCTAAAACGATTGCAAAAATGCCCTAAAATTCCCTAAATGCCCTCACTTATAACTTCACTCAATTTATTACATAATTTATTAGATTTACCTAACTTCAACTAACAATTTACCAACCATCAACTAAAATTTACTAACAAACTCATAAAACCAATAACTAAACATCTAATAATTATATTTTCTCTTCATTTTAATATTTTAGGTTTCGAAAACATTAGGGAAATAAGGTCATTTGAAAGGTAAGTACTACATTATTTTTTTTCAACCTTATAATCCTTATTTTTCTAATGGCATTGACATATCATTAGAGTTTTTATTTTTATTTTCTTAAAATTGAAAGGTTTCAACCATTGAAAAATTTTGTCGAGTCATGGTGACTCGATTTCGGGTCATGGTGACTCGATATCGGGTCACCATGACCCGACAAAAATTTTCAATGGTTGAACCCTTTCTGAAAAATGTCGGGTCATGTTGACCAGACATCAAGTCACCATGACCCAACAAAAAATTTTGTCGAGTCGTGGTGACCCGATATCGGGTCGTGGTGACCAGATGTTGGGTCACCACGACCCGAGGAAAAAAGGCATCGGGTCATAATGACCCGATATTGAGTCACCATGACCCGACAGTTTTGTTGTGGATTTTTTTTTCGAGTTATGCTTTTTGAAATAATTATTATTTTAATGGTTTCAAATCTTTGTTGTATTATTTTTCAGGATTAACAATGAAAAACGTGCATTTGGTTTTGAATTGGGGTGGAGAATGGAAAAATCATCATGGTAAGTATTTGTATGAAGGTCGAAAAGCGAAGGCGTTTAATTTTTCAAGGGATTCAAATTATGATCAATTGTTAGGTAAGGTATACAACGTCACAGGAATTGACAGAGATCATTATCGGGTTAGTATGACGACTCTTCCACAAATGTTTCATTCTAGCATGTCAATTGAGATTGTAGATGATGAGGACGTTACATTGTTGCTTCGTCGAGAGAATGTTGACCCATTAGTTTGCATAAGTGTTGAGGAAATCGGCCATGAGACTCCAGAAATGAAACATAAACAACCAGAGTCCTCTCACAACCTACACCATGTAACTCCTCGTTCTGAATTTCATTATACACATAAAAGCAATATACATGTCAGTACTATGGATGAGTTTGAAAGGTCGGATGTACCTAACATGGTTGCCCATTTGGAAGATATTCGAGAGGGATTACAATCTCCTTCTCGTCATTTTAGTTTTGAAGATAAGATGGGTAACCAACACATTCCTAAGCATAAAGAAACAGAAACACATTTTAATTAATTCCTGAACGAGTTTCCAATCGGTAGGACTAGCAGTTTGCCCATGTTCAGAGGCTTGTTCCACCTCCATGTACATTTTATTCTATTAATTCTGGTGAAGTTGCACCTAGACCTGTTACTATACGTCTTGAAGTGGGTGAATTGTTTCCAAGCAAGAAACAACTAAAATCTCAATTAGGTAATTATGCACTTGCCAACCGGTTCCAGATTAGGGTGTTCAAGTCTGATACAACACGATATCAAGTGAGGTGCATTGTTGAGGATTGCAATTGGCGACTGCATGCAGCTAAAGTTCAGAATTCAGATTATTTTCAGATTAGAAAATTTGACAATCAGCACACATGCTCTACTGAAGCACGATTTCTGCATCAGAGGCAAGCAAGTGCACGGGTTATAGGGGAACACATACAAGAGAAATTTCATGATCATCGTTCATACAAGCCCAAGGAAATTATACACGACATGCAAAGAGAGTTTGGCATATCTTGTAACTACCACAAAGGGTATTGAGCTAGACATATTGCCTTAGAAGAGGTTCAAGGAACACCAGTTGAGTCATACAGTATTTTTCCATCATACTTATACATGTTGGAGCAAGCAAATCCTGAGACTGTTACAGACCTCCACACAGATTCGTCTAACAGGTTCATGTATATGTTCTTTTGCTTGAAAGTTTGTATAGATGGTTTCTGTCTTCTATTAGACCGATCATTGCTATTGGCGGGACATTTTTGAAAGGTCCTCATAAAGGGGTTCTATTTGTTGCTGTGTGTATGGATGGTAATGATCAAATATTTCCTCTAGCTTTTGGTGTTGGTGATTCAGAGACAAATGAGGCTTAGGAATGGTTTTTAAGTAGGTTGCATAAAGTTGTTGGCGAAGTTGATGATTTGGTTATCGTTTCCGGCAGAAAAGGCAGTATCACAACCGGTGTAGAAAAAGTGTTCCCAAATTCATTCCACGGTGTATGTGCGGTACATTTAGAACGGAACATGGTTGGTCACTATGGTAGGAATAAGGCACTGAAATAGTACTTTCGAAGGGCAGCCAGGGTGTATCGGGAAAGTCAATTTCTACAGCGTATGGAACAGTTGGCACATATTAGTCCCGAAGCAGCTCAGTATGTCACGGATGTCGGGATTGAGCGATGGGCAAGAGCATACAGTCCAAGAAAAAGGTACAACATAATGTCAACCAGTATTGCAGAGGCAATGAATAATACAATTAAAAAATGCAAGGAATTGCCTATTATTGGAGTGATTGATTACATCAGAGGGATCATTCAGCGTTGGTTCCATGATCGACACACAACTGCACTTAAACTTACAACTCAGTTGACTACAGCCGCGGATGTAGCCATCAGTGTCAAGGATGAGGAAGCACGATATATGCGGGTCTACCCCATCACATTTTACACGTTCCACGTTAAAGATGGAGGTTTAGATGGAAATATGGATTTGACAACAAAAACTTGTACATGTAAAGAATTTGATGTCGGCCAACTTCCATGTGCACATGCATTAACATGCATTAGGTTACGGGGATTTTCATTTGTTGATTATTGTTCTCCTTATTACTCCAGTGCATTCCTGGCTACAGCATACAGTGGGGAAATACATCTCGTTGGACAACCCAGTGAATGGTTGGTTCATGAGGATATTGCATCAATAATTGTTCACCCACCAGTAGGTCATCGTGGTCCTGGAAGACCTAAACAGAATCGCACTCCATCATTTGGAGAGGAAGTAACTAAAAGGAGTTGCACCACTTGTCATCGTATTGGTCACAATAGCCATATATGCACCTACCCGAAGTCAAGTAGCCCATCAAGTGCTATGGGAAATATTAGTGAAATTGGTGAGGCAAGCGGATCGCATAACTAATGTATTTGAATTATCTTTTATTTGAACATGTCTTATGAACATGTAATATTACCCATTTCATTTGAACATGTAATGTGAACTTGTATTATTATTTATGAAATTTTGACAGAGTTTAGTTTGAAATTTTAACAAATCCATATCTTCTTTGGGTACCTACAAAGATAACACTTATAATAGTCACACAACAATCTCTACACCGTTCACACATGTCACAAGTATCAACCACAAGATATATCAAGTTGCATTATTTACACCTAATTTTGTTTCCAACTTATAGTGCATACAAATATCAACAACAACTGACGAAGGATCAAGTTGCATTATTTACACATAAAGTTACATTATTTACACATAAAAGTTTATCATTTACACAAGAAACTTCTTTTGAATTTTGAAATATTTCTGTTGCTATTTGAACTCTAAAGGGTTCTCCGTCTTTGTCTTCGAGGTCGAATTGTTTTCTTGCCCATAGGTACTCCAAGAATTTTGAGTAAAAACCCCACAATTGGACTTGTTGTCAATAACAACTGTCATTAATAATAACCATCATGTAAGACAAACTATTACCATCAAGATATAAACAAATACATACTGATTTCCTTGATGTGGAACGCCTTCGCCGGGTTGTTCTACCATAAATGAAGAAGGATCAGTATAAGTATCTGGTATCGCATGCACCAACAAAGAAGGCAACATCTTTCTAAGACAAGTTGCCCACTTTAGTATTTCATCAACATTATAGGCATCCGGCATTGAGTCAAATACTTTGATGACTCATCCTTCAAGTCCACCTCTACCGCAACCCAATGATTTCCATTCACATTCGCAGGAAACAAAATCTGAGAAATCAACAAACAGACAGATGAATGTCTATAAAAAAGTTGAATCACTTCTAATATCAATCTGAAAATTGCTTACTCTATTGACTGTCAGCCAATGTACATTCGCATGCATAGGGGATTTTCCAATCATATAATCTAACATTGTATTATCCCATTGGTAGGTTTCATGCTTAAATTATTTTTTACCCTTGGTTACAGTTGACCACCTTCCTTGAATTTGAGTCTACAAAACATATATATTTCGAAATATGGTTAGACTTTGTTAAAGAAAAAAAAATTATAAATGTTATTTTGGAAAATGTATTTCAATACCATAAAAGAGTAATCCAATAACACACTGTCTTGTTTGTATAACTGATGATAGTAATAGCCACGCCGCCTCATTAAACGACAATATGTCTCTATATGCAATCATGAAACAAATGCGTGTTACCAAAAAATACATAGATAGTAAAGAACTACAGTACAAGGTATACAACTTACATCTCCCTCTAACCACCCGTTTTTAGATAGCAGTAGCTCAAACCAAGCAGGCTTTGCTTCGAGTAATCCTGTGAACATGTTGTAGAGATTCAACAATAAAAACCTATTAAAGAAATTTGAGTGCACATTACAATAAAAATACATGAGTCAACATACCATGTGTTCTTGTTATCGTTTATCCATGATTGCATTGAACGTAGAATGTCATCATCCACTTGGCTAATGCTTCCAAATTCTGGCATTTTTGGTTTCCTAGACATCTTCGCTGTGGGATCAATCGATATGAACCTCACCAAGAGCAGTGAGACCCGGAACCAATATATTGTAACGAAGGATCGTTTTCTAACCAAGTTTACAAACAAAAATGTTATCGGACCGCGACCCGTTACCTATAAGGAGGTAAGAACCAACGGTATCAAGAAAATTGTAGACTCCACACTCAAGAATAGGAAAGAAGGTGAGTGATAAGTCAAGGTTGGAACGCCACAAGGTAGAACCTTGATAAGTTCACAAGTTCTATGAAGAACCAAAGAGAAAATTCTCTCAAATTTATTTCAATTCAAAATCTATTCTCAAATTACATCAATTGGTCCCTTTTATACTAAAAATATCTAAGATCTAAAAGGGAATAAAATTAGGCAATTAATGCCTTACAATCATGAAAATAAATGCAAACAAATTTAGGAAATAAATAAATACTAAACTAGCAACTATTGACTTGCTTCCTAATTGGAAAGCTAAATTTGGAAACAAATCAGCCCCTTAATTTAGGAAACAAATCAACTATTATTCTTTGGAAATTAAAAGGAAATAAATCAGCCAAAGTTTACTATTTTCCTAGCTTGTGCCACACGCCCAAGTCTTCCATATTCAGCCTAATCAATTGCCTTGATGACATTAATTACGCATTGGTCTTCATGTGGACTTATCTTGGACTTCAACAATTCAAAATCAGCCCAAGTGTCTTG
The DNA here is from genome assembly GCA_032871835.1 of Dipteronia dyeriana. Taxonomy (NCBI): domain Eukaryota; kingdom Viridiplantae; phylum Streptophyta; class Magnoliopsida; order Sapindales; family Sapindaceae; genus Dipteronia; species Dipteronia dyeriana. Next base: position 24,369,191 of record CM065302.1, read on the forward strand.
AATTAGGTCATTTAGTGCTTCTTTGAATCTCTTAGCTCTTGCCCTTGTTATTGGCCCAACCGAAACATGCAATGGATCATTTGATGACTTCTTGATTCTCATCATCAATGTACGGGCTCATAGTAAAGACCGACCGTTTACGATCCCTAGGTACTTTTATGGTCAACTTCGGTGGTCTTGTCAATTGTTTGACATCTTCACTTGTCTCAGACACGACAACAAATTCTGGAGACTTCACAACACGGGAAACAGAAGGTTGATGGTCGTGGATGTTCTCATTTTGGCTAACATCGATGGTATTTTCTTCATTTAACTGCATCAAATAAAAATCACATATGTTAGAACCATTTACGAATTAGAGGAATTTACAAATTAAACAAAAATGTACCTTTTCAGCTACTTTGTTCGAACATATGAGCTCCATCAAACAAAGGAATCCTATTCGCATCTCATCCATCAGTGAATTCTGCATAGAAGTCATCTGATCTTGTAAAGCATTTTGTTGTAGTTGTATAGCATCCATTCTTTTTTAGAGCTGCTCAAGTTTAATAAAAAATTTCTTCTTTCCCCTGACTTCAACTTGTGTAAATATTTTGGTTGAATGATCTCCCTTAATATCATCATGATTAGTATCATCCGCGTCATCCTCATCATCATCCTCATCACCATAAACATCCACATTGGGTGATACATACTGGAGTTGATCCATACCTATCCAATACGGTTTCCTTGCTTCTTCATCAGAGGGGCCAAGATTTTTGTAAATGGTAAGCTGAAATTATTTTAAAACACAGCATTATAATATAATCTTTAAAATATAACAAATTAAAATATTTAACTTAAATAAAACTTATGTTTTTGAACTTAAATATGGTTTTCTGAATTTCTACAAACGTGGGCGTTTTCGGGCATTGCCAATTCAAAATTCTAGGGACGACATTGTTCACCCTAACGGCATAGCCAAGTGTGACCCATTTTGGTATTGCTTCGATTGCCCAAACCTGAAAACGAAAAAAAAAAATGATATTTAGGTTAGTGTATGGAAACATGCATGTTCCCTCAAATGTATTTTAATAAAATTCATCAATTAACACATTACCTGGAAAGCCGTCACAAACCTATAAACATTGTACCTCTCCACTTTCCGTTTCATTGGACCATCGACCTTCTCCTTCAACTTATCAATAAACTTATTCTTGAATTTATCATCACGGCCAAGAAGGCAAGTAGAAAGAGAGTTAAATGTCCTATCATGTAAGAATAATCCCCACGGAAACTTATTAAATGCATCCAAGTCATACACTAATTCTAATGCCCAATACAGAATGCTAGTCTATCATCTTTTCCAACCAAAGTCATCTCCAATATAAGTATTAAAGCCAACTTCACAATATCATCATCACTATATTTATTATTGGGACCCAAATTCCTAATCATTTTAACATGAACTTTACTATCTTGGAAGTAGGATCGACGAAGTCTACTGTCCTTTTGTTTGAAAATCTCTAATGTGGATTCAGAGTATGCACCAAAGGTTAGCCCACTAACCAAACAAAACTCCATTGGGCTGAACCGTATCACCCTATTGCCAACATGGTACCACAAAGAAGATGTATTCTCATTGGCATTCTTAACATGACACTCCCTAAGCAAGATATGGTGACAAAATTTCCCGGACAACACCATATCACCCACATTCAAAAAATGGCCGAAACATGTCACTCCAAACAACTCGAGTTGTTTTGGTGTCAGACGCGACTTAATAAGTCTGATATTTTCCCAGTTACAATACCCAGTAACTCGAGAGGGAAAACGATCACACTCCTTAATCTTGAGTGATTCAAGTAATTTGGTTCCACCCATGTGTATTGACCTAAACACATTTCATAATTATATTCAAACAATTTTAATTATTAAAACAAAACTAATATAAAAGACAAGAGAATGGATGGATGGTGAAAACAGTTTTTCATCTTCAATCAAATACCAATCACTAATCCATCTTCAATCAAATACCATCAATAACTCCATTCAATAACTTCATTTTTCATGAATCTAGAAAAAAAAATAAAAACCCAGACCAGTACATAGTTGGCCAGATGCTCAGATGGAGATCTCTATCAGATGGTTGCAGTAACTTTTAAGATCTCTCCTCATCATTTTTTTAAAAGATTGTTTTTAAACAACCAACATCATTAACACCGCCAACACCAAACCACAACCATTCATCATCAACAACACCAAACCCTAACCCCATAACACTACCACACCAGACCCAGAACCCATAACCTATAACCCCAGAACACCACCACACCATAACTAGAACTAGACAACCACTACCACACCCAAACCCAAAACCGAACCACACAACCACATATAAACCTAGAAATTTCAATTCCAAACCCAGAAATTTTAGCCAAAAATCCCAAAATAAAACAAAAAAATTCAGTCAAAAACTCTAAAAATCCTAACCAAAATCGACCCCAAACCACAATAATCTAGCATCAATGCAAGTCAAACCACTACCACCACCACCGAAATCGTCATCTTCTCCACCAGACCCATACATCATCACCACTGATCAAAAACCTTAAAAATCCTAACAGAAATCAAACCCAAACACAAGAAAAACGAAACCAAACCTAGAAATCCCCACAAAACCCTGAAAAATCAAACCCATCAATCACCATCGATCCATTCTCTTCTCTCTCTCTTTTAAACCCACACAAACCCAACAAAATCGAAACCCAATCGGTGTTTAGGTTTAAATATAATCAATAGGATTCGAAACCACAAACGACCTAATTTTATTCAAAATAAAATCAATAGGATTCGAAAATTGAAAACAGTTTGTATTTTAAAACCAAATAATTTGTATTCGAAAATTGAAAACAGTTTTTTGAATCTTTTGTTAGGATTCGAGAATTGAAAACCAAATAATTTGTATTTTAAAACCAAAAAATCCTAAATCAATCCACTAAATCAAACCAATCAAACTAGAAAATTGAAAACCCAAATAACAATTTCAACTCAAAATCAAAATAGGGTTCGAAAATCAAATTACCTCGAAACCGACGGCGGTTGGAATGGAGACGGTGGTTGGAATGGCGACGACGGTTGGAATGGGATGGAGTGGGATCGACGACGATGGCTCGAAGGAGACGGCGGCTGGAATGGAGATGGTGGATGGAATGGCGATGATTGGGATCGACGACGATGGCTCGAACGCGACGCCAGCTGGAATGAAGACAGTGGCTGGAATGGCGACAATTATTTACACGACGATGGCTCGAAGGCGACGACAGTGATCCCAATGGAGATGGTGGCTGGAATGGCGATGATTAGGATCGACGACGATGGCTCGAAGACGGCGGCGACTGGATTGAAGACACTGGCTGGAACGAGATGGAGTGGGATCGACGACGGTGGCTTGATGGAGACGGTGGAGACGATGACTTGAACGATAATGTGATAGGGTGGCCAGATTGGGATAGGGCGACCAGATGATTTAGGTGGCCTGATGATTTGGATGTTATGGCAACAACCCATTATTTTTCATTTAAGACAAGGGTAAGAGCGTCATTTTAGGGCATTTTTGCAATTGAAATAGGTTTTAGGGCAGATTCAAATGGTCCCTCAAAACTAGGCATTCTTGCTAAAATCCCAGTTTTTCATCATCCCCAACATTAGCAAGTTCTATAGTCATTTTCTTGAATTCATCAAGATTCTGACCAAGATTCTTGTCTGGGTCCATTTTAAAACTAAAAAGTCTTTTCTTAAGATAGATTTTATTAGTTAGAGACTTAGTGAGATATAGACTTTCTAATTTCTTCCATATATTACAGGCAATAGATTCATCATTAACTTCCTTAAGAACATTATCAGAAAAATTCAGGATTATAGTTCGTAAGGCCATTTCTAATATGTCATCTTTCTGTTCTTTAGTTAATGCGTCAGGTAATTTATCTGGACCTTCAATGGCCCTGAGGATTTTCTGTTGGGAGAGAAGAGCTTTCACTTTTCTTCTCCAAATCCTAAAATCCCTAGTGCCATCAAATCTATTTCAAAATTCATGTTCATACCAATGTAATTAAAATTTCCAAAATTACTAGAGTCAGGAAATTTTACCTCAGATGCACTGTTAGCAGCTTCACTGTTAAAGTTCTCTTCTCCAGCCGAGTCATCTGAGTTCAAAGGCTCTGCCACCGGAGGAAACTGTTCATCGTTGTTCGTCGTTGGTTCAGTCTTCAAGCTCTGATACCACTGTTGGGAATCTTGATCGACTCAAGATCCCAACCAAACCTGTCACAAACACTTGCAAGAAATGACAGACAAAGTACTGAAACCAACTTTAAAGCAATCAAGATTAATTGATTCAAAATATAATAAACCAGAGAAACAAAAAAAATAATCAAAAACAAATAAAAAACAGTAAGAAAACAGCACACATACAAATTATCGTGGTTCAGCCTAGAACTGGGGGCCTATATCCACGTTGAGCCTCTTTGGAGAGACTGTATAACTATATAAAGTATTCTTACAGCCTTTACAACCCATAAAATACACAAGTTCAGCCCTCAAAAAGGAGCTTAGAAACCACAACAAAACACACTCAAACCAGCGTAACTTTAACACAATCTAAAACCTGAGATACAACCCAGAAAAGCTCACAAATTACATCAGCAGAATCGCAACTCTCTGATCTCTATTTTTCTCTTCTATCACTCTCTTAGATTCACAACAGAGAAGCCTAGAAATCAAGATGAACACCAAGAACACACAAAAGATTACAGAGAAAAATTGCTTCAGTGAATCAAAACGAAAACCTAGAAAATCAGAAGTAATTACTCTGATGAGAATCAAGAAGCATCACCAAAGGAACTATTGCATATTCCAATTGGGCCAATTAAAAGGAAGCAAGAGGATCAAAGAAGTATTAAATGATGGGCTGATTCCGAGTTGCTAAAGTCCAAATTCTGCCCACATGAAGACCAAATCCGGGCTAAACTTCGTGGACCTCTGTAGAGAGCATCTGAAGTTAGATCGTCTATTATAATATGTTTTCGGAAAGCCCAAGACAAGATCTACAGATGATATGAAGACCCTGTCCTCCAAAACAGATCACAAAAAGTCCAAATTTGGCCATCTATCTTATTGCGCGAAGACTTAAGTTGAGGAGTCCGAATTTCAACATATTTCCTATATTTTGGGCGACGTATGGTTGGAGGAGAATTCAATTTCAGCATATTGCCAATTTCAGCATATTCCTTATTTTATTTATTTCCCCAAATAAAGAGTTTATTTGTTTTCCAAATAAATGGCTGATTTGTTTCTCAAATTCAGCTTTCCAAATAAGGAACAAATCAACTAGTTGCTAGTTTGGTATTTATTTATTTTTCTAAAGTTGTTTGCATTTATTTTCCTGATTGTAAGGCATTAATTGCCTAATATTTATTCCCTTTTAGGTCTTAGATATTTTTAGTATAAAAGGGACCAATTGATGTAATTTGAGAATAGATTTTGAATAGAAATAAATTTATAGAGAATTTTTCTCTTTGGTTCTTCATAGAACTATGAACTTATCAAGGTTCTACCTTGTGGCGTTCAAACCTTGACTTATCACTCACCTTCTTTCTTATTCTTGAGTGTGGCGTCTACAACCTTCTTGATACCGTTGGTTCTTATCTCCATATAGATAATGGGTCGCGGTCCTTTTTATTTTCTTTGTTTATAAACTTGAATTAGAAAACGATCCTTCGTTACCATATATTGGTTCCGGGTCTCACTGCTCTTGGTGAGGTTCATATCAGTTGGTATCAGAGCTTAGGCTTCTAAATCAGGTTTAATCTATCCTTGTTCTTTCTCTTCTCTGTATTCATTTGTTTCAACAAAAAAAAAAAAAAAAAGTTTGATCAAATCAGGTACCAAAAAAAAAAAAAAAAAAAAGTACCAAAAACTTGCTTGTGTCAACTTGATCAAGGTCGGTAAAAAAAAAAAAAAAAAAAAAAAAAAAAAAAATTGGGTCGTGTAGTTGAACCTATATCAACTATTTCTATTCATTATCTTGATTTCGTGCGTTGATATTCAAAAAAAAAAAAAAAATTAGCTAAAGAATTTCGTCTTCATTATTCTTGTCCTTTTGCTCAGTTACTTCTATTTTTTGCACTTCTTGTGAGTGTCCGTATAAGTCAAAAAAAAAAAAGGAAGAACTGAAAGAGTTAACAAAGAGTGGAAAAAGGCAAGAGTGTGTGAGCTCATCAAAGGGTAAAAGCCAAAGAATTGAGTGAAAACACGAGTGTGAGTGCCACCATCTTTGAGAGTAAACACGTGAGGGAGTGTTTGTGAGGCTTACTAATTTCTTTTGCTTTGCAGGTTTCAAATATGTCACGCGATAAAAGTAGAGACTTATCTGATGATGCACCAGAAACGATAGATCTTAATTTTTTGTATAAAGCCATACAAAAAACATGGAGCGGATGGAGATTAAGATTGGTGAGGTGCATGATAGGATAGATAAGGTGGAGTCTAGTTCACAAAGGGTGCAACAAATTAGGGTTCCTAATGTGGAACGAAGAGAAAGAAACCCACCTAGAGACGATTATGATGATGATTATGGGAATGACCTAGAGGAGGGTGATCGCATGTCCAATGTGGGTATAGGTAGATTGAGGCGTGAAATGGGAGGTAGAGGAGTTAGGTATGGGAATAGAGAAGATAGGTATGGGTATAGAGGAGATAGGTATGGAGAGAGGGCTGATAATAATTTGGGTAGTATAAAGGTGAAAATCCCAACGTTCCAAGGTAAAACTGATCCCGAAGCTTATTTAGAGTGGGAGAAAAGAATAGAATTGGTATTTGACTACCATGACTATTCTGAATTAAAGAAGGTAAAGTTGGTTGCCATAGAATTTACTGATTATGCTATCGTTTGGTGGGATCAATTGATTGTGAGTAGAAGACGACATGGAGAAAGACCTATTGAGACTTGGGAGGAGATGAAAGCTGTCATGAGGAAGCGTTTCATTCCGAGTCACTATTATAGGGGTTTGTTTCAAAAATTACAAACCCTTACTCAAGGGTCTAAGTGTGTTGAAGATTACTACAAGGAGATGGAGATAGCCATGATTCGAGCTGATGTAGAGGAAGACCGAGAGGCTACTATGGCTAGGTTTTTAAATGGACTAAACCGAGACATAGCAAATGTGGTGGAGTTGCAACATTATGTTGAATTGAGTGACATGGTACACATGGCAATTAAGGTGGAACAACAGTTGGAGAGAAAGAGTTCCACACGGGTTGGGCAAAATTCGGGTTCTTCATCATCATGGAAACCGAATTAGAGCAAGAGGGATGACCAACCTAGTTTCAAGGCCAAGGCCGAACCTTTCAGAGATCATAAAATCGGAGGCACATTAAAACAAGGTACATCAGATTCTCAACCTTCTAGAAATCGTGACATTAAGTGCTTTAAGTGTCTGGGAGCAGGTCATATTGCATCTCAATGCCCAAACAAGAGAGTAATGGTTTTGAAGGATGATGGTGAGATCGAATCTGAAGGTGAATCTGATGATGAGTCCATGCCACCTTTGAAGGATGCAAGTGATATTGAATATCCGGTGGACGGAGAGCTTTTGGTGGCGAGAAGAGCTCTTAGTGCTCAAGCCAAGGAAGATGATGAGGTACAACGTGACAACATTTTTCATACCCGCTGCCATGTTAATGATAAGGTATGTAGCATGATCATTGATGGGGGGAGTTATACTAATGTGGCTAGCACTAATTTTGTGGAGAAATTGAATTTAACCACTTTGAGGCATCCAAAACCATATAAGCTACAGTGGTTAAATGATAGTGGGGAAATCAAGGTGACTAAACAAGTGTTGGTGACGTTTTCAATTGGAAAGTACAAAGATGAATTCCTTTGTGATGTGGTACCAATGAATGCGGGCCATATCCTTTTGGGGAGACCATGGCAGTTCGATAGGCATGTGACCCATGATGGGTATACCAATAGATACTCCTTTGTACTCGATAAAAAATCAATCACTCTTGTACCTTTAACCCCAAAACAAGTGTATGAAGATCAAGTAAGGTTAAGAAAAGAGAGAGATGTAAAAAAAGAGAGTGAGAGTGAGAGTTCAAAAGAAAGAGAGATAAAAGAAAAAGAGTCCGAAATAGCAAAAAAAGAAAAAAAAGATGAAAATGAAAAAGAGGCTGATGAGAAAAAAAGAGAGAGAAAACCAGTGAGTTTTTATACAAGAGAGAGTGAGATTAAAAAGGCTTTGTTTTCAAATCAGCCAATGATTTCACTTTTGTACAAAGAGGCATGTTTTAGTACTAATGGAATTAACCCTTCATTGCCTAGTGTTGTTGCTTCTAATTTGCAAGGCTTTGATGAAATGTCGCAGGCTATCAACAACATTATGGTGAAGATTCGAGTACAAATCCTTTTGAAGAGAGGGGGAATGATGAGAATCAAGAAGCATCACCAAAGGAACTATTGCATATTCCAATTGGGCCAATTAAAAGGAAGCAAGAGGATCAAAGAAGTATTAAATGATGGGCTGATTCGGAGTTGCTAAAGTCCAAATTCTGCCCACATGAAGACCAAATCCGGGCTAAACTTCGTGGACCTCTGTAGAGAGCATCTGAAGTCAGATCGTCTATTATAATATGTTTTCGGAAAGCCCAAGACAAGATCTACAGATGATATGAAGACCCTGTCCTCCAAAACAGATCACAAAAAGTCCAAATTTGGCCATCTATCTTATTGCGCGAAGACTTGAGTTGAGGAGTCCGAATTTCAACATATTTCCTATATTTTGGGCGACGTATGGTTGGAGGAGAATTCAATTTCAGCATATTGCCAATTTCAGCATATTCCTTATTTTATTTATTTCCCCAAATAAAGAGTTTATTTGTTTTCCAAATAAATGGCTGATTTGTTTCCCAAATTCAGCTTTCCAAATAAGGAACAAATCAACTAGTTGCTAGTTTGGTATTTATTTATTTTTCTAAAGTTGTTTGCATTTATTTTCCTGATTGTAAGGCATTAATTGCCTAATATTTATTCCCTTTTAGGTCTTAGATATTTTTAGTATAAAAGGGACCAATTGATGTAATTTGAGAATAGATTTTGAATAGAAATAAATTTATAGAGAATTTTTCTCTTTGGTTCTTCATAGAACTATGAACTTATCAAGGTTCTACCTTGTGGCGTTCAAACCTTGACTTATCACTCACCTTCTTTCTTATTCTTGAGTGTGGCGTCTACAACCTTCTTGATACCGTTGGTTCTTATCTCCATATAGATAATGGGTCGCGGTCCTTTTTATTTTCTTTGTTTATAAACTTGAATTAGAAAACGATCCTTCGTTACCATATATTGGTTCCGGGTCTCACTGCTCTTGGTGAGGTTCATATCATACTCTCTCCATCGCTTCCACTTATATACACCTTATCAGATAAGATCCACGTCACAACCAGAGAGCTAATCAGTGACTGCCAAATCAAGCAAGAATCTTGAGTCAGTACTAACAATCTGATAAGGCACACAAAACGGTGTTGTATAAATAAGTGAGAAGACTGGTCTGGGCTGGGAGCAATTCCGTTGGGCTTCTACGAGCTTCATCTTCCTTTTCATCATTGGGCCTTGGATTGGGCTTGAAGATAGGCTACAACAACAGAAATTTTGTTTGATCAAGTGATCAAGCCAGGAGTTTTTTATGGATTAGCTGAGTCTGATTTGAGTGGAGAAATTTTTTCTAGAAATTTGATCGAGGATGCAACTGCTGATGCTTATGCCGCCTACAAGGTTGCAAAGACTTTACTCAAATAATTAAGAGTTGAAGGTATGGATTCTAGAGTCGGGTTACACACTACATGATCATGAACACAACTTCTGTTATGCAGTTGTTATGTATGGGCTTATCTTTAGGCTTTTGCTAAGAGTTTTTGTCAGTTGTCATCATTTGTGTTTATTTGTGGTGTAATATTTTGTTTTTCCAACTTGTCTTTTCAATTTCTACTATTTCGTAATTTTTGATATTATTTGTTGCAATTTATCTTTAATGATTGTTAAATTGAAATCTATTCTTTTTTATCTATTGTTAATCACAAATATATTATAAAATTATCGGTACTAGTACACTATACTAGTATCGTACAGTCAATTGTAAAAGGTTCCAAAATTATATAGCATCCTTTTGAGAGTATATTTTAAGAGACTATCGTTACATTAATAACTTAAATTTAAATGACACATTACAGTGAACCGATAAAAATGGCTCAAACAACAACCGTCTTCATCATTTTGGTAATTTTTTTTTTTCAAAATCCTTCATCAATGTAGGTGAAACTCCATTGGAGGTTAATTCGGGCTCCAATGGAGGTCGATTTCGACCTCCAGTAGAGGTCAATTAAGAAAAAGATGAAAAAAAAAATTGGAAAAAAAAAAATGGAGGTAATTTTCGAGACTTTTTGGTATGTTTCGAGATTTTCAATAATTTTTAAAACTTTTTGGGAAAAATATAATATTTCGAGACTTTTCATTTTTCCTCAGAAAGTCTAAGAAAATTTCTTTTGTACCTAAAAAGTCTCGGAAATTACCCAAAGTCTTAGAAATTATAAAAAAGTCTCGGAAATGACCAAAAGTCTCGAAAATTTTCATTTTTGCATAGAAAATCTTGGAAATTATCAAAAGTCTCGGAAATAATTGAAAAGTCTTGAAAATTGGCTGAAAATGTAATTTTTCGAGACTTTTCATATTTCCTCAAAGTCTCGAAAATTTTCATTTGTACCTAAAAAGTCTCGAAAATTACCAAAATTCTCGGAAATGACCAAAAGTCTTGAAAAATTTTATTTTTACCCAGAAAGTCTTGAAAATTATCAAAAGTCTCGGAAATGCTTGAAAGGTCTCGGATATTGCCTAAAAAGTCTCAAAAAAAATACATGAAAAGTCTAGAATTACTTACAAGGTCTCAGAAATTATATGAAAAATTCCGAAAATTACCTGAAAAGTCTCAAAAATTACCTAAAAAGTTTCAAAATTATTTTAGGTAATTCTGAGACATTTCATGTAGTTTTTTAGACTTTTTAAAGTCTTTTCGAGACTTATTGTGTTGATATTTTTTTTTGTTTCCTTATGCAAGTCTAAAGTTTGATTTGAGATTTATTGTTCATCTTCTTTGACTCAACACACATGGCTAGCTATGAAAATCCAAAATTCATTGTTGATTTTTTTTTTGGTCTCATTATGAAAGTGTAAACTGTGATTTGAGATTTACTGTCCATCTTTTCCAACTCAACACACATACCCAGCCATGAAAATCCGAGATCCACAATTTAAGGGCATTGAACAGACCTCTCATTTTTTTTTTGTTATGTATTTCTCTCATAATAAAATCCAAGACCCATACAGTTTTAATAAAAAAACAACAACATGAAATGCAGGTCGAACGAATAGACCTCGACGACCACCAATGGAGGTCGATTCTAGAAAATAAAAAAAAAACTGAAACAATGAAAAGTAATATATATATATATATATATATATATATATATATATATATATATAAAGTAAGAGCATTTTTGAAAGTTTACTTTCTTTGGTGCATTTAAAATTTAAGTTATTAAAATGGTGATAGTCTTAAAATATTAATCGAAAAAGTGACAAAAGCCACCATTTCCACCAATTGTGAAAGCAGATTTTTTTTTGGTACGTCGATTGCCGATGAAAATTTTGTATGTAAAAGATATTTTATTATATAATAAAATTAATAATTTTGACGGTGAATCAAGATGAAAGGAGGGAATTTTTCATTACTCAAAATAAAAAAATAACGCAATACAATAAAGTGGAAATGGTGAGGAATGTCACCTTTTTTTTGTTCGTTGCAGTGATGTCACCGTTATAATAAGTTAAGTTTAAAAGACACATATTATGGTGAGCTACCGAAATTGCCCTTAAATAATCGATTCTTTATTCTTTAAAAGCTGTCGTCCAAAAAGTTGTCTGAAAATCAATCAACTACTATATTTTTTCTTTAGAAAACAGACTCCATTCCATATTTCTGATCTTCATTTCCATTTTTTCTTGTATTTCTGTGTGGTATAACACTACATGAACATTTATGAACATGTTGTCTCAATTTTTTTTGTTTATGTTTGAGAGTTGTAAACTTTTAAAAAATAATGAATGAACATGTATGCATATTTTTTTGTATATATATTTGGCCGAGTTGAGTTGAAGTGGTGCAAAGAAGTTTAAAATCTTGGGCATAAAAGCTGGAAAGCATTTTAAAAAAGCTTGAAACATTTGAAAAAAAGCTCGATCAAATTATAAAAAAGCTCGATCCATAAAATAAATGCTCGATCAAAAAAATAGATGTTGGATACGTCAAAAAAAAAGCTCGATCCATTAGAAAAAAAACTCGATATCTAAAAAAAGAACTCGATCCTTAACAAAAAAAACTCGATCCCTCACACAAAAAAAGCTCGATCCCTCACAAAAAAGCTCGATCCCTCATAAAAAAACTCGATCCCTAAAATAAAAAGGCCGAGCCATATTTGAAAAAGAACCTCGAGCCATATGAAAAAAAGCTCGAGCCATATTAAAAAAAGCTCGATGATGTACAAATAGAGAGGTCTTGAACAAAAAAAGTTCGATCCCGTTAGAAAAAGCTCGATCATGTACAAAAATGGCTCGGTCATATACAAAAAAAGCTCGATCAGCAAAAAAAAAACCCGATCGCTTACACTTTTGATTTTTGTTTAATCTTTTATAATTGTAAATTTAATATTAAATATTTATTTCTTAATAATGGTTTTTGATGATGGTTTTGACAAGACAATGGATAGGGTGAGAATAGTGATATCTTACAACGGTCGATGGAAGCAATTACCCTACGAAAATCAGAGGTATTTAGGTTCCAATAACCAAGGTTTGTATGTGTCAAAGAATTTGAGTTACGACGAACTGGTGTCGATCGTGCAAACCATTGTGAAGTTTGATGAAAACAAATACAGTGATGATCTACAGTCTCTATCAATTGTTCTTGGGACTACATGTCGTACATTTATAAGAAACAATGATGATGTTCAGTTTATACTAGGGGAAGATAGGGTGTTCCCTCAAGTATGTGTTAGTCTAATCAAGAGGCCACCAGGAGGTGTCATTGGTGAAGATATCCCTGATCGTGATAACACCTAACAATTTCGATCATCAGGCGGAAGCAACCAGTTGATCACAGAAAGAAGTGGGATTGATGGTCGGAAAAACATATGTGTTGTCCCATCGGAAGTAGCCACCCATGATAATATATCGGGACCTCAATTCGACGATGTATTTGGTTGTCAAATTGAGATGAATGGTAGGCAGTACAACCACCAATACAATGAGATCTACAATGACATCAACAATGTTGGGGTGAATCATGAGGTGGATAATTAGGGCAATTTCAATTCTGTAGAAAATGTAGAGGACAATGAGGATGATGAAGAACCTGTCCAAACGGAAAGACATGTAAGACATGTACACAGATTTAGTTCCAATGCACCAGATATAGCTGGGACCTCCGAGGTCCGGGCTAATGTAACTCCAGATGATTCTGATAATGCCACAACATGGGTTATTCCAGGAGCAGAATCATACTCGTTTGGTATGGGTGGAAGCAGGAACTTGATTGAAGATGAACCTACAAGCATGATATATAAAGGGTAATTTTTTCCAACGAAAAAGGATTTGAAGAGACTAGTATGCCATTTTGCAATGCGGTAGAACTTCAAGTGGAAGGTGAAAAGGTTCAATAAGATAACATTACATCTAGTTTGTTTGATGGGAAATTGTACGTGGAAATTAAGAGCGGTGAGGAGAGATGAAGGGACATACTTTCAAGTAAGAAGTTTTATCAACGAACACACTTATCCGTTAGAAGAAATTCACCGCTGGCACCGACAAGCTAGTGCAGTTATAATTGGAGAAGTTATTGCACCTAGACTTCAACAACAAGATGGTCGACTAATGTGTCTAAAGGACATAATCGCCGACATGAAATCAATGTATGGAATCAGAACCATGTACAGTAAGGCACACACCGCCCTCGATTATGCGTTGTCACTGACATATTGAACGCATGAGGAAACCTTCCAACTGCTTCCATCATTTGGTAACGTTTTGAAACAACAAAATCCTAGCACAATCACTGACTTATAGTGCGACGAAGATGGAAAATTTATGTACTTCTTCATGTCGATTGGTGTCTCACTTAGAGGATTCTGGACGTGTATGCGTCCAGTCATTGCTGTTGATGGTACCCATTTGAAGGGACGATTCCGGGGTATAATGTTTGTTGCAACAACACAAGATGGGAATGAACAGGTGTATCCAATTTCTTTTGGGTACGGCGACTCAGAAAACAACCTTTTATGGGAAATGGTTTTTGGATTGCTTGAAGGGTGCCCTAGGTCATATTGATGAGCTAGTTTTCATTTCCGATAGGCATGCAAGCATTGAAGCAAGGATTTCTAAAGTGTTCCCTTATGCCACCCATACCATATGTTGCTGGCACTTTGCTGAAAATATTAAGAAGCGATTTCATAGGAAGGATGTTACCGCAATAAAGCCCGTGCATACACCGAGTTTGAATATAACAGGTATATGGAAGAGTTAAGAAACTTGCACCAGAATGCATATGATTATGTAATTGATTCCGGTCCATACAAGTGGTCCCGTGTACACTGCCCGGAAAGAAGGTACAGGGTGATGACAACAAATGCTGCATAATGCATAAACTCATGCCTAAAATTTACACGCCAACTGCCTATGTTGACTTTATCTGATTTCATTAGGAATATACTGCAACGGTGGTTTCACGATCGCTATAGAGCTGCACAAACCATGTGTCATCAGTTGACCGACACAGCACATCTTATGCTCTTAAAACGTGTGGAGAAGTATGGTTTTTTTACCGTAAATCCAGTAAACTAGAATATTTTCTCGATCAAGCGGTCTGGAAAACAGTGGACTGTTGACTTAGCCCGGAAGACTTGTACTTGCAACAAAATCCAATTGGATCATTTTCCATGTTCTCACGCTCTTGCGGCGGCATGGTACATTACTTTGAAGTTGTACTGTGAGGTGATTATTACCGAAACATGAAGCTGGTCGTTTTCAATGTTTTTTACAGATAGCGAAACTTGGACTTGACAACTTTGTGTTCAGACTACTACAAGAGACATACACTTATTGACGCGTACTCGGTTCCTATTATACCGGTGGACCATCCTTCCACTTGGGTTGTGCCATCTGACATTGCTCAGAGGGTGATTTTGAATCCAAACTCCAGGAGACAAGCAGGACGCCCGAGGGCAGGTCGCCATGTCTCATCTTCGGAGAGGACAACTACACAATCCTTTAGAAGATGTAGAAAACCAGGGCATAATTCCAAGAGATGTTCTAATCCACCTATGATTAATGAAGGTCCAAGCAGAGGTGTTCCCGATGAATACGGCCGCAAGTGTAGCATCTGACATTCAATTGGACACAACAAACATACGTGCCCTAACATTGACTCTAATAGGGAATGAATGACAAAGTTTTGATCACATTGTAAACATTTGGAATTGTATCATATTGTAATAATTTGGAATTGCAATAATTACTTATTAATGAATGAATTAATATTAATGAATGAATTAATATTCATGAATTAATTACTTGTCTTTGTACATAAAAAATGGTAATATACAACCAATCACTAGGCGGGCCTGGAGTTACAAAAAATCTCCACAACCATTTTCTCCCGAATGATCCCCATGTCGTCCTCTGACCAATTAAAAGGCCTTCGACCCGCCAGTAAGTTCTCGATAAGTCTCAAAGTATGGGGACCACAGTTACCTCTGCAATTGGACACATAAAACACCGTTAGAAATCGTTCTTAAAGAAAATCTAAGCACGTGAATGAAATAGAATGTCTTACGATTTTTATTGTTGGGGGACTGTAAAATTAGGCACCATGCTGACCGAGAAGGACTTATTTTCCCTAGAGAACGCCCGACGACCACCTCGTCGTACAGTGTGGGACCCCGCGTCACTCAACATCGAGGGTAAAAGCCACCGTAATGGTCGTACCTACTGGTGCCTGATCTAATAAAGGACTTCCTGTCTCCAGGGGTCAAAAATGTCAATCTTCCACAGAATAAGGTCCCGGTCACCACCAACCAATGTTGGCCCCCAATGTTGCACTGAATCAGGACCTGTAATAGTATGTATATGGTGTTAGATCAGGATATATGAACAGTTTATATTTTAAATCATTTCCATCGTCTAACACTTACCAGGTCAACCTCGTGCTATAGGCGGTTTCCACTCATGGTTGCTCCACGGACCGTCATAAGGTCCTCTTCCAACCATCGGGACTGTAACACATTCCACCTTGCCGTAGTCACAGCCCCGTGCGAATCACGAAGCATTATCCTCTCCCACATGTACAACATAAGTGGTTGTACATACAAGCATTGACATTATCGTATTAATAATACAAAGCCATAAAATGCGATTCGATTCCAAATATTTATAAGTACTTACATAAAATTGTGTATCCAATATGTTGATCCTCTGGTTGTACACATTAGGGAATCCTCGCTGACGCTTGCAAAGAATATGGAGGTATGAGACCATATGCTGACAAACAATAAAACCACCATAATTGTTAACAATATAACATTACTTACACAAACGTTAATATAAAAATCATGTAAGTACGTACCGTGTCCTCCAAGTCCATGAAGTTGGACTGCATACGCATGAACCATCCGGCGTCCACTTGTGCCAGAACGTCCACATCACGTCTGTTTAATGATTGAATTAGCTTAGCTTTACGTAAATTTGAATAAACATTAAATATACAACCATTTTTATTAGAAGAAGTTGGACTCACAGTTCCCCGTTGATGTTCCTCTTGAAGGCTTTGTATGCCGTAATATGGTCAGCGTCTGCTAGTCCGTGGGGGTCAAAAATGTGTTCCACGAACTCGGGCAGTGTCCTCAACCTCTTTGGACAGCATGGATCTGTGTAAAGGCTCATCAACTGCCATCCACGCTTAACTAAACGCTTCGATGTAATGGCCGGTGGAGGGGACCGCAGACTCTGGGTCGTCATACTCTCCGGGGGGAGGACTGCTGAGCTTGGGTCGATATGGTGGGTGGGGAAGGGGACCGCACCGATGCTGCAGACGTCCTAGATGGGGGAGAGGACCGTTCCGATTCCACAGATGTGCTGGGTAGGGGAGGGGACCGCTCCGACGCCACACACGTGCTAGGTGGGGGAGAGGACCGCGTTGACGCCACAGATGTGCTGGGTGAGGGAGGGGACCGTTATGGCTGAATTGATATGTTGGGAGGTGGGGGATTGATGTGCTGAGAGGTGGGGGGATCGATGTGCTGGGAGGTAGGGGGACCGCTGAGCTTGGGTGGACCCAGATAGGACAGTTGGAAGGTCTGACCCAACTGCTGTACGTGAACCAAGCCTACTATCGTTTGTATGCGACTGAGGTTGCATCTCCGGACCTACCCCCCGGTAGGCGGGTCCTGACTACGTCCAGCTGTCATGTCTGTCCCCCCCGTATACCTATCAATCGAACCTCCGGGACTAAAGTCTGGATCAGGAGATGGGGGGCCATCCCGGTGTGTACGTATGGTCGACCCTTGAAGCCCCTAGATCATATCCAGTAACACTCGGTATTGTTGCTAACAATCCTCATCACTCTTCCGGATCATATCCACCAACTCCAAGTGTTGACGTTGTCGATCCTCCTCTGATGAGGACCAACCAGTTGATCACAATTCGGTTAAGATTGGAAAAAATCCAGATCCTTTAACCATTCATGGAGGACCAATGACAAGAGCTAAAGCTAAAAGGATGAAAGAAGCCATAACTTGTTTAATGGAAAGCATTTTGAAGGAGCAAGCTAGTCAAGATTTGGTCAAGGTTCTAAGGATGCAAGAAGAGTATAAAATGGTTAACATGTTTCAAACAAGTCCAAATCCTGAAGACAAGAGTCCAGTCTTGTTAGAATGAAGTATTCTAGCCTATCTTGAAGAATAAAAGGCCATTCAGCCATGTTGGGTTTTGTGGGCCTATTTTATAATTAGTTTGGGTTTAATTATGTTGGGTTTTGTGGGCTTATTTTCTGATTAGTTTGGGTTTTAATTGTGTTGGGTTTTGTGGGCTTATTTTATGAATAGTTTGGGTTTTTGTGTTGGGTTTTATTTTGTTAAGTGTGAGTTCATGTGTTCTTTGATTAGGAATAAGGAGTTATAAAGGATGAATACTTTATGGCCATTATTCATGGTCTAAATGTCATTTAGTGGGAGGTTACACATTTAATGGGCAGTTATATTTGTTTTGTATTGTCCTTGGCATTCGTTCTATATAAACAAGGCTGTTTTTTCTATGTCAGGGCAGAGATTTGAGTAATATAAACTTATTTGAGCACTTTATGAGTGTTTTGTTTTTAAGTTCTTGCATGAACTTTGGAACTTATCAAGCTTATTCAGCTTGTGGCGTTCAACAACCTCAAAAATCTTTGTTTTGCCTTTAAACTTATCAAACTTCATAGTTTGTGACGTTATGGGGAAATCAATGTGATGTTTTAATTAGCTTTTATCATCATTCCATTGATAAAGTGATTAGAATAGTTTCTCTTACTTCAATCTTGAACGATCGGGTTTGTTTCAATTAGTTGGAGGGTGTTAAATTGCATTCCATATGTATCATAACTCTTTAGCTATTGGGGTGTATGGTTGCTAAGTTAATGATTTCCATCATTTTGGTATCAGAGCTTGGCTCAAGTTTGAGGTTTGCATATCCAATTATTTGTTGTTCTTTTAGTTTTTTTTATCACTTTCTTTTCTTCTTCATCTTATAGCACCGTATCTATAATTCATCTTAATTGTTGAGCTTTTTGAGGTTATTATCATTTTTCTTTGTTTTCCGCCAAAAAAAAGGAAAAAAAAAACAACAAAAAAACAACAACAAAAGTATTGCGGATTCAAAGAATTCTTACAAAATTCTAAAAATCTTTCTTTGTTCATATCATTCTTGTTTCGGTTTGGGAAATATTTAAATATTGTCTTCTTAACCAAAACAAACAAAATTCTTGTTGGGAGAGAAATTGATATTTCAGTTCTAATTTTTGTTTACTTTAAGTGGCCTACCTTTTGTTTGTTTTTTTTAGACCTACCCAATTTCACTCCGTTGAATTTGCCATAATCTGAATTGTTTGTTTAAAAGGACCTTAGTTAATCTAAGAACCCAAAGAACAAAACAAGAGAGGTAAAAGGCAAGGGTGGTGAGATTAGCATCGAGAAAAGCCAAATAATTGTGTGAAACACGAATGGTGTAAATCAATTCTTTGAGAAAAACACGTAAGGGAGTGATTGTGAGGCTGTTCTAACTTTTTTTTTTCAGGTTTTAAACATGCCTAACAAAGATAAAGAAGTGAGTTCTTCCACAAATGATCAAGTGATTCAAGCAATGCAGCACAAATTTGAACGTATGTTCAAAGTGATGAGAGATGTAGGATATCGTCTAGAAAGACATGATGAAGCAATTACCAGATTGCAAAGAGAACCACGACGTGGAAGACAACCAGTCTTTGTCAATGATGTATATGATGATGAAGAAGACACGGATGATGGCCAAGCTACCATAATTGGTCTAGATGTTAATCCTAGAAGACAAGCTAGGAGAGGACGTTTTGATGGTGTGGACCGCAACATAGGCAGCATCAAAATGAAAATTCATCCTTTTCAAGGGAAGAACAATCTGGATGCCTATTTAGAATGGGGACGAAAAGTGGAGTTGATCTTTGAATGTCATAACTACTCCGAAGAGAAAAAGGTAAAAGTAGCTGCTGTTGAATTTTGTGATTATGCTATTGTTTGGTGGGATCAATTGTGTAAAGACAGGCGTAGAAATGGTGAAAGACCCGTAGAGACTTGGTTGGAGATGAAACAAATCATGAGGAGGAGATTTGTCCCTAGCCATTACTATAGGGATTTGCATCAACGGTTACAAACTTTGACACAAGGTTCCATGAGTGTAGAAGAATATCACAAGGAAATGGAGATAGCCATGATAAGGGCTAATGTGGAGGAGGACCGTGAGGCCACCATGGCTCGGTTTTTGAGTGGGTTAAACAAGAACATTGTTGATCTTGTGGAGTTGCAACATTATGTGGAGATTGAGGACATGGTGGGTGTGGCCATGAAGATTGAAAGGCAACTCAAAACAAAAGGCATCAGGTATGATTCAAAACCTTATTCAGGTTCTTCTTCTTCTTGGAAACCGAATTGGAGTAAAAAGGATGATAAACCTATTGTTAAGCCTAAAATTGATGAAACTAAAAGAAAAAATGAAATAGGCAGCAAGGGTAGAGGTGAGAATCAACCTAATCAAACTAGAGGCATTAAGTGTTTTAAGTGCCTTGGACATGGTCATGTGGCACTTGAATGTCTTAATAAAAGGGCAATGATCATGAGGGATGGGACAGTTGAATCAGAAAGTGAGAGAGAGGATGAAGATGACATGCCACACTTAGAAGATGCTAGTGATGTAGAGTATGCTAGTGGAGAAAATTTGGTTGTACAACGCACACTTAGTTTGCAAATTAAAAATAATGAACATGGTGAGCAACATGAAAATTTGTTTCATACTCATTGTTTGATTGCTAACAAGTTGTGTAATGTGATTGTTGATAGTGGAAGTTGTACAAATGTGGCAAGTACCTTACTTGCAGAGAAACTGAAATTACCTACTATTAAACATCCAAAACCTTATAAGTTACAATGGTTGAATGATAGTGGTGTTGTGAAGGTAAATCGGCAAGTGTTAATTTCTTTTTCAATTGGTAGATATAAGGATGATGTTTGGTGTGATGTGGTACATATGTATGCTGGTCACATGTTATTGGGGAGACCATGGCAATATGATCGAAGGGTAATGCATTATGGGTTTAAGAACCGTTATTCTTTGATCATGGAGGGACAGAAATACCAACTTGGACCTTTACCTCCAAAGACAATTTTTGAAGACCAGATGCGCATAAAACAGCAATATGAAGAGCTTGAATCTTTATTAGCTGAAACTTTGGGAAGGGAGCAAGAAAGAGAGAAAAAAAAAAAAGGTGAGTTGAGTGGTAAAAATGAGAGCAATGGGAAACACAATGGGAGAGAAAACAAGGAAAGCTTGAGTGAAAGAAAAAATGAGTGTTTATGCAAAAATGTGTGATGTGAAGAAAGCATTAACCATGAGGCATCCCTTACTTGTACTTATGTACAAGGATGTTTTAATTGTTTCTAACGAAATTAACAAGAGTTTGCCTAGTGTTATTGTTGATCTTTTACAGAAAAATGAGGATCTCTTTCCCGAAGATGTTTCTATTGGTTTGCCACCAATTAGAGGAATTGAACATCAAATTGATTTCATTCCGGGTGCAAGCATACCAAATAGGCCAGCATATAGATGCAACCCCGAAGAGACCAAGGAAATCCAAAAGCAAGTAAGTGATCTTATGGAAAAGGGATATGTACGTGAAAGCATGAGTCCATGTGCGGTTCCAGTTTCGTTGGTACCTAAAAATGATGGTTCTTGGAGAATGTGTGTTGATTGTCGAGCCATCAACAAAATCACGGTAAAGTATAGACATCATATCCCTAGGTTAGATGATATGTTGGATGAATTGCATGGTTCTTGTGTGTTTTCAAAGATTGATTTGAAATCTGGATATCATCAAATAAGAATACATGAGGGTAAAGAATGGAAAACCACTTTCAAAACTAAACATGGTCTATATGAATGGTTAGTAATGCCTTTTGGCCTAACTAACGCACCTAGTACTTTTATGAGATTGATGAACCATGTTTTGCGTGCTTACATTGAAAAGTTTGTAGTAGTTTATTTTGATGATATACTTGTGTATATCAAAAATTTAGACGAGCATGTAACACATTTAAAGGCTGTTTTTGATGTGCTTAGAAAAGAAAAGTTATATGCTAATCTAAAGAAATGCATTTTTTGCATTAATGAACTTACTTTTCTTGGTTATGTTGTTAATGATAAAGGAATACATGTTGATCAAGAAAAAGTGAAAGTAATTAGGGAGTGGTCGAAACCCACTTGTGTTAGTAATGTAAGGAGTTTTCATGGTCTTGCTAGCTTTTATAGGAGATTCATTAAGGATTTTTCTACCATTGCTGCACCATTAACTGAATGTATCAAAAAGAATGTGGGATTTAGGTGGGGTAAAGAAAAAGATGATGCTTTTAATTTGCTTAAAACAAACTTAGTTCAGCACCTTTGCTTGCTTTGCCTAACTTTGCTAAAACTTTTGAGATTGAGTGTGATGCAAGTGGAATAGGTATTGGAGGAGTCTTAATGCAAGAGGGCAAACCCATTGCATTCTTTAGTGAGAAGCTAAGTGGAGCAAGTCTTAACTACCCGATGTATGATAAGGAGTTTTATGCCTTGGTGAGAGTGTTAGAGACATGGCAGCACTATCTTTGGTATAAGGAATTCATTATACACACCGATCATGAGTCCTTAAAATATCTCAAAGGACAAGGAAAGCTAAGCCGTAGGCATGCAAAATGGGTGGAGTTTATTGAATCATTTCCATACATCATCAAGTACAAACAAGGTAAAGAGAATGTGGTTGTCGATGCTCTTTCTAGAAGGCATGCTCTAATTTCTAAACTTGATGCAAAATTATTGGGTTTTGAGTACATTAAAGACTTATACAATTCTGACTTTGATTTTGCTAATGTTTATGGGGCATGTGAGCAAGGGGGTTTTGACAATTTCTTTAGGCATGATGGTTTTCTTTTCAAAGAAAACAAGCTGTGTGTTCCTAGATGTTCAATGAGAGATTTACTTGTAAGAGAGGCACATAGTGGTGGGTTAATGGGGCGTTTTGGAGTAAAAAAGACTTTGGGTGTGTTAAGTGATCATTTCTTTTGGCCACATATGAAAATAGACGTTGAGAGAATATGTGAGAGATGCATTACTTGCAAACGAGCTAAATCTAAAGTAATGCCTCATGGGCTGTATACTCCTCTTCCTATACCTAGTGAGCCTTGGGTTGATATATCAATGGACTTTGTCTTGGGATTACCTAGGTCAAAAGGGGGGAGAGATTCTATTTTTGTTGTTGTTGACAGGTTCAGCAAGATGGCGCATTTCATTCCTTGCCACAAAACAGATGATGCAACATTTGTTGCGTGGCTGTTCTTCAGAGAAATTGTGAGGTTACACGGAATTACAAGGACAATTGTGAGTGATAGAGATGTGAAGTTCCTTAGCCACTTTTGGAAAACGCTTTGGAGAAAGTTGGGTACAAAGCTGCTGTATTCAACCACTTGTCATCCATAAACAGATGGACAAACAGAGGTGGTAAACAGAACTTTATCAACGCTTTTAAGGGCCATAATTCAAAGGAATTTGAAGAATTGGGAGGAATATTTGCCACATGTGGAGTTTGCTTATAATCAAAGTATGCATGCTACAACAAACCAATCACCATTTGAAGTTGTGTACGGGTTCAATCCATTATCTCCTATGGATTTACTACATTTACCTTTGGAAAGAGCTAATTTGGATGGTAAGCAAAAAGTTGATTTTGTCAAAGTCTTGCATGAAAAGGTGCGCACACAAATTGAAAAGAAAACTCTACAATATGAGAAGCAACACAACAAGGGCTGAAAGCAAGTAGTATTTGAACCTGGTGATTGGGTTTGGGTACACTTGAGGAAGGAAATATTTCCTAGCCAACGAAAGTCTAAACTCATGCCAAGAGGGGATGGACCATTTCGAGTCCTTCAAAGAATCAATGACAATGCATACAAGCTGGAACTACCAAGTGAATATGGCAATGTTAGTGCAATTTTCAATGTTTCTGATTTGTCTTTGTTTGATGTAAGTGATGAAGGTGCTGATTCGAGGACGAATCCTTTCGAGGAAAGGGGGAATGATGAGGACCAGCCAGTTGATCACAATTCGGCTAAGGTTGGAAAAGATCCAGATCCTTTAACCATTCATAGAGGACCAATGACAAGAGCTAAAGCTAAAAGGATGAAAGAAGCCATAACTTGTTTAATGGAAAGCATTTTGAAGGAGCAAGCTAGTCAAGATTTGGTCAAGGTTCTAAGGATGCAAGAAGAGTATAAAATGGTTAACATGTTTCAAACAAGTCCAAATCCTGAAGACAAGAGTCCAGCCTTGTTAGAATGAAGTATTCTAGCCTATCTTGAAGAATAAAAGGCCATTCAGCCATGTTGGGCTTTGTGGGCCTATTTTATAATTAGTTTGGGTTTAATTATGTTGGGTTTTGTGGGCTTATTTTCTGATTAGTTTGGGTTTTAATTGTGTTGGGTTTTGTGGGCTTATTTTATGAATAGTTTGGGTTTTTGTATTGGGTTTTATTTTGTTAAGTGTGAGTTCATGTGTTCTTTGATTAGGAATAAAGAGTTACAAAGGTTGAATACTTTATGGCCATTATTCATGGTCTAAATGTCATTTAGTGGGAGGTTACACATTTAATGGGCAGTTATATTTGTTTTGTATTGTCCTTGGCCTTTGTTCTATATAAACAAGGCTGTTTTTTTCTATGTAAGGGCAGAGATTTAAGTAATATAAACTTATTTGAGCCTTTTGTGAGTGTTTTGTTTTTAAGTTCTTGCATGAACTTTGGAACTTATCAAGCTTATTCAGTTTGTGGTGTTCAACAACCTCAAAAATCTTTGTTTTGCCTTTAAACTTATCAAACTTCATAGTTTGTGGCGTTATGGGGAAATCAAAGTGTTGTTCTAATTAGTTTTTATCATCATTTCATTGATAAAGTGATTAGAATAGTTTCTCTTACTTCAATCTTGAACGATCGGGTTTGTTTCAATTAGTTTGAGGGTGTTAAATTGCATTCCATATGTATCATAGCTCTTTAGCTATTGGGATGTATGGTTGCTAAGTTAATGATTTCCATCATCCTCACTCTTCTGGAGGGCTTCACGCACATCGTTCAACATATCTGCCCACGGAGCCAGAAATCATGTCTACATTGTTAGTACAAAACTATCAACACGTGTTAATAAAAAACACTAAACTTTGTTTTCAACTTACCTCTCCATCACGTCCAACGGCCCCACGAGAATCCCCTGTAGATGTACCATGTCCGGGGGTGGTAAACCAAACCCGCCTATGCCTATGCCTATGCCTTTGTCGTTGAGGGTCTGTCTCATATTCCTTACTGTCACTGGGCCTTAAACCCCCAGCAGCGGGCTGAGATCCCTCACTGTCACTAGTCCTGTCTGTTAAACCCCCACCCTCTGTACCACTGATCTCGCCAAAGGTAGTCTGATCAGGGACCGGATGGGGCATATAATCCCTACCATCTTCTACATACAAGCTCCCCCCTCGTTTAGCCCGACATTGTACAGTGCCTGTCTCTCAGCTGGTGTCGGCACCAGTTCCTTCATCACAAACATCTGAAATATTATTTAGAACAATGTAATTGTACAAATACTAACTAATAAAAACATTAACAAATTAAATACATACCCTGGCTTTGAAAATCTTTGTCAGCTTCTTCTCTTTCGGTTGTTTGGTCAACTCCCACTTTAAAATACGGGGAGTCAAATCAGTAACCCTCCGAGCACCTAACTCTTTGGTCAAATCAGGGATCACCTCGAAAGCAAATATCGACATCAAAGATAAGTACGATAAGTATCCATAATATTTAGGACACCAACAATAAACTACAATTTGTAGTTCGAATTTCTTACCAATAGGGCGTGAGATAGACCGTATATGTTGTAGGTCTCCACCGTGTGTACGTTAGCGCCCTTTTCTTGCTGGCGTCGCTCGAACCTGTCTCGTCGCCCGTCAAACGCATGTTTTAATGAGTAAATAGAATGCATGTACATGTGGGCACCCCAAGGGAACGCGTCAAACATATTGAGATCCTCAACCAGCCGAAACTGCCAAACTGGAATCTTGAATCTCTTATCCACCCATCAGTATCCAGTTCAGCATATATATGAGGCAGAGCTTGACAGTATCGTACGCCTTTCCGAACTCTGCGCCAGTGACAACACCCCTAATCTCCTCCAACAACACCTCATCGACTCCAGGAAAGTACCGCTGATGTATGCCATTTTCCACTGCTGCATACTTGGTCGTGTCTGGTACAACTCCAAACCGTAGTCCGGTGACCAGACAAAATTCCAGCTTCGAAAACCTCACTAACTGGTTCCCTAACATGAACTGCATCTCATCTGTTGGGCTGTTATGATACAACTCCCTCAAAAGCAACCGATGGATAATACCACCCGAAAACTTCATCTCTCGATGTATCGTCAGGAAATGCCCGAAACATGACGCCATGAACCGACGCCAATCTTCATCTGTAAATTCTGTAGGGACATGGTTCAGCACGTCGTCTATATGGCCAAGGGCATCAAAATGGTTGTGTCGAGTCAATTTGCCCTCGTACCAGTCTCCTTCTGCAGTTTTAAGCGAATCCCTCAACCTATTTCTTATATGCAATGTAACAGAAATACAACATCATTAAACAGAACAAATTTCGTAACCAAAATTAAAAGTCTGGATCCAATGTAAAAACAGCTCGGTCCTAAAACAAAAAGGCTCGATCCCAGGAAAAAAAAGCTCGACCATTTTAAAAAAAAGCTCGATCCTATGACAAAAATGCTCGATCCCATAACACAAAAGCTCGATCCAAGGACAAAAAAGCTCGACCTTTTAAAAAAAACTCGATCCTATGAAAAAATGCTCAATCTCATAACAAAATAGCTCGATCCTATGTAAAAAAAGCTCGATCCTGTGTAAAAAAAGCTCGATCCTAGGGTGAAAAAGCTCGATTCAATGTAAAAAAAACTCGATCCTATTCAGAAAACGCTAGAACCCTTATATATAAAAAAAGCTCGACCTACCAAAACCTAATTATTTCACGAAATTTAGAAAAAATCTCAATCCTATGAACAAATAGGCTTGATCCTATGTAAGAAAAGCTATATTTATTTAAAAAAAAGCTCGATGTCATGATGAAAAAGTTCGATCCAATGAAAAAAAAGCTCGAACCTATTGAAAAAAGCTCGAATCCTTTTCAAAAAAGCTCGATCCCTTTCAAAAAAGCTCGATCCAATTCAAAATAAGCTCGAACCTATTGAAAAAAGCTTGAATCCTTTTTTAAAAAGCTCGATCCCTTTCAAAAAAGCTCGATCCCTTTCAAAAAGGCTCGATCCAATTCAAAAAAACCTCGACTCTATTGAAAAAGGTCGATTCCTTTCAAAAAAGCTCGATCCAATTAAAAAAAAGCTCGAAACATTACAAAATAAGCTCGACTTACCAAAACCTAATTTTCACAAAAATAAAAGGTCGACTCAACAACAAATAAGCTCGATTCTCTTACAAAAAGTTTTGATACCCAGATTTCATCTTCCTCAACTGATATTCAACCAAATTACAAACCCTAACCTAAACCACAACCATTCTCACATCTCTATTTTAACCGGTTTTTACAATTCCTATCAACAAAACTCAATTCTAGCATGTAATGCAAGTTAACAACAACAAAAACGATGAAAAAAAATTATCTTACATTTCTCAATCGCAACTGTTCTCGTGTAATCTCGTTCCGGTCACTTCACCGTCGATTAGTTTCCTGTCGGTTTGACCGTTGCTTCTCTCTGACTTAGAAAACGATAAATTCCTTACTGTTTTAATATTTCGGGGTATTTTCGTCACTTTAAATGGTGTCTTTCAAACATACATTAGTAAGTGGTGATATTTGCACAACACCCCCCTCAAATAGTACCAATAATTTTTTAACCCCTACAATAAATCCAAAAGCTATGAAACAAAGATTTAAAATCCCTTTTGAGTTCAAAAATATCACAAAACAAATTAGTTTTCTATTTTTATTTAAACAAGAAAAATATATTTAAAGTTTAAATAGATCCAAAAGCTATGAAACAAAGATTTAAAATCCCTTTTGAGTTCAAAAATATCACAAAACAAATTAGTTTTCTATTTTTATTTAAACAAGAAAAATATATTTAAAGTTTAAATAGCATATTCATATTTAAATAAGTAAATTGTACAACTTTTTTTTTTATGATTTATCAACCTAGACTAAACACAAACTCATTTCAAGAAAAAAAAAGGGGGGGGGGGGGCGCATATAAAAAAAAATGTCAAAGAAAATATGTCAAAATTTGTCTTTGATCTAAACGTTAAAACAGTAAACAGAATCTTAACATTTATTCCACAAATTCACGATGAAATTAACCTAATCCCCATTTTATTCCAAAAAATTATTTATTTATTTAAAATTTCAATTTCCATTTATTTCTTTATTTCCTCAATTGATTTATTCTTTATTCGATTTCTTGTTCATGTTTTTTTTTTGTTTCCTACTCTTAATATTTAAGCGATACTAGTTTCAAGTGAATGAAACTAGTGCATTTGTAACACAATATCATAGAGAAAAATAACCGTTTTCAAAATAAATATTTTTGGGGAACTTCTTTTTAAAAAAAAAAATCAAAATATCAATTAATTTAAAGATTACCATTGTAGTTTAGTCTCTATAAATCTTCCGCATTTAGCATAAGATCGAATCACATATAGTGTCGTCTCCTTTTTCTGTTAACCAAGATGTAAATCTACCTACAAAACTTAAAGAAAAAAAAAGAAGCTCAAATAGAATTTGAAATTTACAGCTTACTTTCAAGTTTGTGTCAACGCCAATGAGAATGACAAGTTTGGTGTTTAAAAAATATTCTTTCTCTTAAGCCACCTAGGTTTAAAAAGCAATAATTTGTTTTCTCATAAAACACATGAATCACAAATCATATTATAATTTAGTAAGTCTAATCTTGTTAGAAGTCTTTTCCTTTTTATTTTATTACATAATACGTAAATTCCCATTTACCCCTAACTTAAAATAAATCAAATTTTCGGTCACAAAAAAAAAATCAAATTAAAAACTAAAGAGATGGATATCCACGGGAGAAAAGAGAAAAGAAAAGAATCAATGACATATTTTTTTCTTAAAAAAATAAAGGAATTAAAGACATAAATTAAAAGAAAAAATGATAAAAAGAAAGAAAAAATGATAAAAAGAAAGAAAAAATAAAACTGAAATAGAAAACATAAATGGATGCAAGCAACAAGAAACGACGGCGTTATTGACCGCCGGAGGTAACGCAGTTGATGCGAATGCGAACGACCATGTTTTTGACCAGAGGACTGAGGAGTGGAAGCGAAAGGAAACAATGGAACATAGGCCGAGTGCCATAACGTCACTGATCTTGTGAAGAACAAAAGAACTGGAGAAGCATGGAGTTTGAGAGGCGGTTGAAGTGGTCGATCCGTTCGTGGAAGATTCGTGAGGTCGGATCTGCATGCACGCTGCACATGTCGAAATATGCAAATACGGGCTCAGGATCTTCTGTGGATTTACCATTGCGATTTACATTGACAAAAGAAATTATATTTATTCAAGTCGAAATCTGTATATTGAAAATAAAAGAAAAATTAATTCACCCCCAAATCATTCACATCCTGTTGCTTGGTTTGATTTTGTCATTGTTTTATATTCGGTGGTGATGGTGACAATTGTGGTATTTGTTTGACAATGGTAGTAGTGTTTGAGGTGGTGCTTGAGACGGCGGTGACGGCAAGGGGAGGCAGCGATATAGATGGACCGTGGAAGAAGGCAGCAATGGAGATGGATGGCGTGGGAGACAACGGTTGGACGGGTACCCAAGTCGAATAGATGGAGATCCAATCTCCTCATATGGACGATGCAGATTGGATCTCTATATATATAAAAATCGTATTTTAATCTTTGTAGTTTGTCTTAATCTGCGTTTAGTCCACGGTTTTTTAGAATTGTAATTTTTAGTCTTTCTGTAACGGAATCCGTTAAAAGGACAAAATCTAACATGACAGATGTGTAAAATGACCATATTGCCCCTGATGAATGTTGCTCCTTTTGAAAAGGCTATAATACCCTTATTTTTGTCTTTTATGAGATCCATATTGGATCTCTACCATCCATCTTATTCAAATGGTTGGTCTGGATCTCTACATAAAAAAAAAATTAAAGTTGAAAATTAAAAAAAAATAAAGGGATTCCATTAATACTCAATACCAAATTACTAACAATATCATAATCTATCCAATTCAATCAATCCAAACCCAATTGAAAAACAAAAACAAAACCACCTTCAACATCAGATTCCATTTAGATTCAATACCAAATCAATAATTGGAAAATCAAAAACACATATCAGACCAATTCAGCAAACCCTAAATGAAACCCAGCCAAACTATCATCATCATTATCATCTAGTTCCATCATAATCAAACCCAATCATCATCACACCAAACAACAAACAAACAAAAATTAACTTGTTCATTGAAGCTGAAAATTCCAAATCTTCTTCTTCTTTGAACTTTCGTGGACCTCAACGAAGAGATCTGGAAACGGCGTGGAAACACCAGAACTTGTTCATCCTTTGTCTATGCCCCTCTTTTCTTCATTGTTGTCATCACCAAAGATGACGACGCCAAGCTCCACCTCAGATCCAACTCAAATACAAACCCCTAACCATAGCCACTGTCGCCGTCGGCACCACCACCCAAACACCATCTTACTTGCTGACACCACAGATCTCTCACTTTCTCGATCAATATCTTCTTTCTCTCGACCTCGTGTCTTTGATTTGGCCACCGTAGTTTAACAATGGGGGGTGTTTAGTGGGTTTCGACGGTGACACTGGTGGTGGGTTTCGATCTAGTGGCTTGTGCGTGGTTGGATTTATGGATGTTATGTGGGATTTTGGTGGGATCTATGGAGTTTTCGAGTGGTGGTGGTAGTTTTGATGATGATGATGGGTTTGGATGAATGGCGGTGGTCGTGATATTATGATGATGATAATGATGGTGATCGCAGTGGTGGTGGTGGTGGTAGATTTGGATGAATGAATTTCGATCTGGTGTTGAAGTTGGTGATGGATTTCGATTAGGGATGATGATGAGTTTGGTGGTGGTGGGTTTGTTTGAATGTGTTTGATTGAATGATGATGATGACCGAACGGTCTCAACCGTCTATCTCAATTTCAATATTCTTTTTTATTGATGATGATGATCGAACAGTCTCAACCGTTGATCTCAATTTCAATATTCTTTTTTATTTGTTTTTTAAGCAGTTTATAAATTACCATTATACCCTTTGGTTATATAAGATTCTAGAACCTCTGATGTCATTTTTCCTTTTTGCCCTCGTTGACCATCGTTGACTTGACGGAACCCTAACAAAATTGGATGGTAGGGACTCGAATACGTATTGTCAGAGAAAGAATGGACTAAAATTATAATTCTAAAAAACCGTGAACTAAACACAGATTAAGGCAAACTACGGGGACTAAAATACGATTTACCCTATAAAAATTCAATTTTTTTCTTAAATACTTTTCAAATTATATATTAGTATCTTTAACTATTTTTCTTTCTTTTTTAGACTGACACATGGTATATTCTAATTTAAAGACTAAAATACCCTAGAACTGTTACTTTGGACTAATAGTTGAATAGCATAAGGACCCATTTGATGTATTTTTGAAAGCTTAGGGACCAATGGTTCCAAAAAAGTAAACACATTTCAAAAATTGATCTTTCCTAAGATATTAGGGACTAAATTGATAATCCCAAAAAAAAGTATAGCTTTTTGTCGGCAGTAGATTTATACAATTGTTGTCGTCAACAACATCCATTAAATCTTCATCGATTGGAGGACACAACGACAACTTTAAAGAGATCATGGATGGTTTCAAGTTTCCAGAACAGTACTTTGAGGTGACTAGCTGAAAGCATGGAAACGATGTCGTCGCATGGAAGAAACCTTAAGTGAAACAATATAGTTTCCACTAATGAAGTTCCATGGCAAATCAACATTCCTACAACATGTTCTCTTATGTAGGACAAAAATGAAGGAACCATGGCCCATGTCGAACAATTTCTTTATTTTCTTATTTTGTTAATTTGGGTCTTTTATTATTTAGCAAGTTTATTTATTTTAGTTTGATTAGGAATTAAATTTAGGTTTTGGAAATAAATCAAACTTACCTTTTGGGTATAATTTGATCTTTGTTTTCCAATCAAGTTAGGAGTCATGAATCTTAGAATATTCTGATTAGTTTTGATCTTTTCCTGTTTTAGTCTTTTTTTAAGTAATATCGTATTCGAGTCGTATTATGATTAGTTTATTATAAATAGTCTTATTAGTTCCAATTATTGTAACTTTTAACCTTTGATTGATTTTAATAAAATCTTTCATTTATAACATTTATCTGTCGTGGATTCGACATGCTCTTTGAGGATTCGAGATCACCATTTTCTAACGACGATTAAGGAATGATGGCATCTGCATTGTGGTCCATGCTCGGGTAACTACCGGTCATTGTGTCAAGGTTCGTCTGAGTGTGCCTCAGGGTTTGACAAAGTGACCATTCTTATTTTTGCCATACCCCACTGCGTCATTTCATTAGCAAATGATGACCTGTTTGGGTACATCAACATCTTTGTCTGACTTGACAGTGACATCATTGCCTAGTTGCCATGTTGTAACCTAATCCTTGACGTGTCTATCCTCTTTAACTAGGGGTGAGCATTATCCCCCTCCTAAAATGAGACAAAGTGTCAAAAAATTAACTGAGGATTAAAAATTGACTATTGTAAATTTTATAAGTTTTTATACTTATTTTCCCCCTACTTTTATAAAAGAGAAAAAAAAAAAGAAATGGACGGATTTCCACCGTCCATCTTTAAAGATGTATGGTTGAGATCAAATTTTTTTAAGGTTATTGAAAAATAAAATTGAGGTGGAGATCTAGATTGAATCTTCACTAGATCCATCGATCTCCATGGAAATGGATTTTCATGAAGATACATAGGAGGGGGATTAGGAGTTCTCATTGCCGTAAAACAACTAAGGCAGTGAGCTTCCTCAGCCGCTCACGTTCACGACTAGAGGAAGCTGGAACACACATACACATCTCTTCATAACTGCTTCGTTCGAACATAGCCATTGGGTTGAGGGGAAGGCTAAAGGCTTTTAGCCTTCCCTTAGCCGTGAACAGTGACGGCATGAGAGGCTTGTTACACCCATTTTATGGTGAGAAGAAGCTCAAGCCTCGAGCTCTTTCTCTCATGGATATTGTGAGATCCTAATAGATCCCCATGGATCTAGCAGATATATAAATTAGATCTTTACCATTCATCTTTCAAGCATCATCCTTCTCATGAAAACAGAACAAGAAGACTTGATAGGTTATAATGGACGTTGTGAATGACTCGTTGTCAAGTCTAGTCTATCTCAACAATTCTCGCCAAGAACTTAACATCTTTCCCGTCGTTGGAGACACTACACTACAAAAAAATGTCTATTAGTGACGAACTATTTCTGACGGCGTTAATTGCCGTCGAAAATAGTACCTTTTCTGACGGTCATATTAGAGCGTCTGAAATGAGTCAAAATATAATACCACAATTCCGACGGTCGAATAACCATCGGAAATAGTCTTTATGCCATCGGAAATATGGAAAAAGTAATACAATATTTTCGACGGCCTTGAGGCCATCGGAAATAGTCCACATTTTCGAGGGTATTTTTTTTGCCGTCGGAAATAGTCTACATTTCCGACGGTATTTTTTGTGTCTTAGGAAATAGTCCATATTTCTGACGGTATTTTTTGTGCCGTCCGAAATGATAAAATTTAATTCAAATTAGTTTTAAGGGTAATTACGCTATCGAAAATGAAGTACTATTTTCTATATTATTTGTTATGGCATTGTCATTGAAAAATAATAATTAATTTGTTATTATAATATTAATTAATAAATTATAATTGAATGTATTTGATAATTTTTCCACTAAAAAAATATGACTTGTAGATCAATATTTTAAATGTATCACTATGTATGTTATTTTTTATTTATAACTATTTGTTTTCCGAAATCACTCACTTAAATTTTTCGTCAAATATTTTGATTTAATTTTGAATTTTTCAAATAATATGTCATAGATAATGTAAAAGAACAAAAATTAAAATTTATGATGATCACTGTAAAAAAGAATAGACAATAGGGACCCGACTTTAGGAACAAAACAATGAGACTAATAAGAAGACTACTTTATGTGTATATTTAACTAAATTAAATAAATATAAAATATAGCAAAATTATTAATAATTACAAGAATAATTAGTTATTTATAATTAAGTTTAATGACACTACTATATCATATTTTTTGAAAAAAAAAAACTCTAATAATTTTATTTAATATCTATTTGATTATCATACAAAGTAATTATAAATTTTACTGAACTAAGTTTAAATTATTAATTTTTTTAGTAAAATGTTGATTATAAAAAATAAAATCAACAAGGATATAATATACGTATCATATTTCAAGATAAAGTAGGAAAATGTAATTTCCTATCAAGTAAAGGAAGTATTTTAATAAAAATATTATTTTCTAAAACAACATCAATAGTTATATTTAAATATTGTACAAAAAATATATTTAATTAACATATCAATAGATTATATATAAATAATATGTAAAAAATATCAGATATAAATTTATAGCAAAACGGTAAGAGTAACATTTACTATCTATCATTACGTGTTCAAGCCACATGAAATGCATAGAAATAGTTGGGTGGCGCACATCTTTTTTTTTCATTAAACTTTCACCTCTGATTACTATTACCAACGATATTTTTATTTTTTCCGACGGCATTTAGCCGTCGGAAAAGACCATTTTTTTTTGTAGTGCCACCAACTAACACAACACATCTAGCATATGTTGTGTTTGTAATTCTTCTGTTCATCATATGAAGACAAGGCAATTTGTCTATGTAGACATTCAATTTCGGTCTTTCTTTTCTCAATTTTGTCATTTTGATCTCAATTTTTACGGCTTTTAGATCTATTTTTTGCTTCCTATTTTATGTCTGGTTTCTTGTGTTATCTGTTTGGTTGATCATACACGTTTGATTTCGATCTTTCTTTGTTTCATTTATCTAGCTACATAAAAACCTCTAATTAATGTCGGTGAAGATCTTTTACCGCATGTTAAGAACTAGCAAAAAATGGTGAATTTGATCATCGTTGAGGCACCGAAGTTTGTTAACGATAGTCCTGAGCGAGCAAATATTCAAAGTTGCAAGGTGTTTTCCCATTCGAATATAATGAAACGCTATCATCATAGAAAGAAAGTTAGCGGGAAGTTGTAGGATGTTGCTGAACTCTAGTAGGAAGCTGCACAACTCAAAATAGTTTCAACCAATATAAATCATGAAGAGAAATGACATTAATACAACGAAAAAGGTTACTAAGTTTTCAAATAGACAACTTTTATTTTGAAGGAAATCATCGTTGTATTGTGTAAATTTGATATTAACACGGCTGGGATTCATGAAATAGGCGATATCAGTAAGATAACATGAGATGGTCTTTGTGGAAGTGTCTAAAACACCCGTCATAAAAAAAAAATTCATCAAAATTGGAGAAACGTCGGGGTTGGATTCCATGAAAGGTCTGATAACTAATGACACTCTATGACCATTTATAGAAATATGTCGTTTAATCTAGAAAAACAGACAAGAAATAAGAGAATATATCCAGGACAGTAGTGGACAATAGCAAAGAAAAATAATCTTCTAATTTTACATAATATTTTGGACAAAATCAATTTAAAGTCGGTTAGAATACCTTTGGGAGGCAATTACAATTAAAATTACTGGTGACAAGAAGAAACAAAAATATGCTAACAATGTATGGGATTCGATTAATACAAAACTAACATGCATATGCACATAATTAATTCGAATAACCTAAACATGTTTCTATATCATGATTAATCAAACCCTAATATACATAATATTACCCATGTCAATTCAAGAGAAAATAAGTACATCGAGAAAGCGGAAGCGTACCTGAATCCATTGCCGAAGGTTGGTGGATGGGTTGTGATCTTCCAAATTATTACGATATTTCTTGAACCCTGCATTGTTCTATTTTGCTTTGTTGATGAGGATACGGACAAAACAAAAGCATCGTGTAATTTGGGGATCATAACCCTAAATATATATAATAATCAGATTATTATATATTTTGCTATTTCTAATTTGGCTAATTTGGCCCCTCATCAAATTATAAATAACACTGGTATCTACACATTAATTCCATGAAAATTATACTCTTAAACCTTAATGCATTAAATCTTAATTAGATCGCTTTAATTTAAGCTTAAACAAAAGATAGCACAAAACATTTAATATTTACAAATCGGATGGATTCTTAATGAAGTGTTCATATTGATGCTTTACATAAATAGAAGCTTGGAGTTTTTTTAAGAGCATAGCAAGTACATGTGTTGATTATCTTGATTTGAAATCTATTGCGCCTGAAGTAGCTAAGGAATGTAGATGTATGCTCGTTGCAATTGTTGCCAAAGAAAAGACATTAAAGAAATTAGGGACAAAATTAGTGTAAAATGCCTTGAGAGAATTTAAACTCCTTTTTCGAAGAGTTTTGAGAGAATTACAAATGAGGTATGTACAAGTATAAAGTTGAGTTATGATTATCTAGAAAATAAAGAGCTCAAACCGAGTTTCTTGCTTTGTATTGCTAGATGCACCCATGATGCTTCCTTTCGTGACTTGTTCATATATACATTATACCATACTTGTTCATCAAGACTATGGAAGAAGCATGGTGTACTGTATATACGCCGGTCAACAAATTCAAGGCCATTTTTTGTTGACAAACGCTTCTAAGGGGTGAAACATTTCCTGTTATGGCATTCATTCTAATAACAAAATGTTTATTATTCATGATTCTTCAAAGAGGGTTAAGGGAATTAGAAGAAGGTATGTACAATTATAAAGTTGAGTTATGATTATCTAGAAAATAAAGATTTCAAACATAATTTGTTGTTTTGTAGTTGCATGGGATACATCCAAGATGTTTCCATTTGAGAGTTGATCATATATGGATTTGTTTCTGGGTTAATTTAACATAATCAACACTATGGAATAAGCATTGTGACAGGTTTGAAAAATTGGCCTAGGCGATCGCCCCTATTATATAGCCTAATCAGCCTGTCTAGGTAGTGAGACGCAAAATTGGCACCAGACGTTGTTTATGTGATAATTACTCATTTTGACATCATTATTTCTTTCATAAGATAGTCTTGCAGAAGTGCCTAAAACATCAACCATTAATAATGAGTAAAGTTAGGGTGGGGTTTCCATAAAAAGTATGATAATAATGAGTTAGGACATTGTGTGACCATTTGAAAAAACCGGTCGTTGTATCCGAAAAAGTAAATTGACAAGAATGAGGAGACTGTATGAAAAATTATACTTCTAGTTTTATATAATATCTGGAAAGAAATCAATTTGGTTCGGTTGGAATACGTTTATGAGAAGATTGCAAGGGATTAAAATTAATGCTGACAACATGAAACAACAATTTGCTAACAAATCATATGGATTTTCAAAGTAATTTTCTTATTGATGATTTACATGAAGTAGAAGCTTGGAGTATTTTAAAAAAGTAGGTACGTGTGTTAATCATTTTGATTTAAAATCCATAGAAGTAGCTAAGGAATGTGTTGGTATGCATATTACTGTTTTTACCATAAAAAAACATTTTAAAAAAACCGTAGACAAAATGAGTGGTAAAATGCATCAAGAGAATTGAAAATTTTGGAGGAATTGCAAAAAAGGTATATATACAAATATAATGTTGAGTTATAATTATAAAGAAACTAAGGATCTCAAGCAGATTTT
Organism: Dipteronia dyeriana; assembly: GCA_032871835.1. Taxonomy (NCBI): domain Eukaryota; kingdom Viridiplantae; phylum Streptophyta; class Magnoliopsida; order Sapindales; family Sapindaceae; genus Dipteronia; species Dipteronia dyeriana. The sequence continues at coordinate 24,407,129 of CM065302.1, forward strand.
CTAGATTTATAGTCGCATGGGGTCGATTTTAGACTTGTTCATATGTGAATTTGGTTTTGGCTAATTTGACAATATCAACACCAAAGAAGAAGCACTACGTAATAAATATACATGCTACTTCTTTGTTGCAAAATGATTCTAAGGGTGAAACATTCTTTGTTCGTGGCATTCTTACTAACAACGAAATATTTACTATACATGTTGTTTGTGACATAGCTAGATCAATTGCATATTGAGATCATCATGCGACTATCGTTATAGATGATGTTATTCCGCAGTCATGGGCAAACATGATATCTCGAGAAAATACACTTTAATCACGTTACATAATTGTGGTTAGCTTTCTGAAGATCTACCATTTGTTTACTCAAAACTTAAGTTTCTTTATATGAAACCTAAAACAATCATTTTAAGTAATCCTCTATAAAAATTTTAAGCATATGTTGAGTTTCAAGTTTTACATTTAGTTGAAATGGATTAACGATTCTTCTATGATTTAAAGAAATTGGGGTGTTTGATTGCGAAAACATGGAATATTTTTTTTCTATTAGGAAGCAAGATGATGCCAACAACACTGAAGTGATTTAGTTCAGTCAGTTACACATTCTGAAACTAAAGAATTTGCCATGGCTCAGAAGTTTATGCTGCAAAGTGAAGACATTTTCGGCATTACAATTGACAACTGATACACAGTCAATGTTCAATAAATTGGCCTAGGCGGTCTCCCCGTTTATGTTATAATCGGCATGCCTACCTTCATGAAGAGACTGCATGAAAGAAAGAAAGGAAGAAAGAAAAAAAAGATACTTCTAATTTTTGATAATATTTGAGATGGAATCAATTTGGAGTTGGTAGGAATACAATTGGGAGGTGATTGCAAGTGATTAAAATTGCTGCTGACAACAAGAAACAATAATGTGTTAACAAATCAGATGGACTTCCATTGTAATTTTCTCATTTATGATTTACATCAATCAAAACCCTTTGGTCAATCAAACCTCGATGATCAATCAGATTCTACAGAGGAGAAGTGACCGCAGTAGCTACATAAAAATTAGAAGTAACATGTACCGAGGAACTAACCAATCTAAAAATAGAATCATCGATTGAAACCCGCTAGCTATTCAAATCCTTTTGATCAATCTGTTCTAGGAATAGAATTCATCCCCTCAATCGACACAAAATCTATTGAAGAATAAACCACATCCGAATCAGAGTAAAATTATTCATAAAAATCTCTAATTAAAGTCAGGGAAGATCTTTTACCGCATGTTAAGAACTGGCAAAAAATGGTGAATCTGATCATCATTAAGGCCTCGAAGTTTGTTGATGATAATCTTGAGCAAGAAAATAGTCACAGTTGCAAGGTAATTTCCCATTCGAATTTATTGAAACACTATCAGCATAGAAAGTTATTAAGAAGTTGAAGGATGTTGTTGCACTCTAGTAAGAAGCTGCACAATTCAAGACATTTTCAACCAGTACAAATCATGAAGAGAAATGTCATTAATACAACGAAGAAGGTTACTAAGCTTTTGAATAGACAACATCTATTTTGAAGGAAATCATTGTTGTATTGTGTAAATCTGAAGTTAACATGGTTGGGATTCATGAAATGGGCGACTAAGACAACATGAGATAGTCTTTGTGGAAACGTCTAAAACACCCGTCATAAAACAAATATTTAGCAAAAATTGGAGAAAAGTCGGGGTTCGATTTCCATGAAAAGTCTGATAATTGATGAGCAATGACACTGTATAACCATTTGAAGAAATAAGTCTTTTAATCAAGAAAAACAGACAAGAAATAGGAGATTATATCCAGGGCAACAGTGGACAATAGTGAAGAAAAAAAATCTTCTAATTTTATATAATATTTTGGACATAATCAATTTAAAGTCGGTAGGGATACCTTTGGGAGGCAATTGCAAGGGATTAAAATTACTGCTGACAACAAGAAACAAAAATTTGATAACAAATCAGATGGATTCTTAATGAAGTGTTCACATTGATGCTTTACATTAAGTAGAAGCTTGGAGTCCTTTTAAAAGCATAGCAGGTAAGTGTGTTGATCATCCTACTTTGAAATCTATAGCGCCTGAAATAGCTAAGGAATGTGTATGCTCATTGCAATTGTTACCATAAAAAAGACATTAAAAAAAATCAAGGACAAAATGAGTGGAAAAATGCCCTGAGAGAATTTAAAAATACTTTTTCAAAGAGTTTTGAGGGAGTTACAAATGAGGTATGTACAAGTATAAAGTTGAGTTACGATTATCTAGAAAATAAAGAGCTCAAACCGAGTTTCTTACTTTGAAGTCACTAGATGCACCCATGATGCTTCCATTCAAGACTTGTTCATATGTACATTATACCATATGATATGAACCTCACCAAGAGCAGTGAGACCCGGAACCAATATATGGTAACGAATGATCGTTTTCTAACCAAGTTTACAAACAAAAATGTTATCGGACCGCGACACGTTACCTATAAGGAGGTAAGAACCAATGGTATCAAGAAAATTGTAGACGTCACACTCAAGAATAGGAAAGAAGGTGAGTGATAAGTCAAGGTTGGAACGCCACAAGGTAGAACCTTGATGAGTTCACAAGTTCTATGAAGAACCAAAGAGAAAATTCTCTCAAATTTATTTCAATTCAAAATCTATTCTCAAATTACATCAATTGGTCCCTTTTATACTAAAAATATCTAAGACCTAAAAGGGAATAAATATTAGGCAATTAATGTCTTACAATCATGAAAATAAATGCAAACAAATTTAGGAAATAAGTAAATACTAAACTAGCAACTATTGACTTGCTTCCTAATTGGAAAGCTAAATCTGGAAACAAAGCAGCCCCTTAATTTGGGAAACAAATAAACTATTATTCTTTGAAAATTAAAAGAAAATAAATCAGTCAAAGTTGACTATTCTCCTAGCTTATGCCACACGCCCAAGTCTTCCTTATTCGGCCCAATCCATTGTCTTGATGACATTAATTAAGGCTTGGTCTTCATGTGAGCCGAATTTGAACTTTAACAACTCAGAATCAGCTCATAAATAAATGCTTCTTTGATCCTATTGCTTTCATGTAATTGGCCCAACTGGAATATGCAATGGATCCTTTGGTGACGCTTCTTGATTCTCATCATTCCCCCTATTCTCATCATTCCCCCTCTTCAAAATGATTCGTTCTCGAATCTTCACCATAATATTGTTGATAGTCTGCACCATGAAATATGGTTCCCCTCTTTTATCTTTGTTTGATGAATCACTTTTGAAAGACATATTATTTCTTGTTATATCAATGCTCGGAATCAAAAAAAGAAAAAGAAATAGTTGTTATAAGTTCAACCACACAACCTAAAAAAAATGTATTTTTTTTAATATAAAGAATCTGATAATTTTTTTTTTGTAACGGATCTGATTTTTTTTATTAAGATCGAACAGAAAAAAAATAGACGAAGAAGAACAAGGATAGATTAAACCTGATTTAGAAGCCTAAGCTCTGATACCAACTGATATGAACCTCACCAAGAGCAGTGAGACCCGGAACCAATATATGGTAACGAAGGATCGTTTTCTAACCAAGTTTACAAACAAAAATGTTATCGGACCACGACCCGTTACCTATAAGGAGGTAAGAACCAACGGTATCAAGAAAATTGTAGACGCCACACTCAAGAATAGGAAAGAATGTGAGCGATAAGTCAAGGTTGGAACGCCACAAGGTAGAACCTTGATAAGTTCACAAGTTCTATGAAGAACCAAAGAGAAAATTCTCTCAAATTTATTTCAATTCAAAATCTATTCTCAAATTACATCAATTGGTCCATTTTATACTAAAAATATCTAAGACCTAAAAGGGAATAAATATTAGACAATTAATGCCTTACAATCATGAAAATAAATGCAAACAAATTTAAGAAATAAGTAAATAGTAAACTAGCAGCTATTGACTTGCTTCCTAATTGGAAAGCTAAATCTGTAAACAAATCAGCCCCTTAATTTGGGAAACAAATCAACTATTATTATTTGAAAATTAAAAGGAAATAAATCAGCCAAAGTTGACTATTCTCCTAGCTTGTGCCACACACCCAAGTCTTTCTTATTTAGCCCAATCCATTGTCTTGGTGACATTAATTAAGGCTTGGTCTTTATGTGAGCCGAATTTGAACTTTAACAACTCAGAATCAGCCCATAAATAAATGCTTCTTTGATCCTATTGCTTTCATGTAATTGGCCCAACTGGAATATGCAATGGATTCTTTGGTGACGCTTCTTGATTCTCATCACCATACTTGTTCATCAACACTATGGAAAAGCATGGTGTATTGTATATATGTCGGTCAAAAAATTCAAGGCCATTTTTTGTTGTTAAACGTTTCTAAGGGGTGAAACATTCCACTTTTATCTAGCTTGAGAAAAACCTCTAATTAAAGTCGGGGAAGATCTTTTGTTGCAGGTTAAGAATTGATAAAAAATGGTGAATCTGATCATCGTTGAGGCCTCGAAGTTTGCTAACAATAATCCTGAGCGAGCAAATATTCATCGTTGCAAGGTGTTTCCCATTCGAATTTAATAAAACGCTGTCAGCATAGAAAGAAAGTTATTGGGAAATTGAATAATGTTGTTGAACTCTAGAAAGAAGCTGTACAATTCAAAACAGTTTAAACCAGTATAACTTATGAAGACAAATGACAATCGTACAATGAAAATGGTTACTAAGCTGTTGAATAGACAACTTCTATTTTGAAGGAAATCACTGTTGTATTGTGCAAATCTGATGTTAACATGGTTAGGATCCATAAAATAGGCGATATCGGTAAGACAACATGAAATAGTCTTTGTGGAAGTGTCTAAACCACCTGTCATAAAAAAACATATTCAACAAATATTGGAGAAAAATCGGGGTTGGATTTCCATGAAAGGTCTGATAATGGACAAGTAATGATACTATATGACCATTTAAAGAAATAGGTTGTTTAATCCGGAAAAACGGATAAGAAATAGGATATTATATCCAGGGCAGCAATGGACAATAGTGAAGAACAGAATTTTCATTTACCCAAAAAAAAAGAACAGAATTTTCTAATTTTATATAATATTTTTAGCAAAATCAATCTATAGTCGGTAAGAATACCCTTAGGGGGCAATTGCAAGGAATTAAAATCGCTGATGACAATAAGAAATAAAAATGTGTAACAAATCAGATGGATTCTTAATGAAGTGATCACATTGATGTTGTACATTAAGTAGAAGCTTGGAGTCATTTTAAGAGCATATTAGGTACGTGTGTTGATCATTCTGATTTGAAATCTATAGCGCCTGAAGTAGCTAAGGAATGTAGATGTATGCTCGTTGCAATTGTCGCCATAGAAAAGACATTAAAAAAATCAAGAAAAAAATGAGTGGAAAACTGCCTTGAGAGAATTAAAAACTCCTTTTTCGAAGAGTTGTAAGGGAATTACAAATGAGGTATGTACAAGTATAAAGTTGAGTTACGATTATCTAGAAAATAAAGAGCTCAAACCGAGTTTCTTGCTTTGCAGTCGCTAGATGCACCCATGATGCTTCCATTCAAGACTTGTTCATATATACATTATACCATACTTGTTCATCAACACTATGGAAAAGCATGGTGTATTGTATATATGTCGGTAAACAAATTCAAGGCCATTTTTTGTTGTTAAACGTTTCTATGGGGTGAAACATTCCACTTTTATCTAGCTTGAGAAAAACCTCTAATTAAAGTCGGGGAAGATCTTTTGTTGCATGTTAAGAATTGACAAAAAATGGTGAATCTGATCACCGTTGAGGCCTTGAAGTTTGTTAACGATAGTCCTAAGCGAGCAAATATTCACAGTTGCAAGGTGTTTTCCCATTCGAATTTAATGAAACGCTATCAACATAGAAAGAAAGTTATTAGGAAGTTGAAGGATGTTGTTGAACTCAAGTAAGGAGTTGCACAATTCAAAATAGTTTCATTAATCCAATGAAAAAGTTACTAAGCTTTCGAATAGACAACATCAATTTTGAAGGAAATCATTGTTGTGCTGTATAAATATGATGTTATCATGGTTGAGATTTATGAAATAGGTGACATCGGTAAGAGAACATGAGATAGTCTTTGTGGAAGTGTCTAAAACACCCGTCATAAGAAAAAAATATTCAGCAAATATTGGAGAAAAATCGGGGTTGGATTTCCATGAAAGGTCTGATAATGGACAAGCAATGATACTATATGACCATTTAAAGAAATAGGTTGTTTAATCCAGAAAAACGGATCAGAAATAGGATATTATATCCATGGCAGTAGTGGACAATAGTGAAGAAAAGATTCTTCTAATTTTATATAATATTTTTAGCAAAATCAATCTTTAGTCGGAAAGAATACATTTAGGGGGCAATTGCAAGGAATTAAAATCGCCGATGAAAATAAGAAATAAAAATGTGTTAACAAATCAGATGGATTCTTAATGAAGTGATCACATTGACGTTGTACATTAAGTAGAAGCTTGGAGTCTTTTTAAGAGCATAACATTTACGTGTGTTGATCATCCTAATTTGAAATCTATAGCACCTGAAGTAGCTAAGGAATGTAAAGGTATGATCGTTGCAATTGTTACCACAAAAAAGAGATTAAAAAATCAGGGACAAAATGAGTAGAAAATGCCTTCAGAGAATTTAAAACTCCTTCTTCGAAGAGTTTTGAGGGAATTAGAAAGGAGGTATGTATAGGTATAAAGTTGAGTTACGATTATCTAGAAAATAAAGAGCTCAAATCGAGTTTCTTGCTTTGTAGTCACTAGACACACCCATGATGCTTCCATACCATACTTGTTCATATATACATTATACCATACTTGTTCATCAACACTATGGAATAAGCATGGTGTATTGTATATACGCTGGTCAACAAACTCATGGCAATTTTTTGTAGATAAACGCTTCTAAGGGGTGAAACATTCCCTGTTATGGCATTCATTATGACATCGAAATTTATATTATTCATGATTCTTCAAAGAGGTTTGAGGGAATTGCAATGAAGGTATGTACAATATAAATTTGAGTTATGATTATCTAGAAAATAAAGAGTTCAAGTAGAATTTCTTATTTTATAGTCACATGAGATGCATCCAAGATGTATCCATTTGAGACTAGTTTTTATATGGATTTGTTTTTGGACGAATTTAACATAATCAACACTATGGAAGAAGTATTGTGAAATGTTTGAACAATGGGCCTACGTGATCGCCCCGATTATGGCCTAATCAGCCTGCCTAGGTAGAGGGGTGTATAATCAGCACTAGATGCCGTTTAGGTGATAATTACTTTTTTTGGCGTCTTTATCTCTTTCATAAGATAATCTTGTAGTAGTACCTAAACATCGGTCATTAAAAATATTTTACAAGAAATTGAAGAAAAGTTAGGGTAGAGTTTCCATAAAAAGTCTGATAATAATGATTAAGGGCATTGTATGACCATTTGAAAAAACAGGTCGTTATATCCAGAAAAGTATATTGACAAGAATGAGGAGACTATATGAAAAAATATACTTCTAGTTTTAGATAATATCCAGGATTAAATCAATTTGGAGTCAGTTGGAATACATTTGAGAGGCGATTGCAAGAGATTAAAACTACCGCTGACAACATGAAACGACAATGTGTTAACAAATCATAAGGATTTTCAAAGTAATTTTCTTATTGATGATTTACATGAAGTAGAATCTTGAAGTCTTTTTAAAATGTAGGTACGTGTGTTAATCATTTTGATTTAAAATCCATAGAAGTAGCTAAGGAATGTATAGGTATGCATATTACCGTTGTTACCATAACAAATACATTTAAAAAACCATAGACAAACTGAGTGGGAAATTACATTGAGAGAATTAAAATTTTTGGAGGAATTGCAATGGAGGAATATATATATATAAACTTGAGATATAATTATCTAGAAACTAGAGATCTCAAGCAGAATTTCTAGATTTATAGTCGCATGGGGTGCACATGTAATGCTTCCATTTGAGACTTGTTCATATATGTATTTGGTTTTGGCTAATTTGACAATATCAACACCATGGAAGAAGAACTATGTAATGTATGTAAAAGCTACTTCTTTGTTGTTAAATGCTTCTAAGGATGAAACATTCTCTTTTCATGGCATTCTTACTAACAACGAAATATTTGCTATGCATGATGTTATTTGTGACATAACTAGATCAATTGCGATTATCGTTACAAATGATGTTATTCCGCAATCTTGGGAAAAACATGATATCTCGAGAAAATGCACTTCAATCGTGTTACATAATTATGGTTAGCTTTCTGAAGATCTACCATTTGTTTACTCAAAACTTAAGTTTCTTTATGTGAAGCCTAAAACAATCATTTTCAGTAATCCTCTATAATTTTTTTTAAGCATATGTTGAGTTTCAAGTTTTACATTTAGTTGAAATGGATTAACAATTCTTCTGTGATTTGAAGAAATTGGGGTGTTTAATTGCGAGAACATGGAAAAGTTTTTTGCTATTAGGAAGCAAGATGATGCCAACAGCACTAAAGTGATTTAGTTCAGTCAATTACACATTTTGAAACTAAAGAATTTGTCACGGCTCAAAATTGGCCTAGGCGGTCACCCCATTTATGGTATAATTGGCATGCCTACTTTCATGAGGAGACTGCATGAAAGAAAGAAAGGAAGAAAGAATAAAGAAGATACTTCTAATTTTTGATAATATTTTAGATGGAATCAATTTGGAGTTGGTAGGAATACAGTTGGAAGGTGATTGCAAGTGATTAAAATTGCTGCTGGCAACAAGAAACAATAATGTGTTAACAAATCAGATGGACTTTCATTGTAATTTTCTCATTTATGATTTACATCAATCGAAACCCTTTGGTCAATCAAACCTCACTGATCAATCAGATTCTATAGAGGAGAAGTGACCACAGTAGCTATAGAAAAATTAGAAGTAACATTGTTCCTATATAGAAATAGAATCATCAATCAAAACCTATTGGTTGTTGAAATATATATATATATATATATATATATATATATATATATATATAAAATTCTTTTCTTATCGGTATGCACTGATGGAATTATATAAGGATATTGAATGTGAACTACTCATTTATAAAAGAGCTTTGACAAGTGTATACATACCAAGTCAAAGTACGTAAATTGAGTGGTTCACATTCAATATACTTATATAATTTCATCGGTGCGTATTTATATAAATATTTTTGTGTATATATAATTATATATATAAAGAGAGAATAGCAATTGTTACAAATTTATTATAAGCAGTGAAGGATCATCCACTATATATGTCTAAAAATCTAATCGTTACAAATTTATTATAGCAGTGAAGGATCATCCACTATAAATGTCTAAAAATCTAATCGTTACAAATTTATTATAAGCAGTGAAGGATCATCCACTATATGCGTCTAAAAATCTAATCGTTACAAATTATTATAAGCTGTGAAGGATCATCCACGATATATGTCTAAAAATCTAATTACATTCAAGATTTCAAACCGATTTTTTCTACTTTGTTTTAGATATTAAACGTACTTTCTTTTTCCATTGTTACAATGGCCAATGAGTTTGTAATGAAGGATGGGACGACCATAAAGACTGTAATTATCGATAAAAATGACTCGACGGTGACTGATTGTTGGAATCTATTTTTGTAAGAGTGTGAAACGATTATTGGTTTCGACACCAAGTGGTCATATGTGTCTGCCCTTAAAGATGATAAAATGAAATGGAAACACGAATCGTCATACCCAGGTTTTGCAGTAGAACTTGTTGTTTGATAGTGAAGCTTGCAGACGATCAGAGTGCTAGAAAAGCTTAGGAGTTTTCTTTGTAACAAGGACATTATCTTTGCTGGTGTTCATATACAAAAGACCTTGAAAAGCTGCAAAAAGGGTACGGATTCGAAGTACGAAACTTCGTGGATTTAAGCCAACTTGCTGCCAAAGTAAAAAACAAGCCTTGTTTCAGTGTGTGCGGTGTCTGGGAGTTACCCACTTATGTTTTGTACTATTATAGGATGCAATCAAGCTATTGGTTTGAAGACGATGAGGAGGCTAATTTTATGCGAGTACGTTTAGTACTGGAACACAGGTCGTGAATGCAGCTACTGATCCTGAAGATGCTTGTTGTTGTTGTAGCCCATCTTCAAGCCCAATCCAAGCCAAATGATGAGATGGGTTGAAGCCATCAGAGCCCAAGATCATTCTGCTCCCAACTTGGCCCGCAACTTACTCAATACGGGGTCGTTTCATGCCTTATCAGAATTATGTGGCTGAGTCAGGATTTTCTGCTGACTTGGAAGCTTTTGGTTGGCCATCTCGTGTGAGCTGGACTTATCTGATAACGGGTATAAAAACGTAGCGATAGAGAGTGAATGGATTATTCTGATTTCTAGGTTTTTTGATTATTTTCTCCGAAGCTTTCTCTCTCTCGGTTGTTCTTTGTGTTCTTGGTGTTTATCTTGTATTTGATGCTTCTCTGTAGTGAATCTCGGTGAGAGGTAGAAGGATAAAAGAGAGAGTAGATTCTTGTGCATCTACTGATACTATTTTTTTTGTATTTTGGGTTATTGTCTCAGTTTTGAGTATGTTGAAATAGGTCAGTTGGTCGAGTAAGTAGTAGATCTGGGTTCTGGACTCCTTTTGAGGGCATTCTTGTGTCTATAATCTGGTTTCTTCTTTGTAAGGGTTGTTCTTGTGTTATTTATGGGTTGTAAAGGCTGTAAGGATATTATATATAGTGATAACCACGATAATCTGTGTAGTGATTCTTTACTATTTTTGTTTATCTGTTTATGATTACTATTGTTTCTCTGTTTTTCATTCGTGTTAGATCAATTAGATTTAATTAAATTGATAGTTGGTTTTAGCAGTAAATTTGTCTGTCAATTTCTTTTGAAAAGTTAATTATTTGACAGGTTAAGTTGGGATCTTGTGTTGACGAAGATCCTAACACTTGTGTTGCCTACAAAGATTGCAAAACTATTTCTATTGGTATGAGAATTGAAAAAGCGGTGAACCGGTCTTTTTTTGGTTTTTTTTTTTGGTAATTAATTAAGGGTTTGTGAGGGGCACATTGCCTTTAATGATGTAAGTGTGATGACAGATAGGTTTTTCTCTTATTTTCTCCATTTAAATGATTCTCTTAGTGCAAAATTATGCTTAAAAATGTAAGTTTTGTTTCCAGATGTTCTATAATGTTAACTCTCATTTCGGTTTGTGTTTAATTTGCGTGTAATATTTTGGTATTCCGTTTTTTACTTGAAATTTCATTTTCTATTATTTCACAATTTATGATTTGATATGTTACAGTTTATGTTTTATGAATGTTTTTATTGATATCTGTTAGTATTCGCCTATTCGGTGATAGGTAAAGCACTACTAACACTGAAGACAAGGATTAAGTTGAGAGATGATTTGATCTCCTGTGTTAATCTTGTGATACAAATTACAAACAGAGAAGCCTATTTACAGACATTTTATGTCGGTTTATGTAAGGCAATCGGTTGTGATAACTAATACAATTTTTAACAAATTGAAGTTTCTAGTAGAAAAGTTACAACTCATAAAAAATTATTTTAAGTTGGTAATAATTATTATAACTCGTAAAAAGATTTTGAGATATTCGATACGAATATACACATATAATTATAAAAAATTGATTTTTAAAAAACATATAAAATAAATTAATATCATTCTTTTATTTATCAAATGATTATTAGATAAATGATTATTAGTATAACAGTGATAATTTTTTATTGTCCAAATTAATAGTAATCGGGACAATTATCTTTTTTTTTTATCTAGATAAAATAGTCCAGACTTTTAATGAATGACATGTTTTTTTTTAAATTTATCACTCTGAATAGATTGTCAACCTGTTTGATTTTAATGATAAAATGTTTTAAAAATGAGATTTTCTCCTTTACGATCCAAGTTTTTTTTCTTTTCACACTCTTTTTATAAACACATTCATTATAAAAATTTAAATTTTAAAAAATTAGAAATACCAGTCATTTTTTCCATAACTAAACATTTTTCTCTTTTAAAACTATTTTTTTTAAAACACTTCATCATAAAAACCTAAATTTGAATAAAAATCAATTTGTTTCAAAATTATTAATATTATTTAATTGAATACTATAATTTGAGAAGAAAATTATTCATTCATTCGATCATCGTCTAGTCAAAAAAGGCAAATAAAAGGGTTGCTAAGTTTTTGAAATTTTTTTCTTCATTTTACTTTTAAAAAAAAAAAAATTGTTAAGAGTCAACAACACTTGAACAAAATAATCTTTTTTTTTGTTCTTATTCTTTATATAAGTAAACAAAAAATCAGCAAAAATCACACTTTAAAAAGAATTGCATGTTTCTTATTGTAAACCATTCTCATCACTTCGGAATTAAATAAAATTTTAATGATTTTGAAAAAAATATTTTAGGGTTTGAGAAACACGAAAAGATTAAAAAAATACATCGAACTCTAGCAATATTATTCAGTAGTGTATTTAGAATTTCTTTGTACTTGTTAGTAATTTTAATTAGAATAAAATTGTCATATAATAAAAAAAAATGGAGTGTAAAATAAATAGCGTCACTCTTAAAAATAAGTAATTTGACATTTATACCCTTATTACAATTAATTGTTATGTATTATCATTTTATATGATGCAATAAACTAAATAAACATAATTAAAAAAATCATAAACCATTTTTATGTAATGATGATAAGATATTATTCACGATTAAGATATGATAAATAATTATTTAAAAAAAAAATATGATAAATAATGATTTAGAAATAATTTTGATTTAATATATATATATATATATATATATATATATATATATATATATATATAATTGGATGTTCAACTGTTAAAGGTGACATTATGATTAATATATTTTGTAAGCTTAACATAAGTAATAATATGTTAAAAGTAATAAATTTGTATAATATAAAGTTGAAAATATATTATCTTCAAGAGGATAATGTTATTTGCGGGTTTTGTATGCGTTACTTCCCCAAATTTGAAATATAGTAATAATTAAATCATTTAATAATATAATACCTTAATTCCATTTGTTAGAGCATCTCTAATACTCTCCCTTAAAGATTCTCTTATTTAAGGGTATATGTTATTGCAATGGACCATTAAGGGAGTATGTGCTTCAACAATACTCCATTAAATGGTCCCTTTACTAATTTTTATTATTATTTAAATGTTAGATATTGTATTTAATAAATATTAGATATTGTTTGGCCCCTTTAATAATCTTAAATAGTTAAAGTCCAATTTAAGGGGCCTGAAAACACCCATTAATTAATAAAGTAAACTCGACCAGAACACAATTAAGGAAGTCATTTAGGAACCTGTTGAAACTGTAAAACTACATTTACTCTCTTAATTAAGCTAAGAAATGTTTTCAAGAGAGATTGTTGGAGATGCTCTTACAACTTAAGACTGTCATTTGTTACAACTTTAGAGCATCTCTCCAAAAGTCTCCCTTAGAGATCCTCTTATTTATGGGTAGGTGTTGTTGTAAGGGACCATTAAAAGGCATGTGTTCCAAGAATACTCACGTAAATGACTCTTTTATAATTTTTTGTTATTATTTCATGTGGAACCATTTATTTTTTATATACTCATGAACCATATTTATTTTTTATATATGGAGTCCACTTAATTAAGGAAGGCTGAAGCCACCCCTTAATTAAGGAGTGAGCTCCACTCTATTCTAATTAAGGAAGTCATCAAGGGATCACTTGGAGCTGTAAAAATTGCAGCTCCTCCCTTAATTAAGCTATGCGACTTGATTAAGTGATCTCTTAGTTTATAATTTTTTATTATTAATTTATGTGAAGCCTACTTATTTTTTATTATTATTTTATATACTCATGAACTATATTTCTCTTTTATATGTGAAGCTCACTTAATTATTGGAGACTTAAGCCACCCCTTGATTAGGGGAGTGAGCTCCTCTATATTATAATTAAGGAAGTCATTAAGGGATCTCTTAGAGCTGTACAGAACAATGCTTTGGTACTGACCAGTCTATACCCAAAATTCTGATCCCACCAATGGGAGTGTAGCACGTGGCTCAATTTGTAAAATAAATGTAAAAAGTAAAAGAAAAAAGATTACGTGCTACACTTCCATTTATGAGGTTAGTATTTTGGGTACTGACTAGTCAATACCCGATCATTGTTCAGCTGTAAATGCAACTCCTTCCTTAATTAAACTAAGGGCTTGATTAGGGGATCCCTTGTTGAGTTGGAGATACTCTTAATAGCACGGATACAGGGATACAGGGATACAGTAAATCTCCAAAATCTAGGATACGACATTATACGTCAATTAAAGTAATATATATTTATATTTTATAATAATAATTATATATGAAAACATAATCCAATAATTCATTCCAAACATATTCTCAATATACATATGTCACAAAATCCATAAGTCATAACTTACTACAAAATCCAAATAAATGTGCTCAACAATTTTGCTTTATTATTTAAATTAGTAAAGTTACTCCTTATATATTAAAGGGTAATTGCACAATGTCCCCTGACGTTTGGAAACATGTCACGAATATGATAGTTTGGGCCTACTCATATAAAACCTAACTGACCTTTGATAAATGTTCCACACATCCCTTTCCGAAAATGTCATATGATTATAATAAAGACCAGATTGAGTGTGCAATTGCCGATGCTTATGCCACCTACAAGATTGCCAAAAGATTGCTGTCCGAAGAAATTGTTCCTAAAACATTTGATCCTGTATCGTGGTGATTGATTGATTGTAGGACAATTTAGAAAAAAAAAATATTCTATTTTATTTGGATTTAAATTATTTATTTCTTTTATTTATGGGGTTTGATATGTGTTGTTTTATCCTTTTTAGGAAAGAATAATTTAATTTAATGATTTCCAAGAAATGTATTACAAATATAATGGGAATATTGTAAATAAAATGTCAAATCAAACTCTCTTATTTAAACGATCAACAAAAAACATTCATCGTCATTAATTGACTTTATTTAAATCCATCAAAATATGATTATTTAATATTTATTATAAAATGAATAAAAAAATAAAATATAATAATAACAGTAAAATTAATTTATTAAAAAATTATCAAATATATTACAATTAAAAAAAATAAAATCTATTAGACTAAAAAGGCAAACAATATTTAATATAGAAATAAAAACTATAGAGAAGACAATATCGATATGGATATATGTCCATAGCATCTTCTCCATATATGTATATTTTATATTTTAAATAATTTATTTTAAAATTTATTTTTTATGATTTTATTGTTTATTTGTAGTATATTTTTATATAAAGTTTTAATTTTTTATTAAAAGAATTTTATTTTTATTTCCTAAAAAAAAATTTGTATATATTTTTCCATTATTTGTTTTTAGTTCACTTATATTAAAAGCCATTTAAATAATATTTTTTCTTGATATAGTCATTTAAATAATAAAAATATATTGTATTTAATTAAAGTCAATTTATAGCGGGTTGGGCTAAGGTGCCTCATTCATGAACCAGTTGTTGTAGTATTTCATAATGGGCCTTCTCTTTAATTAGTGTTTATACATAAACTATAAAGAAGTATATTGCACGGTTATTTCAACAGCTTAATGATGATTTCTTCTATTTCTTGTTTCCATTTTGGATGTTCTAGTCAAGTTATGTGTAATTGTACTTGTTTGGTCTTTATTACTACAAAATTTGAGAAATATAATTAATACACAAATAAAGTTTCATTACAACCCCAGTTAGTTCTATCAAAACTAAAATATAATGCACGTACACTAGTTAAGATCGGTGGTATATTGGACACCTTTGCCATCCCTACACTTATTAATAATTCGCCTTTTTTTTTTTTTTACTTTGCCACCATACACATCATTCATATTTTGTTCCGCCCCTCTTATTGGAACTTCTAAATCCGTCATGCCTAGCTAAAATTAGCAGTGTATTAATTAAGTCACTGAAATCATCTTATGTGAAATGAAATTAAAATTATATATACAACTTAATATAATAAGAACAAGTATCATAACACATTAGCACTGGAGAAAAACCTATCTGTAATCTACTTGGCACCCAACAAGTTTTATTTAGGGATAGGCTTCAATTTATTCTTATTTAGTTTTTTTCAAAGGAGAGTTTTGTAAGGTCCGGCTATAGAAATATACCTAAGACCCAAGATCAAAAATTTACCCAAGCCCATCTAAACCAACAATCCATTTGCTTTTATCAGGCCCAAGCCCAAACATAAAGACTCATTTTTGAAGCAGATATGTATTTAAAAAAAAAAGAAAAAAAGATGCAGCTGTGGCATTTTGGGGGATTAAAGGTGGCGAGGTGTCAAAGGGGGGACAAAAAGAAATAGAAAGAAGAAAGAATGAGAGCTGGTGTAGTGGTGTGTGTGAGCGTGTGACGGTGTGAGAGATAGAGAGCTAGAGAGGTCAAGTTAAGAAAGAAAGAAAAACAGAAACAAAGGATGAGAGAAACAACAGTGAAAACAAAAGAGAAGCTGATCGTTAGAGAGAGAGAGAGAGAGAAGCAGATTTCGGTTGGGCAACAAACAGAGAAAGAAAGAGATATGCACCATCAGATGATTATAGGATCAACTCAGAAGGAGATAACTTTGTAAACCGAATCCAGTCTCAGTTCAGATTTTAGCAAGGAATATTGTGAGTAGAGTCCTGCTTTATTTTGTAATTAAGTTAAGTGTTTTTATTAATCATTAGAGTTGATTATTTAGAAATGCTTCAAAACAAATTATTTATTCATTTGTTCAAGTTATTTAACAGATTTCCAGATTATTGGACATGATATTAGCAAAAGAGGCGGCTATTAGAACTCATAATAGATTAATAAATTTGTAGAAGAATCTACAGGGTTTATTAAGAAGAATCAGATAAACAGAGAATAAAGTTTTATTTATTTATGATTAAGTTAATCATTATATGTTAGCTTTAATTACTTAAAGAACTATTAGAAATAAATGATTTATTCATTTATTTAGAAAGCAGATTTCCAATGATTTGAGATGTTTTAAAAAATGTGTTGAGTTCCAGAATCCAGAAATAGACTAGTTACAGAATTAACACTTAGAAAAAGAATAGTTCATATATGTTCAGACTGTCAGATTTTCAAATAAATTTCAAGATTTTAAGAAAGGTTTCCAGATTTTCAAATTCAAGTGTTTTTATGAGATTTTCAGAAAAAGAAAAAAAAAAGAATATTTATTCGTATTTTCAGAAAATTGTTTCTAAAGAATTATATTTAATTATGTTTAGAAAGCTAAAAGTATTTTCAAATATTGTTCAGATTTTAAGATATCATATATATACTCTCCCCGACAGATTATATTTGAATTATTAGCCTTTGTGGCTGCTCTGCACATGTGTGTGAGATTATTCTACACGTTCGATCAGATATTGATGTGGCATTTGGGGCTACTATCGATCGACGTGAATGTGAGATATTATATATATATATTACTTTGCACGTCTAATCAGATATCAGCGTGTATGCGAGATGATTAGTCTGCATGGATGATTAGATATCACTATATATGTGAGATATGTATTTCCCCTACTCTACTGGTGCGTTTGGTGCGTGTGATAAGATTGGATTATTTTTAAGACATGAGACTGGATTGGATTGGACTGAACTAATTATAATGTTTCCCGTGTTTGGTGCAACATTGGATATGACTAAAAATAGTGTTGTCCTGTGTTTTGTATGTGATAGGATTGGACATGACTAAAAATAGTGTTGTCCTGTGTTTTGTATGTGATAGGATTGGACAAAAATAATGTAATATCATGTTTGTTGAAAGTCTGGACTGGACTATAATTAAATTATTATTATTTTTTAATTCATGATTTTATCTTTTAAATAAAAATATTTAAATTTATTTAAATATTGAAATAACATTTAGAATATAATAATAGGTAAATTAATTTTAAATTTAGAATAAAATAAAATGAAAATTTTATTGTAAATTAATTTAACAACAGAATAGTTGAGTTTGTATGGATTAATTTAATCTTGCTAGCTACTTGTCATATCTAAGGTTTAATTAATGCAACAACTCTAAATCTTGGTGATATAACAGATTATATTTAGAACATCACTGTTTTGATTATTGTATTGAGATTTTACATAAAAAAAATGTCAAGTCTTTTTTTTTTCAACTAACTAAAAAAATGGGTCAATAATGAATTATGACAATACATGTCATATAATGTAACCTAGAGTCATATATAATTAACCTGTAAATTTGTAAGAACCAAAAGCAAATCCCAAAAAAAAAAAATTAAACAAATTCTTTAACATATCATATAAATACCAACTAAACATCACAATAATGTAACCAACGGTTATATATAATACATTTTGCACCATATTACAAATTTAAGTACATGAATTAAATTCACCACTGATTGATACAAGCAGCCCAAAAGTGACATCAACCATATATGATTACCTACATACAAAAGAACTAGTCAATAGCCACCAACTGCATATACTAGACAACTTCTAATGTTTGTGACTACCACTGCACATACTAAGGTTATCCAACAAGTGAATCCAAAAGGTTATGTTACCATCATTTGAGACCATCAAACATCAAAAGCACCACTAAGGAGTGATGCAACCAACTGCAATTTCTGCTCCTCATCTTGTTGTGCCTTAAATATTTCTGCAATTTCCGGTTTCTGCATAAACTTTTGCATTACAAGTATTTGGTCTGAGAGAGGAAGTCGCATTTGTTTGCAAATCATCAGCTATCACTCGATTTTCATTCATCTTGCTTTTTGCTAATAATTGACACATCTTGTCCAAGGTGTCAGTTGTTTTGTCAATTGCATCATTCATTACATTAGTGAATCTATCCATACTGCGAACAATCGGATCTCCTGATCTGGACCTTTTTCTACTCACTGGCTGAGATGAAGCTTGATTCATTTGTTGATTAGAATCAGTTTGATTAATTGACATAGGAGAAAAGTTTCCTGCTGGCATCTCAAATTCATTATCAAAGTTGTCATCCTCCTCCAAATCTGCTGCTAAGCTCTCAGAAGTATATGTCGTTTTTCCTGTAGCATGGTCTTTCCCAAATATATTAGCTAGCCTTTCATAGAGGGGAAACGGATTATCTCTCCATCCTTCTGCCTGTTTATGATGCTGGAAGAAGAATTAAAATGAGTAAACTACAAACATACAATTATTACATTGTTTGACATAGAATATTGAAAAAGAAAATTACTCTCACCTGTACATACGAATGCCATGCTTCGTTGCTATCAACTTCTACACATTTTCTCACACTGTTCCAACCAAACCCACTGGTATTTATCATGTCATATATCACTCCATATTGTTTTTTCCGAGTCTTGAGTTTGGACTCAATATGAGTAGTAGCTCTCAAACTACAATTCGGTAGAATAGTTGCTAATCGTAACTCAATATTTTCAGCGTTCCGGCTTTAAAAGAACCACTGTCTGCACGACCACCATTTGCTACAATTTCATCCATGATACCTAATAAAGTCTCTTCTTCTTCTTTCACCCATACACGTCTATTTCCTCTTCTTTCTTGCTCATTTATTTGGGTACACCCTCTAGCATCCATTCCTATACATACATAATAACAAAACACATACAACGAACCAAACCATCATGTAACATAACAAAGAAATCGTAAATAATTGAAGTACAAAATAGCTAATTAAAGTTAAACATAAAATTTAATAATAGCAAAAGATAATGTATTAATACATAACGTGCAAGTACATAAGATTAAATAGTCACACATTTATAGTTTTAAGGCAAACAACAATATTTACAAATCAAGATCAAGTAGATTGATTTCCTCCATTTGTATTGCTAGATTATCTCTCAATGTTGTCCAATATTTAGATGAAGAAGCTTGACCAATGAAATCATTATCTACTTCATCCTCATCAACTTCAATTACCTCGTGCTCTAATGGATATATTGCCATTTCTCTCCTAATAAGATTATGTAAAAGAGAACACACAACTATGATTTTACATTGTGTTTTTATCGGATAAAAGGATGGACTTCGCAAGATTGCCCAACGCTTTTTTAGTAGGCCAAAACAACGTTCAATAACATTTCGCGCTGATGCATGCTTCATGTTAAAGTATTCTTCATGGTTAATGGGTGCACAACCATCTCTCAATTTAGATAAATAATATCTTGTTCCTCTATATGGTGCTAGAAATCCTTCCCCATTTGTGTACCCACCGTTCACAAGGTAATAACAACCTAATAGTCATAAAGATTTAAAAAAAATTAAAAAATGTTCACTGCATTAATATTTTTTCTTATATTAATCATTTTACTAGTGCTTACCGGTGGGGACTTTCAACCCAGTTGGTCTAGATAATGCATCTCGAAGTACTCTAGAATCTGAAGCCGAACCCTCCCATCCGGGAACACAAATGTGAACAACATATCTCTAGAACAAGCACCTAATACATTTGTTGCAATTTCACATTTTCTTGTTCTAAAACGTGGTTTAGAAACTTCAGGTACATGCACTCTAATGTGTGTCCCATCCAAGGCCCCTAAACATGTCTATATATAAAAAAAATCTTAAGTGAGGGAAGTTTATAAAGATAAGAGAAACTAAAATTATTTGCTAGTTATATGTAGTGCTTACCTTAAACCTTTTCCACCTTTCATCAGTGCAATTTTCAGAAACATGGTCAGGTGAAACTAGTAGGCTATTGTGTAATTGTAGAACTGCACTTAAAACTGAATTGAAGTACCTACTAATTGTCTCCCCAGAACGATAAAACCTATTACGAATGGTTCGGTTTTTAACATAGTGAGCAAGTATGTGTAAGAATATGCACACTTGTTCCTCAACGGAAACCAAACCTTCAGTTTTCAACCTCCCAGTGTTACGAAGCAATTCACATAACATAGCAAACGTATTATAATGGTACTCCATTACATAATGCATAACTAAACCCATTGTAAGTAGATACAATCTTTGTAAATGTAACACTTGCGCAATTAAGAATAAGATAGTATCTTCTTGATCCATGCCATCCATAACTACTTCATAAAACAACAAGCGTTTGTCATACTTTTTGACTAAACTAAGATTAAAATAACACAAATGTAATTAAAATTAAATATCAAACAAAACATTATCTATAATTAAAAGTTTAAGGTTAGAGTGTTAGACAACCCATTAGATATATTGTTGTCAGTTGGTGTGATTATGATGTTGACAAATTCAATTCACTGTTATGGAAGATCATCAACAATCTCTACCTATTTCTAGCTTTTAATTATTATTTTTTTAAAGGAAAACTACAACACAATCACTATTAAACGATTCTCTCGATCAGGTGTTCTGTTCATATATATTCTTAATGAACTTATCGATTTTGTTAAGATACAGTCCGTGATCGATATCATGTTTTTTTAATAGCTTATTATTAGAAAAAAAGCTTTTGAAACAGAGCACCACAAACAATTGGTGCTAACAAAGAAAGCAACACCAGACCCATCCAATAAAAGAACAACACAGGAGAGCAAGACAAACACAGAAGCAAGCAAAATACAAGACAATAGAGGCACCCATAAACACCCAACCAACAGACAACCAAAATAAAACACAACCCTAGAGATCCTCACACATAAAAATCTCAAACACCCATAAACACCTAAATATGTGCAGTTCATAATTTAACTATTATACATTAAACATGTCCTTATGTATTTTATAGTAACTATCAGTGGCGAGGGAGGGGACAATAAGGCAATAATCTGTACAGGGTTCATTTTTTATTTCTTTTTTTGAAAAGGAATCCGAATAGTATTAATTTATTGATTTATCAACCCAGAACAAATTGATTGATTATTTTTTGATAATTTAAAACTATAAAAAAAGAAGAAGGAAGAGAGCAGGTACATAAATTGCATTTCGGTCAAAGTATTCTCCAACCAAACCTTGTTATATTCTTCTCTCAAAAATTTAATGGAAATTAATATAATAAAAATATTTAAACTTAAAGCAAACCTATTATCATAGATCTCATCATTACAGTTTTCATCGACCAAAAACAAAATGAATTATTATGCAGAATTAAAGCATGAGATCTGTTATGAACAATAGAACATGTCATATCTAGTATGAAAAATACAACGAATTGGAAAAATTCAAGAACAAAAAAAAAACCCTAAATCCAAATATTAAAAAACATCAATAAATTAGCAACAATTATCAAGAGTTCATAGATAAACAATTCACCTCAAAAACTATAGTCTTTATTTTATCAAAATACTTTCAACAGATTGTAGAGAATGATTTTGAGAAAACAGATGAGTGATTGAGGGAACTGAGAAGAGAAATTGTGAAAGTGAGAAGAGAGGGCTGAAAAATAGTGATGGGATAAATAATCCCGTTGATGTTGAGAGGATTATTTTATCCTGTTCTACCAGAATAAAAATGAGCACTAGACTAAATAATCCCGACTCATTAAATACACCAAACAAGGGATTAGACTAAAAATAGTCCAATCCTAGTCACATCCCGTCAAACAAACACACTCAACGTGTGCATTGAGATGTTTTGCCACTTATATGAGATATACCCTTGGATACTAGTTTGGTAAAGAGTTTTTAGATTTTATATATTACTGATTATGATAAGTAAAAGAAAAGATTTCAGATTATCAAGTATCAATTTTTATAAAATAAGAAATTGGTTTTATTATATTATATAGTATTTATAGAAAAATGTGTTTTAAACAAAAGATTTATAATTAGTTATCGGTTTATGTTACAGAACATTTAGAATGAATACAGATTCAGAAAGAGATTTAGAATTTAGAATGAGATATAAAAATGTTTTCGCGAGATTAAGTTGATTGTATTTTTTTTGTTGGCTAGTATAAATTTAAAATGAATTACGAGGGCTTTGATCCTTATTGATTATAGGGTACGTAGATGTTTGGATTGTAAATCTCAAACTCAAACCCACAAGAGAAATAAAAGAATAATATTTTCATAGGATTCCCTCGTACTCAAGATAGGAGTCGATACAGGTCCTATCAAATTTTGTTTTCCAACTAGTTTGTTTTTTGTCATTCAGTGAAGTTGTGAAAATGAGTTATCAACTGTTACGATAAATTATAATAAATCATTCAAAGAAAAGGAAAACACAAATTCAATGAGGACAAAAAAAATATACTATTACTTGAATCCTGGTGATTGCAAATAATGTGCCATGACAAATTTCAGAAAGGAAAAATAGCATAACTTACGAAAAAAAATCTAATTTTGTGCACGTAAACTGCACCACAATCTAATTTTATGCACGTAAACTGCAACACACGAAGCCATGAATGTGTTGAATGACCTATTGACGAAGCTGGCGATCAGGGAATGATATTAAAAGCGCCAGAACTGGAGCTGGGCATGACAGGGCGGATGAAAACTGGAAGAGCAAATTGCAGCTTGACACCACCAAATGTAGCAAATTCATTGGTGGAAGGAGAAGCAACCCGTCCTTGTGGCTTGCTTGAAAATATGAATTAAACCAATAAATTACAATGTGGGTGGATATATTTACGACACAATTGAAATTCATAAAAAGGAAAATAGTCAAATAACTTATAGTTGATATAGTCTTCCTATTTTAATTCCTCATGGGATTTGTGATTGTAGTAGGTCATAGCTAAAAGTGAAATGAGCAGTCCTGGATTATAATCCGAGCAAAGAGTTGGAATGTAGGGAGCCACTCTACTTCCCCATTGCTCTCCCCATAAGTAATTTTCCCCGCATTTCTTGCACACATGTATAGTTGGTGGTGCCAGCCCTCCTCCTCCTGCATATCCATCATATCTTTTAGTATATAAATATTACAATATAACCTAATTGTATGTATTGCAGAGTAATGAATAATTACTGAAGGAAAATGTGTGTTGAAACAAGGGAGGTGTCTGCTGAGCCCACTCCCCCAATAATTCCATGGGCATGGAATGGGAATGCTTGGAGAAACTTTGATTGGGAATTTGAAAGTAGTAGGAGGAGTAGAAGGTTTAAGTCCACAGCCAAAAGTAGATGATGGTGTTGTAATTGGTGGGCTAGTGAACACAAAGTTTTGAAAAACACTTTTATACAGAGCTCAACAATTTTATTATATTTTTGTTCTGTTTTTACTACATCAGATGCAGATACAGAACTCACATATTTATACCACTCCAAAAAAGACTTTTTGACTACTGCATTAACTAGCATACAGACAAGAATACAAATGCATTAACTCTAAGACTTCACTTT
Organism: Dipteronia dyeriana; assembly: GCA_032871835.1. Lineage (NCBI taxonomy): Eukaryota > Viridiplantae > Streptophyta > Magnoliopsida > Sapindales > Sapindaceae > Dipteronia > Dipteronia dyeriana. The sequence continues at coordinate 24,431,560 of CM065302.1, forward strand.
CAATGAGACTTTCTTTCTTCCCAATGCATCTTTTTGTTTTCCATAATAAAAATGTAAAAGTCTAGATTATTTTTCCAACATCCCCATTTAATCTAGACTTGTGCAACCCCAAGCTTCTCCTTTAATTTGACAAAACTTTCAAGCTTGAATGCCTTGGTAAAAATGTTTGCTATTTGCTCATGGGTCTTGCAATGTTTGATGATGACCTCTCCTTCTTTGACTAAATCCCGGATGAAGTGATACTTGATACGTATATGCTTGTTCCTCCCATGAAATACTTGATTTTTGCTAAGTGCAATTGCTGAATTGTTGTCACAGAACAAAACAGTCTCATTTTATTGAGAATACTTTAATTCTTTCAAAATCCATCTTAACCATAGTGCTTGACAACCAGCTGCAGATAGAGCAATATATTCAGCTTTTGTAGTTGAAAGAACCACTATAGGTTGCTTCTTCGATGTCCAGGATACCACGCCTGAACAAATGTTGAAAGCATAACCTGAAGTGCTTTTATGATCATCAACATTTCCTCCCCAATCACTATCACTGTAACCAATCAAAACTGAATTATGAACTTTCTTGTAATGAATTCCATGATCAATGGTGCCGCGAACATATCTGAGAACTCTTTTCCCTGCTTCCCAATGACTTTCCTTTGGTGCTGCCATGAACCTGCTTAACATACTAACTGAAAACATTAAATCTGGTCTTGTTGTGGTTAAATACATGAGACTTACCACAAGACTTCTATAAACAGTAGCATCAAAATTTTCACTTAGATCATCTTTGCTTAACTTCAAACCTGGTTCCATTGTTGTCTTACTTGGCAGAGCTTCTTCCATTTTGAACTTTGCAAGCAAGTCTTTTGCATACCTCTTTTGTGAAATAATAATCTCATATTTACCTTGCTTAACTTTAATTGCAAGAAATTAATGAAGAAGACCCATGTCTGTCATCTCGAACTCATCCATCATCGACTTCTTGAACTCATCACACATTTTTGTGCTGCTGCTTGTAAAGATTAGATCATCAACATATACGCTAACTATAAAAAATTATCCATCTTTTTCTTCTTTGGTGTAAAGAACATGTTCATAAGGACATCTTTTAAAACCATTTTTCAAGAAAAAACTATCAACACGGTTGTACCACGCCCTTAGAGCTTGTTTCAATCCATACAAAGCTTTCTTCAATTGACACCTTTTTTTCTTCTCCTTTCTTCACATAGCCTGGTGGCTGCTCTACATAAACTTCTTCTTCAATATAGCCATTCAAAAAGGCTGACTTGACATCCATTTGATGAACTTTCCATCCACTTTGAGCTTCCATAGAAAGAATCAAACGAACAGTCTCCAATCTAGTCACCGGTGCAAAAATCTCTTCATAATCGGTTCCATATTTCTGCTTATAGCCTTTCACAACCAGCCTTGCTTTGTGCTTGTCAACTTCACCTTTTTCATTAAGCTTTGTTTTGTAAACCCATTTTACACCAAGTGGTTTCTTGTCTTTCGGAAGTTCGGTTAACTCCCAGGTTTTACTTTTCTTGATCGAATCAATTTCTTGATCCATGGCTTTCTTCCATTTCCAATCTTGTGTTGCCTCTTCAAAACAAATAGGATATGCATAAGCAAACATCATTAAACTTGCAAAATCATCTTCATCGATTCTTGTTGTTGAATCATAAATTTCTTAAATACTTCTTATCCCTTGTGGAGATCATTTTCCATTCGTTCAACATCTTGATCTTCATCTTTATTTCCCATATCAAGAATTGTGGAACTCTGCACTTGAGTAGCATCATCCCATTTCCATGTTTTTACTTCATCAAACTTTACATCACGACTGATAATTATCTTCTCTATGATGGGATTGTACAATCTATAAGCCTTAGAGCTCTCACTATAGCCAACAAAAATACACTTTTCAGATTTTACATCCAATTTACCTCTTTTCTCATTTGGAATGTGGGAACAGGCAATGCTGCCAAAGATTTTTAGATGATCGACATGAGGCTTGGAACCACTCCATGCTTCATAAGGAGTCATGTCTAGAACACTCTTTGTAGTGGCTCGATTCAACAAATAAACTACACATGTTACTGCTTCACTCTAGAAATTTTTTGGCATTCCCTTTGTTGTTAACATACTTCGCACCAATTCCATAATTGTTCTATTTTTCCTCTCGACAACGCCGTTTTGTTGAGGAGTCCCACAAACAGTTTTCTGGTTTCGAATTCCACTCTCGGTCAAGAATTTCTGATAAGCAATGTACTCTCCTCCTTGGTCTGAACGAATTGTCTTTATCTTGAAACTGCTTTCATTTTCAACAAGGGCTTTGAATGCTTTGAATCTTTCAAAAGCTTCACTTTTTTCTTTCAATAAATAAATCCAAGTCTTCCTACTATAGTCATCAATAAAAGTCAGGAAATAACGATTACCTCCTTTCGAAGTGGTTCTCATAGGTCTGCATAGATCAGTATGCACTAATTCGAGTGGTCTTGAGGCTCTCCATGCTTTCCCAGTAGGAAATGGCTCTCGATGTTGCTTCCCCATAATACAAGCTTCACAAATTTGCTCCTCCTTCTTTATACTTGGCAGCCCTTTAACCATATTCTTTTGGCACATATGGGACAATGAGCTGAAACTCAAATGCCCATAACGATGATGCCATAACCAGGATTCATCATTCATCATAGCACTAAAACTAGCTATCTTTTCATATACAAACTTCAAAGGAAACATTCGGTTTTACGTCATTTGTATCTTTGTAATAAACCGACCATTCTTGTCTCTGACCACACAAAAACCATTATTGAATCGAACATCTTTCCCTTTTTGCATTATCTGTCCAAAGCTCAACAGATTATGCTTAAAACTTGGAACATAGTACACATCAGTAATCTTCTTTGCCCCTTTCTTACTCTTGACAAGAGTGTCACATTTTCCTCTTCTTGTCATCACATGTTTTAACTTCACTTTGAATAGATTCATCCAAAGGTGTAAAAACATTTTTGTCTCCTGTTACATGATTACTGCAACCACTGTCGATATACCAAACGCTAGCTGGTTCCTCCTCTTTTACATTGCATGCCAACATAAAAACACCTTTTTCTTTATCTTCCTCTTTGTTCATGAAAGTTGAGTTACTGCCACCCTCATTTCCATCATTTCTATACCAGCAATCTGCTTGAAAATGACCAAATTTTCCATAATTAAAACACTGAAATTGTGACGAGTCGCCACGGCCTCTATCTCTACCGTGACCTCTATCTCTGCCACTTCCTCGACCTCTATTTTGGGTAAAATTATCATCTTTCTAGGCTTCAAAAGATCTGCCTTCATTAGATCTTCCTCTTCCTCGGCCACCTCGAGCACCCCTTCTTCCTCTCGAACCTCCTCTAAAAAAAGCTTGAACTTGAAATGCTTGTTCCAGAGGAGTTGAATCATGATTCCTCAGTTGAGACTCATGAGCTTGGAGTGATCCTCTCAGGTTGTTTGATGACAAATTCGATAAATCTTTTGACTTTTCGATTGCCACGACTATGTGATCAAATTTTCTGGTCATGTTCGTAGAATTTTCTCCACAATTCTTTGATCTTGAATATTTTCTCCATTCACCTTCATTTGATTAGTGATCAAGTGAATACGATTAAAATATTCTTCGACACTTTCAGAATCTTTCATTTTAATAGTATCGAATTCAGCTCGTAGAGCTTGTAATCTCACCATTTTAACTTTGTCTTCACCCTTATAGGTTTCTTGCAATGTATCCCACGCTTGCTTTGCTGAAGTGGACCCCGAAATTATTTCAAAAACCACTTCATCTACTGCTTGAAAAATGAAGAACAATGCCTTTTTATCCTTCTTTCGATTCTCCTTCAAGTCATTAAGTTGTGCTTGCGTCAGCCCTGTTTGGTTCTCTAGCTCAACAAAGTCAGTTTCAACAGTACCCCACAAATCCTGAGATTCATACAACACCTTCATTTGTATGCTCCATTGGTTATAATTCTTCCCATTGAATTTGGGAAGTTGAGGCTGCAACATATTGTTGTTTGACGCCATTGTATCTTAGCTAAGATTCGTAACAAGGCTCTGATACCACTTTGTTGTAATTGGTGGGCTAGTGAACCCAAAGTTTTGAAAAGCACTCTTATACAGAGCTCAACACTTTTATTATATTTTTGCTCTGATTTTACTACATCAAATGCAGATACAGAACTCACATATTTATACTACTCCAAAAAAGACTTTTTGACTACTGCATTAACTAGCATACAGACAAGAATACAAAAGCATTAACTCTAAGACTTCACTTTCAACGAGACTTTCTTTCTTCCCACTGCATCTTTTTGTTTTCCATAATAAATATGTAAAAGTCTAGATTATTTTTCCACAGATGGAATGCTTGGAGAATGCTTGGAGAAGTTGTGATTGGGAATGTGAAAGTAGTAGTAGGAGGAGCAGGCATTGAGAATGGGTAAGTAGCGCCAAAAGTAGATGAGGATGATGATGGTTGTATTAAAGCACTAGTAGTAGCTGGTTGGGAGGTAGTGAAGGGATTGCTAAAAGTAGCGCAGGTGGAATTAGGTGGAGGAGGGTTACTGGTTGAGAACAAGGGCGGAAATCCAGATGAAGAGGATGGATTAGTGAATGTAAATGGGGCTCGCATGGGATCAATGAAACGAGCAGCAGCAGGAAACCTTCCAAAACTGCACCTGTTGTACTCTTCTGCATTAACAAGAAGATAACAATGTTAAGGCCAGGCGCAGGGTAATATCCATTACGAAATCAATCAAAGACAACAAGTACTAACTGGAAAAAACCTACCAAAAGCGGGAATATTCAAGGTAATAGGACTAGGTTGGAATGTGAACATAGGAGGAGGAGGAGGAGCCAGTGATGGAGTGCTCCAAGGGGGTGCAGTTGAAGACGCCATCATTGTATAACTTGAATTCAGATTATCTCCTGCATCCAATTAAGAAGAAAGAAAAACATATATCATCATGAATTCATGATTCGTGATCCATCCAACGTAAAATTTAATAAAGAAAATACAGGACTCTAAAACTTGAGTTCGGATTCTTTGCATCATCATGATGATTCGTCAAAGAAAATTAAAGAAACAAAGATTCTAAACGAAGCTCCTGTATGCAATTAACGTAACATTCACTGTAAGAAGAAAGAAACTATAAGCTCCTGTGTGCAATTTTACATCGTGATCCATCCGATGTAAAACTTAATAAAGAAAATACAAGATTTTAAAACATTTTTTTTAATGAATAAACTCAGCAAAAGAGCAGTTGCATCAAAGAAAACTTAAAGCATCCTAATTATGTTGGCACCCAACGAGTTTACAAGATTCTAAAACTTGAGTTCGGATTCTCTTCATCATTATTATTAGTCAAAGAAAATTAAAGAAACAAAGATTCTAAAACTGGAATTCGATCGGATTCTCGTAACATTCATTGTAACAAGAAAGAAAGAAAAAACATCATGATGATTCGTGATCAATCCATTGTAAACTTGAATACAGAAAATTAAAGAAACCGATCGAGATTGTATTCTTCTTGTTTGGCAATATTAAGATATAGGATTCAAAGGCAAACAGAAAACAAAAAGGAAACTAAAAAGAAAAGAAAATCTTAGCTGTTACCTCCACCCATGTTGGCTCTGGATCTGAGTCTGTATATTCGCAAAAGTTAACGATAGAGAGAGTGTGTGTTGAGACTCAATGGCGTTTTTATAGTGAGTAGAGACTCAAAACAGTCTCCTCCCGCTCGTAATTCCTATGCAACGCAGGGAGGGTAGCTTTCAATTCTAAACGGTGTTTTTCACTAAATTAAATCTATCTTATCTTGATTTGGCTTTTTATGGATAATGCTCGAGTGCTGCACCAAAAATACTAACCCGGTGGTAGTTGTCCAATTGTATCGTAAAATATATTTTTATTTTTATTTTCTTTTACCTATTTTAAACTCATATATATGTGTTACAATATAATTTGACCATATTACTGTATCGGTATTTTTGAGTGTTGACCGGTTAGGAACCAAGCATTATTTTTTTTTATTATAAATTTTTTATTTATTTATTTTTGTTAAAATTTATTTGTGAAATCGCCCTAAAGGCCAGAACCAGAACAAGCGATGATGATGATGATGATGAGTCATGAGTGAGTGCGTTGCAAGTGGAGAGGTCATAGAAACCAATTGATCAGGTACAATTCTACGTTTGACAGAGGAGTTGTGGTGTTAGATCTATTTAAGTATTTTAGTTAGTTTTAAAGGCTTTGAAGCCTTGTATCAAAACATTATAATTCTTGTGTCACCATTTGGGTACAAAGGACAAAAAAGGAAAAACAGAATCCAACTGGGTTGATTAACTAGGATTGATATTACAAATTTAGAATGATATGAGAGTAAGTGAAGGGAAGACATTCTTTTTCCGGATATCAAGAGAGAAAGAAGATTGCGGTAATAATACAAGAGGAAATAGTTTGATAAATTATTGGTTGTATCACTTTTTGTGAAGGATGGTTATTCCAACTTTATACTGTTTATTTTAGTTTTTGTGTTTATTTTTGTTGTATTTTTTTGTTTGTTTTTTTTTTTGAACTTTTCTTATCATTTTCTGTTACTTTGCTATGTATGAATCGATTTCTTACGATTTATTATGCATCATGTATTAGAAAATCTTTAGTACATTCGACCACCGAATATGTAACATATGACAGGAAAAGCTTACATGACACATATGGTAGCCACATATCTTATCCTAAGTGGTCGGATGCACCAATCAACAGTGCATGAGGTGTACTTCAGATTTTCTCATCATACAAAATCAACATTATTGATGACATGTACATAATTAGTCATTATAATAGATAACATGTCATGATGATTCAGCAAACCCAATTATGTGTACATGATTACTAGACATACTTGATTATTAGTTAATCATGAGTCAGCAATCCGGTGATGTGTTTGTGATGAGTCAGCATTTTTTGATGATGTGGATATCAGTCAGCATCACCGATGAATGCGTGTGTTGTTGTTGTTATACATGACCACGGTTCGGTTCGAACCGTGGAACCGAACTGTAACATTGTGAAATGAATCGTAACCGTAACCGTAACCGTAACCGTAACCGAAACCGAAACCGAAACCGGAATTGTAGAACCGATTCCGAAACCGTAGGCTTTAAGGTTCAGTTTCGGTTCGTAAAAAAAAAACCGGTCTAAAACCGTCGGTTCGAACAACCGGTTCGGTTCCGGTTCCGGTTCTGAACCGGCCGTTCCAGACTTTTTTTTTAATATTTTTTTCTTTTTAAATGTCCATCTTCTGGACTCTTCTTTCTCTCTCTCTTTTCTTCTTTCTCTTCTCTTTTCTTAAATTCTCATATCTCTCTCTCTCCTTTCCTTTCACAATCTCTCATCTATGATCTATCTATTTCTTTTTTTCTTCTTGATTTTTCTTTCTTCTTGATTCTTTCTTCTCGGAGACGATTTCTCTCCCATCGCCGACAAACTATTCTTTTATCGTTCTCTCGTCGGCGAACTCTTCTTCAATCGTTTTGTCGCCGGCAATCTTTCCTTAAAAACCCCTTATCTTCTCTCTCTCTCTCTCTCTTTTTCTCTCCTTGAGTCCCTCAAATCTTTTCTTCGATCCTTGGTGACTGGTGACTGGTGCCGTGGTAGTGGTGGACTGGACGATTGGTGAATGATTTAGATTTTAGGTTTTGATTTTTATTTGGGTTTGATTTGTTATTTGAGTTTGATTTGTGTGATGAAACAAGTAAAAGAGATTTTAGGGTTTTATTTTTTATTTTGGTTTGATCTGTGTGAATGTGTAATAATATGTGTGATCATTGATGAAGTCAAGAACACATGGAGGAGATTTTTTTTTTTAAGAAACCGAACCGCCAGAACTGTCGGAACCGGACCTGAACCGTTGGAACCGGAATCGAAACCGGAACCGAAACCGAACCGGACCCGAACCGTGGTCATGTCTAGTTGTTGTTACTTGTGACTAGGCATTAGAAAAAAATACAGCAATTAGTCGTTCGATTTTTCAATACTGTAGAGTACTCATGACTACTACTGATAGAAATTAACGACAAACATAGATCAAAAAGCCCAAAAGAAACCACAAAACAAACGGGCCCAAACACAACTAGCAGGTTCAACTGTTCAACCCACATACCAAGAATGAATAACATATATAATTGATAGGGTTAATAGCACCGATGCTCCCTATACTTATAGTGCAGTTGTATAATACCCCTTGAATTTTTTTTCTTGGAACTTAACCCTCTAAACTTCTATAAATTTGTAAAAACTGACAGAAGTGAAATGAACGTCGGTTGTAAATTACACTTACATACCCTGAATATATGAATAATTGTATTAAAGCTGGAAAAATATGATAATATCATACAAATACCCTTTGACCTGTTTGACTAATATAAAAAGGGGTGTTATCACTAAAGTCTCTACTTTTTAATGAATTGTCACCTTTTTAAATGTCTTTACCATATTAGTCACTTTAGTCCTTTGTTTTATCAAAATACATCACTTTAGTCCATTTGACCAAAAACTAACGGTTAACTATAACAGAATGAGTAAAAATACTTTCTTACCCTTATTGCTATTTTTAAATTTTTATCTTTTAGTCCCTTTAATTTCAATAATAGCTGGTTAACCCCTAAAAAAATTAAAATACCTCCATCAAGGTTTGAACCATGGTTAAAAAATACAAAGACGCAAGTTCTAGCCAACTAAGCTACATTAGCTCATTGTTGAAAATTTATTGATTTAAATGTATTTATAGTTATATAATTTATTTAAACTAATTTAAATCAATTTATATAATTGAATATATATATAAACTCATATTTAATATAAATATATAAAAACTTATTTATGAAAAAAAAAGGAAAAAAAAAGGAAACTTAGAAAATCCAAAAAATCAAAGCCCGTAATTTTTTTTTTTGGATTTTTTTTCCTTTTCAAAAAATATATTATTTCAATTTGATAAAACAAAACCCAGAAAATCAATACCCATAAATTGAAAAGGGGAAAACAATCAACAAAAATAAAAGAATAATAAACTCATATATAATAAAAATATATAAAAATATTTATAAAAATGAAAAAGAAAATAACAAAATAAAAGAAATAAAGGAGACAAACGTAAAAAAATTCATTATTTTTCTTTTTTTTGTTGTTGATTTTTTCCATTTTCAAATTATGGGCTTTGATTTTCTGGTTTTCTTTTTTTATCAAATTGAAATAATATATTTTTTGAAAAGGAAAAAAATCCAAAAAAGAAAGAAAAAAAAATACGGGCTTCGATTTTTTTGGATTTTCTGAGTTCCCTTTTGTTTTCTTATTTTCCTTTTTATTTTCATAAATATGTTTTTATATATTAATATTAAATATGAGTTTATTTTCATTTTATATATGAGTTTATTTTAAATTATTTAAATAGATTGAAATTAGTTTAAACAAATTATATAACAACATATATACATTTAAATCAATAAACTTTTGGCAATAAACTAATATAGCTCAATTAGTTAAAGCTTGTGTTTGGTTGGTCTTTGACCATGGTTCAAACCTTGGTGAAGACATTTTTTTTTGTCAGTTAGTTTTTAGTCAAATGGACTAAAATGATGTATTTTGAAAAAACAAAAGACTAAAGTGATTAATATGACAAAGATGTTTAAAAATGTGACAATTCCTTAAAAAGTAGGGACCTTAGTGATAATACCCCATATAAAAAAATCAAAATAAAAAATATTAATAACATTAATTATTTTTTAAAAAATAATTAATAATAATAATAATAATAAACTTTGAAATAATAATAATAATAATAATAATAATAATAATAATAATAATAATAATGAACTTTTAAAAATAAAAATTATAATATATTAACAATAATAATAAAGAAAAATTAAATTAAAAATATATGGAACCTAGATTTCCAAATTCCAATTAAACAATTAAACCATCCATAATTCCAATTAAACAAAAATTAATTAAATTGCTCATATTTTTAATTTATTTTTTCTTTATTATTATTGTTAATATATTATAATATATGGAACCCAGATTTCTAAATTCTAGTTAAACAATAAAACTATCCATAATTCTAATTAAACAAAAATTAATTAAACTACCCATATTTTTAATTTCAATAATTGTATTTTAAAAAAAGAATTTGAAACCCGGATTTCTTCTCTTCCAAACATAGATTTATTATCTTGCAACAATCAAATCCAAACGCAAGCCACCACCAAACCATAAAAAAATCATCACTCATCAGCTCTACCATTCATTTAAAAAAAAAATGGGTAGTTTAATATTTTTTTTTTAATTAGAATTATGGATAGTTTAATTGTTTAATTGGAATTTAGAAATTTGGATTCCATATATTATAATATATTAACAATAATAATAAAGAAAAATAAATTAAAAATATGGGTAGTTTAATACATTTTTATGTAATTGGAATTATGGGTAGTTTAATTGTTTAATTGGAATTTGGAAATCTAGGTTCCATATATTTTTAATTTAATTTTTCTTTATTATTATTGTTAATATATTTTTATTTTTATTTTTAAAAGTTGATTATTATTATTATTATTTTCAAAGTTTATTATTATTAATAATAATTATTTTTTAAAAAATATTAATATTATTAATATTATTAATATTTTTATTTTGATTTTTTTGGATATTAGTCAAACAAATCATAGGGTATTTGTATGATATTATTATATTTTTTCAGTTTTAATACAATTATTCATATATTCAGTATATGTAAATGTAATTTATCATTAACATTCGTTTTTTTCCTATCAAATTTTATAAATTTATAAAAGTTTAAGAGATTAAGTGTCAAAAAAAATAATTACAAAACACTATGCAACTGTACTATAATTATTAGGCCATCGATACTATTAACCATAAATGATATATGATTACGATCGGTCTCTTTAAAGTTGAAACAAGAGATAATTACTACCTGAAAAGATATCCTCCCATACAGTGGGATGGGCTCAAAAAGCAATGATAGTTGTAGATCCTTAGACTCTAGCTCTTTGCCTAGATATATACAATGCGACATTCTAACAAGGTTCAACATTATTTCTATAGTCGTTTCAGACAGATGAGTTTCTGCTTTTCTGTACACATTCACTCTCTTCCATAACGACCTATTCATCTCCTTAATTTGTTCAAGCGAAACTTCTTCAGACGCCCCCGTTTCCTGCATGTAACACTGGATTGCTTTCGGAACATCACCTTTCTTTATCTCATCCTGAATGAATCAAAACATAAAAAATAAAAACAATTAAAACGGATCCATACAGATCATGTTATACATTTAATGGACTCTTCTTGAGTCCGATTAGTCCTAAAAACCAATTTATAATCGATTTTACTAGAGAATTATAAAATATCTAAAAGAAAAAAAAATATTATATTTATATATATACGATGAGGTTGCCAAATCATCTTGAAGTCGGAAAATCGTGAATAACCAGTATATTTCATCGGTCGGGTAGGTTTCTAAACATTATAATTCCTTCTCTATTTCGGGATTAGCTGCTGCCAGATAAGAGTGAACTGCCACTAGAGGGCCTGTTATTGTTGTTCTTGCAATTTTCATGTACTCTTCCAGTGTAGGTTTATGTCCACTATGAAACCATTTAGCCTCAACCATGAAGCTAGTAGTAAACGTACCCACTACAAAAATTTGTATTTATGGCAAGCATTAGCATCATAAGTTTAACGATTTATGATCAAAGGAACATAACGGGAATAATGGATATCTTACAGAGTTTTTAAGATTCATCCCGACATCATAGTTCTTTTCTTTGAGAATTTCGTAAGTCATTACATTAACGAAGTTAAAAACTGCGAGAAAACATATTTTCATGTATTCTGGAAGTTGGTTCATTGTCTTAATGTCCCACCTGATAAAAATGGAATAGAAGAAAAACAAAATTAATTGTCCTATTGTAGATATGTATAAGAATTTTTAATTGTAGATATATAAGACACTTCATCATTTTACTGCAACCAACCCGTCAACAGCATCAGTGAAGAGCTCCAGTTCAGGCAAGGTACCATAAACATCATAAACATCATCAATCACTGTAGATAAAGCTATAAGCTTTGTAACTATTCCTCTGCAATATTTGAACCGAGGCTTGAAAACAACCCTCATCCCCCACAAAAATGATGCCACCAACCTGCTCCGAGCAAAGCTTAGTTTCTTTTCAAGCCCATAACTCTCCCACCACCTTCACAGGCAAAAGAGAAACGAAACACAATATCATGCAAGAATTTAAACACAATTTTATTATTGTATTGGATCGATCGACCTGACCTGATTGATTACACTTGTGTATCTAGTAATAACTTAAGAAGGTAATTAAATAGTGATTATTAAATTATGCAATCATGAAAATCAAGATTGAAGAGGGTTAGTTATAGTTTACTTCGACAGTTCTTTAAGTTCTTGTTGGTAAAATCCTTGCACAATGTTGAAGTCCAACTTATCGAATTCGAGTAAAATGTGGTTCACCTCCTCTCTTCTCTCATGTACATCAATGAACCACCTGGCCTCCAATCTTGAATCCCTCCAATGCAGAGGAAGCTCAATGGCATGCTTTACTTCCATGGCCAGGTTCGATTCCGAATCAAGATTTTCCAGGTTTTTAAGATGTTCAGTTGTGAACTGCCAGGTGATGCTCTCCCCTTCAAAGCCATAGTATGAAGCTTCGTACAAGCTCAACATTCCCTTGACATCATCACAGAGAATCTCAATGAAATTTCCCACCTTGTCCTTGAAACTTGTAAAAACCTCTGCATTCAAGAAAAAACAACTTTTTAGTTATACACTAAAATGACAGAATATAATAGGCTTCAGGAACAGGATTTCTACACATTTTTCATGCATAATCTATTGTTATGGAGTGATCAAGTTATTATCTATTGTTGGAGAGATCAAGTTACTCTAGCTCTTTCTAATTATTAAGAATTATTACCTTGAGGCATCATAACCATGTTGTCTAAAGAGTCGAAATTCTAGAGAGGTAGCATGCAGATTCTCATTTTTCCATCTATCATCGCTACTGTTATAGACATTTTGCATTGTTTTCTTTATCTCAGTTTCAAAGTGATAGGCCAATCCAAGTCTTTGCAAAGTATCAATCAACTCAAGTTGATCGAACGGCTCGCTCACATTGCCAATCATGCCCCTCACTTTTTCCTTCAACAATTCTGCTCGTTGTGTATACTTCTTCCTGCAAATTTGAAAATTTCAACAATATTGGAAAAAAAAAAAAAATTGATATAGACTGATCAAAATGTTGTTTAAAAATTGAAGTAGAAGAATAGACAATCAATCGGAGTGTACCGTATACACACTACTTAATGACTGCAAATAATCATCGTTCCAAATGGTAGGTTGATAGTTTCCTGATCTTCTAACAACCGTTTGGTCACTCTCAAGTATGAGGCTGGACTGGTTTGTGTACTCTTATTGATCTGCTGCTTGCTCTTTGTGGTACAAGTCGTCTAGGGTTTTGAAAACTAGTGAGATAAGTGATAGGAATTGCTGCAATGAAGCTAGAAGCGATTGAAATAAGCTTATACTATTAGCAATATTGCAAAAAATCTCTAGTTAATTTCTTCGAAAGAATTACTCTCTGTTATTAATATTGAGAGAGGAAATACCCTTTTTAGTTAAAAAATAAAGAGCTTTATTGTTTTTATCCATAGTTAGTTTTTTCATTGTTTCTACCAAATTATTGACTGCGAATATCTAAATGTCCCACGTTATTTTCTTTACCTTTTCTCTTTCCATTTGTTAGAATCTTTTTTGGATTTTATTGAAAACAAACCTTTTCGAGAAACTCATCTTAACAACTAACCTCTTTTTGAAAAACTTGTAAAACTAAATCTTTTTTTTATGTGTAAATACTACTATACCTTTATTTACTCATTTTTTCATTTCACTTAACCTACCCTTTCTATACCTATTATCCTTACTCTTTTCCTCCTATTTCCACCCCTCTCCACCACAACACCCCATCTCAGTTTCTCTCCCATTCTCTTTTCCCAATTTTTTTTTTGTTCTCTCTTCCTTAATTTCGAATTTTAGTAATTATTTACATTCGTCACTATTGAACAACTCGAAAAAAATTCATTCATCATAAGGGTTCCTTCTATTCAAGCTTTGAGGCGAGTTTTTTTTTTTTAAATTTGTTTTACTTTTATCTCCTATTTAATTGTATTTGTGTAATTTTGTTGTGGAAATAGTTTACATTTACATAATAAAGTATGGGTCTTGTGTGAATTTGATGTTGTTGTGATCAATTTAAAGTTTAAACATAAATATAAAGTTTATTTCTATTTTTAATATCTTATTTACTTTCCTTTGTGCATTAGGGTTGCTTATTTTTATGAAAATAGTTTTCATCAATATAATAGAGCACGAGTCTTGATTGAATTTGATGTTAGTGTGATCAATTTTAATTTTATACATAAATTTAAAGTTTATTTCTTTTTTGAATATTTTTTTTAGTTTAATTTGTGTATTAGGTTTGCTTATTTTTGTTAAAATAATTGACATGAATGTAATAGAGTATGAGACTTGTGTGAATTTGATGTTGGTGGTTGGATTAAATCTACACAACGGATAGTATTTTTTTGAAAATGTACAACCCAATTTCCCTAGCTATATTGGGAATTTCCAACTTAGTTAGGAGGGAATTCCCAACATAGTTAGGAATTTCCTAACTGCGTTGGGAATTTCTAACAGAGTTAGAGATTCTCAACAGAGTTGGGAATTCCTAACAATGTTGGGAATTCGTAACTCTATTGGGAATTTCCAATGTAGTTAGGAATTCCTAACGGCGTTGAGAATTCCCAAACACTGTTAGGAATTTCTGACTGTTTTGGGAATCCCTAACTCTGTTGGGAATTTTCAGTGTCATCTAGATTAAACATAGTTTAGATTTATAATATTTTGTCAATTCATAGTACCATGAGTTTAAAATATATACTTTTAGAATTTAATCATTAATTTCTTATTAATTCACTATACCATCTGTTAATAGCAAATTTAGCTAGGGACCAAAAAAGAATTTTCCACTTCTCAACCTTCCTACAAGGGTCCAAATTCCGGCTTATATGACGGGGTATCAAGGTCCCCGAGCTCGAGCTACTACGTGATCCTACAGGAGCAAGGCGAGGCCGCCCATACCATATGAGCATCTCGCAGGTGTCCAGGCTTACCAAATAAAGCCTGACGAGATCGCGTCAAGCTTCTTATAACAGGATAAAGCCCAAAGCTAGGTCGACGTGAAAGGACCTGGGTCCCTCGATATCAAGGTATCTTGTGACACTCTCCTAGAGCTTGCTACTATCTCTACTTTCACTAGGAAACCTTCAAGGTGCCGAACTTGTCTTGCACAGGTCCTCCTGCCTCGTCGAGGTATAATCTCGACCTGTCCGAGCATAAAAGGAAGAACCCCGTAAAGCCCCATCGTCACCAAAAGCGCCAAGGTCCACAGTAGATCCTGGCATGGTTAAATCAAGTAGCGAAAGCAGTACTCGAACGTACCTCTAAACCCTTCCAGAAGAAAGCCAATGTCACTTGTTTATGGGGAACACCTTACCAGGGCTTGCCAGCCAAGCCCGCTACCCCGCTAGGAAGCCTGCATAATTAGGTCAAGCTCCATGATAAAGCTCAGCGTAGCTAAACCAAGCTCCCAACTACAAGGTTGAAACCCTATGGGATATTTCACCCCTAAAATGGTTAGCACAAGCTCCATGGGAAGACCAGCATGATCGATCTATCTCCGTGACAATCGAGAGGTCCCCGGGGGACCTCGCTAGTGTACTGGATTCTAGGGTACCTCGCCCTCAAGGAATATCAAATGTCACCTCAGGTAACCACCATGAAGTACCTCTCCAAAGTGACATGCAGAACTAGAGCTCTCCTCTCGGCAACGTAGGAAGAGAGGGTTGACTTTCATGACATTTCAAGTACCATTAATGAGGTCAACCGTATTAATGGAGGTAGTCAACCCTATTAATGAGGTCAAATATATTAATAGAGGCAGTCA
Organism: Dipteronia dyeriana; assembly: GCA_032871835.1. Taxonomy (NCBI): domain Eukaryota; kingdom Viridiplantae; phylum Streptophyta; class Magnoliopsida; order Sapindales; family Sapindaceae; genus Dipteronia; species Dipteronia dyeriana. The sequence goes on from CM065302.1 coordinate 24,447,708, forward strand.
ACCCAATTAATGACATGATCAACACCATTAATAAGAGAATATTCAACTCTTTAATGGTCATCATTAGTGAAAGAGTCCAAAGAGGAAACAATTACATTTTCCTCTAAGATATCTTCCATAACCGATTATTGGGGGTCAACTATAACAGAAAATCCTGCCTATCATTGAAGGAAGAGTCTGAAGAGGAAACAATCATATCTTCTCCAAGATAATAGCTACAAGCCGATCAACTACATGAAAGGAAGAATCGTATTCGATAAGGAAACGAAGACTAATTGAAGAATCTTGAACTTGCAAGCCAATGTAGTCACCATGTATAAATATGTCTGTAAAAGGCATAGTGAGCGGTCTTCGATCAATGACAAAAGACACATGCTTCGTTAAAAGTTCTCTCTACATCATCATTGTATGTGTACCCCGACCAGGAAAATACTGGTATCGGTAAACACTCATTGTTGTAAGCTCTCCGGAGCATAGACGTTGTACTACTTTGACATCTTTGTAACCTCCTCGGAGCATCGCATGATATATATATATACAAGGAAGGGTATTCCTCCTTCCTTTGGATACTGCCTAGGGGTTTTTTAGCATGTGATCACTCGTGATGCTTTTTCCCCCCTTGGTCAGTCCACCTCCATCTACATAAGAATTGTGTTTTTCCTATTATCTACTGTATTACGTATGTGTGTATGCGGCTAGCTCTCTAATCTTTCTTACATGAGATCGGGAAATAACAACCAAGACCTAAGGAACCGAATCTAGATTCCTACCCCGCTGGACCTAACGCTCTTATCTTTTCATCTACACGCCAAAGTCGCACATCAAGATGAAGAGAAACCGCCTAGACCAGTTCGAATGGAGTCGAGGAGCTCTCCCGTATCCTCTCTATGGAAAAAATCGAGCTCTCCAACACAGGAGCTAGATAAGCCCTCATTCTTACTTGCTATCGAGGTCGGGGTATTACAGGAAGCAATCGGGCTCCAGAACCAGGCTCTGGGTACCAGGACGGGCTCCGACCCCGACTGAGGAACAAGGTCCAGGATCACCCCTTTCGCACCAGCAAGAGAACCTCGAGCTCTCCAGATCTACTTTATAAGCACAAAGCCCGATTGGCGGGATGGCTTATCTCCTACCTCATGTTTCATCCTCATTCATATTCATACAAGATCATGTCAGGTATCAACGATACCAACCCCGACTACCACCTCCGCGGTAGTGGTCTCGAGGGTGTTAATAGGGATTTCTCATCCTAAGCAAATTTCCCGTTAACACTTTCTGGCGGCGTCTGTGGGAAATTTCCACACTCCTTTTGAAAGCCTCTATGTCTCTACATGAGTATCATTATACTATCGAGGTAACAGATTCATTATTCATGGAATATCATTTACTATATACGATGTCTTTTCTCCATACTTGTCTATATCGCCTATGCATCACATGTGGTGCTCATTTTATCATTTAACAAGTTTCATTCATTGTGGAGCAAATATGGTACGTGGGATTCCTGGTGGATCCAGTTCATTATGCTACTCTTATGAAGTGAACCTGCTCAGATAATCGTGGAGCTCCAACACAGTAGCTCACCGCTTGAAGATCTGCTATATAGCTGAACCATTCTGATACATCGAGAGCTCCTATATAGTAGAACTGCACCTATCCTGATTCTTTACAGAAGATTTGCTCTGCTACCGGTAGACCTCTTATCCAGTAGATCAGTGGGACTTGGACCTGGTCATACGGGACCCTTCATGTCACCGTATCCACCCTTCAGAAGCTCCTAGGTAGAGGTGACAGGTCGACTCATGAATCTAAGAAGCCAACTCAGCTGTGTAGCTTCTAGAGCAGCACGACAAGTAGAAGATTAGTGGTTCCATGTCTTATGCACCGGGCCAGTCAACGCCCAAGTGAGCCACTGAACTCTCGGTTCACTTCAGGAGGGTCCAGAGCTTTCTCTCAATTGTAGGGGACTCCAAAGATCCCAAGCATTCTTCTGGACCAGTACCAGACCGGTGGCTTTGCTCTATGGCTTTGCTCTATGCGTACTGGGCCATTCACTGTCCTAGCAAGCCACCGAAGCCCAATCTGATCGAGGACAGCCTAGAGGCTTCCCACATTTTACGTGGTCCAGAGCCTTCACTCAGTTGTTGGGGGTTCCTTGAAATCCCAAGTATGCCTCTGGACCGGTACCAGACAGGTAGCCCATCTCCGTTCATATATGGTCATCCAATGCTCAAGTGAGTCACCACTCAACCCGGAGGGGTCCAAAGTCTTCTCTCAGTTTCGAGAAACTTCTAGAATCCCGAGCATGTCTCCAGACAGTTACTAGTCCGGTGTCTCCTCTCCACTTGTATAGGGCCATTCATCGCCCTGGCGAGCTACCTTGGTCCCGATCTACCTCTCTAAACCAGCTTCCACCACCTTGGTTGGATCAACTTCAATCAGCCTCGACCTCCATCTCTTCAGTTGGATTAATCGAGATCTCTCCTACCTCTCTTACCTCTTCTACCTTGGTAACACCAATCTGAACCTCTACATTGACAGATTCAGATAGAAAGGTAGGCAGATTTGAAGCCCCCCACACATCTACAGCAGCATAGGACTTCAAGGTAGTTCCTACCTCAACACGACTAGACATGAAAACAGAAATGAGAACCAAGTCCTCTCCATCATCTGCGCATCCATCATCTCAATAATTTTCAGCTTCAGTCAGAGCGGACCCAGGTAACTCTCAACTTTCTCTGTGATCTATTCAAGGTATCCATCCTCCAATGATGATCAGGTCAGAGAGAAAAAGAGCTCGAGCTGTTTAACAAGCAACACAGAAGCGTCTTTCAGCAAATGAAGCACCCACCTTGGCTCCCAAGGTAGCCACGCTGCCATGCAGAGTTTAAACTACTCCCTCAAGAGTTTACCTCCTCATTCGAAGCAATCCTCGTATGGCACGACACATGGACCTGAGTCTCTTCACATCATATTCATGTTGGATCCACTCCGGGTTACCTGCACATTAGCCATGGTTGCCTCAATTCTGGTCATGTCTTCATTCAGAACAATTGCGCCCCTCACTACCGTGGTCTGCTTCTCCTCCTTATGGTTTGAAGTCCCCTGAGAGAGAAGTTTTCTCGATCCAAAACATCTGCTTCTGGATCAACCAGGACTCACCTGCCATATAAACAACCACCTCAGTTGTGGCCTTTATTAGAATGAGAAGCTTCCTCTTTGGATTGATCATCTACTGCACCATGGGATTTCGAGCCCGGGTCTGCTTCAGCAACCCAAGACTTGACAGCTACAATGGGAACATACACAACTATCTCAGCAGCTTTCTTCTTAATCCCCTCCCTTTTCTGTCCATCAATGACTCTTAAGTCAAATGGGGGAAGTAGAGCCAGCTCTACCTTGAAGGTTATGAAGAAGTAACCATCCTCATTGGCTTGCACGAGCTCGACCTTAGCAAACACCAGCTTGCTCTCGAAGATTATCATACTGATGGCTCCTCTCCATTTGTACTGGGCCATCCAATGCCCTAGTGAGCCATTGAGGTCTCGAGCTCCATTACGATTGTTGAAAACTCTTATCTACCCCAAGTGGACTTCCAAACTGGTTACATCACTTGGGGACTAGAAGCTCAATATTTTCTCAGTTCTCTAGTGAGAGGGGCGATGACCCTAGCGTGAGACAATTTCCCCTAGTTCGCAATAAAAAGCGTCTTTTACGGAGAGCCATTATACTATCTACACTCATAATATAGATCATCTCAAGAGATTCTACTATTGAAAAAACTCATAGAACGAGACTTGTTATCAACCGAAACCACTATGCATTGATACAACTTCATATCGGCTCTCCATGAGTTTGCATCTCCTTCAATTTCGGTATCCGTAATAGATCTCATATGATCACCATCACCAGGAGAGCTACACCGCACTCCCGATGCTCTAGATCGAATCAAATCCTTCCAGGAGGATCACCATTACCAGGAGAGCTACACAACACTCCAGATGCCCTGGACCGGATCGAATCCCTCCATGAGGATCACCTTGACTAAAAGAGCTAGATAGCCCTCCTAATGCCCTGGACTGAATTAATCCCTCCAGGAGGATCGCTATAGTATTTCGACAGTGATCTCCTCAAGACCAGAGACTGGTCGGGGAAGCCCCTTCACTACCTCTGATGCCTCGGCCGGGCACCACTCCCCGCTAAGAAAGGTCTGAGTGTAAGAGCATAGTTGCCATCCAGATCTTGAGACCAGGGATTAATCAGGGAAGCCCCCTCATCACCCCTGATGCCTTGGTCGGGTGACCTCCCCTAAGAAGGATCCGATTGTAAGTGCATAGTTGCCATCCGGATCAAAACACTAGGATATAGCTAGATAGCGCCCCTGATGCCTTTGTCGGGCTACGACCCCCAAGAAGGGTCTGAGTGTAAGAACAAAGTTGCCATCCAGATCAAAATACCAGGATATAGCTAGATAGCGCTCATGATGCCATGGTCGGGCTACGACCCCAAAGAAGGATTCGATTGTAAGTGCATTGTTGCCATTCGGATCAAAATACCAGGATATAGCTAGATAGCGCTCCTGATGCCTTGGTCGGGCTACAACCCCCAAGAAGGGTCTGAGTGTAAGAGCATAGTTGCCCTCCGGATCAAAAGACCAGGAAATAGCTAGATAGCGCTCCTGATGCCTTGGTCGGGCTACAACCCCAAAGAAGGATTCGATTGTAAGTGCATTGTTGCCATCCAGATAAAAATACCAGGATATAGCTTGATAGCGCTCTTGATGCCTTGGTTGGGCTACGACCCCCAAGAAGGGTCTGAGTGTAAGAGAATAGTTACCCCTCCGGATCAAAAGACCAGGAAATAGCTAGATAGCGCTCCTGATGCCTTGGTCGGGCTACGACTCCCAAGAAATGTCTGAGTGTAAGAGCATTGTTGTCATCCATATCAAAAGACCAGGAAATAGCTAGATAGCGCTCTTGATGCCTTGGTAGGGCTATGATTCCCAAGAAGGGTCTGAGTGTAAGAGCATTGTTGCCATCCAGATCAAAATACCAAGATATAGCTAGATAGCGCTCCTGATGCCTTGGTCGGGCTACGACCCCCAAGAAGGGTCTGAGTGTAAGAGCATAGTTGCCCTCCGGATCAAAAGACCAAGAAATAGTTAGATATCGCTTCTGATTCCTTGGTCGGGCTACGACCCCCAAGAAGGGTCTGAGTGTAAGAACATTATTGCCATCCAGATCTCGATACCAAGATATAGCTAGATAGCGTTTCTGATGCCTTGGTCTGGCTACGACCCCCAAGAAGAATCCGAGTGTATGAGCATTGTTACCATCCAGATCTCGAGACCAAGAAATAGCTAGATAGCTCTCCTGATGCCTTGGTCGGGTTACCTCTCCTATGAAGGATCTGAGCGTAAGAACATAGTTACCTGCTAGACCACGAGATCAGAACAACCAAAATGTCATCTTGCTGCCTTGGCCGGGCCAACCCCTCTAGAAAAGAACTAGATGGCATAGATGCCTACCATAATCATTTCTCCAGCTCATCTAAGTACCGTGATTCCTGGAAAAGAAACTCTAGGTACCCATATTAACCACATAAGCTTCATTCGACATGATCGAGCAATACGCTCATTTATTTTACAGGAATGAAGAGTACCCCGGTTCTATAAGCCAATCACTGTGAGAAATTCTGGTTGCAAGTAAGAAGCAACAAGCAAAATTCTTCATGTAGTATAAGATACAGACTCCAACCCTAAATACTTGCAGGTGTTAAAGTCAGAGGGGTCTTCTGTTAATAGCAAAATTTGGCTAAGGACCAAAGAAGAATTTTCCACTTCCCAACCTTCCTACAATGGTCCAAATTCGGGCTTATATGACGGGGTATCAAGGTCCCTGAGCTCGAGCTACCACGCGATCCTACAGGAGCAAGGCGAGGCCGTCCATACCATCTAAGCATCTCGCACGTGTCCAGGATTACCAAAAAAGGCTGATGAGACCGCGTCAAGCTCTTTATACCAGGATAAAGCCAAAGCTACGTCGACGTGAAAGGACCTGGGTCCCCCGACATCAAGGTATCTTGTGACACTCTCCTAGAGCTTGCTACTATCTCTACTTTCACTAGGAGACCTTCAAGGTGCAGAACTTGTCTTGCAAAGGCCCTCCTGCCTCGTCGAGGTATAATCTCGACCTGTCCGAGCATAAAAGGAAGAACCCCATAAAGCCCTATCATCACCAAAAGTGCCAAGGCCCACTGTAGATCCTGGCATGGTTAAATCAAGTAGCAAGAGCAGTACTTGAACGTACCTCTCCACCCTTCCAAAAGAAAGCCAAGGTTGCTTGTTTATGGCGAACACCTTACTAGGGCTTGCCAGCCAAGCCCGCTACCCTGCTAGAAAGCCTGCATAATTAGGTCAAGCTCCATGATAAAGCTCGGCATAGGTAAACCAAGCTCCCAACTACAAGGTTGAAACCCTATGGGATATTTCTCCCATAAAATGGTTAGCACAAGCTCCATGGGAAGACCAGCATGATCGATCTAGCTCCGTGACAATCGAGAGGTCCCCGGGGGACCTCGCCAGTGTACTGGATTCTAGGGTACCTCACCCTCAAGGAATATCAAATGTCACCTCAGGTAACCACCATGAAGTACCTCTCCAAAGTGACATGCAGAACTAGAGCTCTCCTCTCGGCAACATAGAAAGAGAGGGTTGACTTTCATGACATTTCAAGTACCATTAATGAGGTCAACCGTATTAATGGAGGTAGTCAACCCTATTAATGAGGTCAAATATATTAATAGAGGCAGTCAACCCAATTAATGACATGATCAACACCATTAATAAGAGAATATTCAACTCTTTAATGGCCATCGTTAGTGAAAGAGTCCAAAGAGGAAACAAATACCTTTTCCTCTAAGATATCCTCCACAACCGATTATTGGGGGTCAACTATAACAGAAAATCCCGCATATCAAGTAAGGAAGAGTCCGAAGAGGAAACAATCATATCTTCTCCAAGATAATAGCTACAAGCCGATCAACTATATGAAAGGAAGAATCGTATTCGAAAAGGAAACGAAGACTAATTGAAGAGTCATGGACTTGCACGCCAAGGTAGTCACCATGTATAAATATGCCTGTGAAAGGCATACTGAGCGGTCTCTGATCAATGATAGAAGACACATGCTTCGTTAAAAGTTCTCTCTACATCATCATTGTATGTGTACCCCGAACTATAAAATACTGGTATCGGTAAACACTCATTGTTGTAAGCTCCCCGGAGCATAGACGTTGTACTACTTTGACATCTTTGTAACCTCCTCGGAGCATCACATGATAAATATATATACAAGGAAGGGTATCCATCCTTCCTCTGGATACTGGCTAGGGGTTTTTCAGCATGTGATCACTCGTGATGCTTTTTCCCCCCTTGGTCAGTCCACTTCCATCTACATAAGACTTGTGTTTTTCCTATTATCTATTGTATTACGTATGTGTGTATGCGGGCTAGGTACCGACCTCATTAGTCCTAGCTCTCTAATCTTTCTTACATGAGATCAGGAAACAACAACGAAGACCTAAGGAACCGAATCTAGATTCCTACCCTGCTGGACCTAACGCTTTTATCCTCTCATCTACACGCCAAAGTCGCACATCAAGATGAAGAGAAACCGCCCAGACCAGTTCAAAGGGAGTTGAGGAGCTCTCCCGTATCCTCTCTATGGATGAAATTGAGCTCTTCGACACTGGAGCTAGATAAACCCCCCTTCTTACTTGCTGTCGAGGTCGGGGTATTACATGAAGCAATCGGGTTCCAGAACCAGGCTCTGGGTACCAGGATGGGTTCAGACCCCGACCCCGACCCCGACCGAGGAACAAGGTCCAGGATCACCCCCTTTGTACCAGCAAGAGAACCTCGAGCTCCCCAGATCTACTTCATAAGCACGAAGCCCGACGGGCGGAATGGCTTATCTCCTACCTCCTATTTCATCCTCCTTCATATTCATAAAAGATCAAGTCAGGTATCAACGATACCAACCTCGGCCACCACCTCCGTGGTAGTGGTCTCAAGGGTGTTAATAAGGATTTCTCATCCTAAGCAAATTTCCCATTAACACCATATATTTTTGAAAATGTTCTATTGTTTTTATCTAATAATGTTATGTGTTTATTTGTAGGTACCTGGATGACACGATATGTTGTTTATGTAGTATTCAAAATAATATTGGAAGTGTGTTATGTTGGAAGTGTTGCTACATTTTGTCTATATTTGATGGAAGTTTTGTGTAATATTGACAGTATTGGTTTGTACATTATTACATTTGTTTGGTACATTATTACATTTGTTTGGTACATTTATGTAATGTTAATGGATTTCATGGAATTTCTGTAATATTGACAGTGTTGTGTAATGTTAAGATTTTTGTTTTGCAATTCACAAATACTTTTAATGGATTTCATAGAATAAGTACTGGGCAGTATTTGTGAAACATGTACCAACATAGAATTAATGCTATGTGAGTAATAGGAATTAATGTTGACGTCTGTAAAAGTTTCACATGTAATAATTCCCATGCTTTGTATATGGAATTAATTCCATTTCACATGCTCTGTTTTCTTTCATATACAATAAGTACTGGACACAAATAAGATGCAAGTATCAAATAAATACTGGACACAAATAGTTAAGATTTCAAAATGTTAAGATTTATATGAACTATAAATAAAGATTTCAAAGTGAATGAACAATTCAAATAACAGTGTTGTGTAATTCATAACAGTGATGAATCATTAGTCAGTGACGCATAATGTTGTATAATTTATAACAGTTTGTTACATTAAATTTATATAAAAATCTGCAACATAAGTTGTGTACATCTGCACAATTTGTTATATTATCAGGGCTAATGTTGTTAACATCAAAATTAGAGAGCAAAATTGATAATGTTGTTAACAAGGCTAAAGTTTTTAACATCATATCTTGTCATATTTATGTAGTATTCAAAACAATATGGGAAGTGTGTTATATTGGAAGTGTTGCTACATTTTGTCTACATTTGCTGAAAGTTTTGTGTAATATTGACAGTATTGGTTAGTACATTATTACATTTGCTTGGCATATTTTGCGTGTAATGTTGACAGTAATGGTTGGTACATTATTATATTTTTGTTTTGTAATTCACAAATACTGGTAATAGACAAAATCTGCAAAGTTATAATATCAAAATCTACAAGTATAAAAATCTGTATTGTTTTGCAATAACAGTGTTACATTAAATTCATACAAAAATTCATAACAGTTGTTAAAAAAATCTACACCACAAGCTGTTAAAATTCTTACAAAAATTCATAACATTTGTTACAGAAATCTGCACAACTTGTTAACATTCATAAAAAAATTCATAACATTTGATATAAAAATCTGCACCACAAGTTATTAACATCTATACAGTTTTGAAAAAATCAACATCTTCTCCCATTATATTTTTATGAAATGTAACAAAACAACGGCGCGAATTCCTTTCAACAGTTTAGAGGCACATCTTTGTTTCATATTTGATTCAATACTATGGTTAAAAATTAAAATTCAAAAAGTTGTTGGAAAATTCCAAATTGTGTTGGGAATTCCCAACAACTTTAGGAACCTAACGCTGTTCGGAATTCCTACCACTGTTGGAAATCCCTAATGCTGTTGATTCCAAACAGCATTTAGAACTCCTAATATCGTTTGAAAATTCAAACACTGTTATGAATTCCAAACTCTGATCCCTGTCAACTCAACAATGCCCTTGTCAACTTTGATCCTTACCAACTCCAACTCAACCGAAAATGCAACTTTCATTGAAAGAAAAGTTTATCTTGAGCAACAATATATGAAATATTTCCAAGGCAAATCACACTATACTCGTAAAATAAACCAACCATAAGAGAATCAAACCAAAGTCAAGAATATTAATGTGGAAAAATGGAATTGCATTTGGATGCAAGATTCAATTAAAAACCCACATATATAATAAAACTGTGGTATGAATGTTCACAATTAAAACAACAAATAAAAGAAATACATACACATGATAGCTTCCAAATGATGACAATTGATTAATAATCTGAAATAAATTAAAGTTGATAATTATTCAATTCACTTTGCATCTTTCAACTGAGGTCCTTAATTCAAGTGTACCATTGTCTTGTTTCTCCATTGATTTTATATATGTCAATCGAAATTCAAGAAATCAAGAGAATTGTAACATTTTTAACAGTAATTAGTTACCCGCACTAGCGGATTTCAAATAAAGCAAGTAATTAGTAATTGAAAAACCCTTCAATTTCAATAATTAAACAATTTTTTCATTGATTGATGATAAATAAACCTGGATTTTGGAGCAATCTATTTGATTTTGTAGACATTTGTTATCTATTTACTACTCTGAAAATATGAAGAAAAAAAAATCGTTTCTTCAAACGTTGTATAATCTTACTAGTTGTTTTATGTTTTCTCCAGGTCTAAAGAGATTAAAAAACAAAAGAAAAAAGAAAAAGAAACATTCTTGAAGAACAAAACAGAACCCTTTATTCCAAAATTACAGATATTTCAAACTAAAATTAATTATGGTTCAACAGTCACATTCATAAGTAATAATTCAAAGATTCAAGAACAAATACATTCAATCGTCGACTTTAACCTTCCAGGGCTTCAGTCGTTCAACACTCTTTCAATCGTTGACTTCAACATCGATCACGCCGTCGTCGTCTTCAACCTTTCGACGCCTCCATCGTCGTCTTCTTCAACCTTGCATCGTCATTTTGTGAGCAATATTCTACATCTCCAAAATTCTACTGAAGCAATATGCAATATTGATAAAACTTAGTACAAGTATAAATTAAATTCTATAAGTATGATATCTAAACATAAAACAAGCGGGAAACATAAATTTTATGACAAAAGAAAAAAATCATCATTTTCTGCTATAGTGCTAGTGATAAAATAAAAATGTGAGCAAAGAAATATGGTCATTACATTCAACTAATCAAAGAAGAGATATTTTTTCTATCATTACCGTCAACTCAAAAAATCAAACTTCAACATCAACGTTAATAAAGAAAAATTATACCAATTGAAAAACTCTCCATTGATATCCTTAAAGATATATATATATATATATATAAGTATACATTAAAAAAAACATACTTATTCAAATAAACCTTCAATATATGAATCTCGAATTTGAGATTTTGACCCTAAAAAAAAGTACAAGAAAACAAACCATAAAAATTGATATCAAGAGAAGCTTACATTTCCTATCAAGACATAATATTTTTTTCAAAGGTGCATACAACAATTGGTTGGTCTATAAGAATCATTTATCAAACAGTTAGTATGTATATTTACAAATATTAGCATGTACTGTGGAAATCTTAGAACTGTTAACAGAGTTAATTTTGGTAATCATATCAAGTCAACACCCATGATTGATAACGATCCCACGATTGACGGCGATTCAGCCAAAATTGTTGAAGATTACTCAAACATAACATGAGCTGATTTTATTCCTTATATTATGGATGTCAATGATATGTATTCGATATATTTTATTTATTTCCTTCACAACAGTTGCTGTATTTTTTATATAAATATTGTCTATTATCAATAATACAATTCAGTACTTTCATTACTAAATTCTAGAAAAATTCTTATGGTATCAGAGCTTTCAACTGCAAGCCTTATAACCATGATGAAATCACCCTCAAAGGAGCCAAAACTCTCAATTCAACCATTTCATCAATGTTCCAGCTTGATCTCTATCAAGCTAAACAATAACAATTATTTTTTATGACATTCACAGATCACTCCTCTAGTCGAAAGCTTAGGTCTTTATCATCATCTCATTAATGATGATAAACCTGCTGAAGAGATAAAGGATGAGAAGGGTAACAAAGCCATCTACCCTCTTCATGAGTTGTGGAGTACCAATGACTGTATGCTAGTTTCGTGGTTACTTGGAACCATGAAAGAAGATTTGTAAAGTATCAGCTTCGGCTCCGAAACAGCACATCAAATTTGGACCTCACTTGAAGAGCAACTCCTTCCTGTCACCATTGTGAAAGAATGTCATTTAAAGGGAATGCTAATGACCATTCAAAAAGATTCACGAACCTTGGAGGATTACCTTAGAGATTTCAAATCCATTTGTGACAATCTCGATGCTATGGTGTTTCAATTCGCTCGTGGGCTTGGTCCATCTTATGAAAATTATCGGATTGCTATGCTCACCAAACCACCATATCCATCTTTTACTCAGTTTGTTCCAGCTCTTCAAGGATATGGGCAATATTTAATTGTGAAACGAGATGAAGAAAAGATACTCATAGAACATGCTCAGGCCTTCTTTAGACAACGAGGTCGTGGTAGAAACAGTCAAGGAGGTCGAGGACAATTCATCTCTCAAGGCAGAGGTTTCACTCCTGTTGGTTGATATAATACACAAGGCAATCAGAACAATGGTCGAAACTTCAGCCATAACAATACATGTCCGCCTAAGGATAAAAATCCTGCTGGACAACAACCACACACAAACAATCAAAACAATGTTGAAAACAATACTGGTAAAAATTCTTGTCAAATTTGTGGTAGGGAAAATCATTTTGCTATTGATTGTTGGTACAGGTTCGACTATTCATACCAATCCGAAGATTTTCCTTAACAACTTGCTGCTATTACCCTTAATGACTCAAATAATGACAACTCATTTTATGTTGATTCTGGTGCAACCTCACACATGACAAACGATGCAGGTAAATTACCTCACATTTGCTCATACAATAGATGAGATGTCATTTATGTTGGGGACGGTAATAACCTACCAATTTTGCATATTGGTAATGCTAGTCTTGATACTAATACCTAAAAATTGGATTTAAAAGATGTTCTTGTTGTTCCTAATTTAACCAAGAATTTACTCTCTGTCGGTAAGTTCACTTATGATAATATGTGCACTTTTGAATTTACCAATTCTGATTTTGTTATTAAGGACCAAAATCAAAGGACAATAGCGAAGGGGCATAAGAGAGGACAACTTTATGCATTGGATGAAAGTTCTCAAAAGGAATTGAATACAATAAATAAAGGTGGTTCCTCATCGCTTATTTGGCACCAACGGCTTGGACATCCAAATTCAAAGTTGTTGTCTTTGTTGAAGGAAAAGAAAGTCATTGATGTCATCCATTGGGTAACTAAACCACCTATATGTGTTAGTTGCCAAATGGGCAAGAGTTGTAAACTGGCATTTAATTCTCTAAATAAAATTTCAGCCTTTCCTCTTGAGAAAATTCATTATGATCTGTGGGGACCAGCCCGGATTACATCAAATCAGTGTTTTTGATTTTATGTCATTTTCGTTGATGATTACTTTCGATTCACGTGGATTTATCCTTTAAGAAGAAAATCTGAGTTCTTTGATTGTTTTCAAAAATTTCATAAGTTGGTAGAAAACCAAACTGATCGAAGAATTAAGGTTTTTCAATGTGATGGAGGGGGAGAATTTAACTCTTGGAACATATCAAGAATTTTAAAATTGAGTTGCACATTTCATGTCCCGAAACTTCGGAGCAAAATGGGATTGCCGAATGCAAACACCGACACATAGTTGAGACGGGATTAACTATGTTATTTCATGCAAATTTACCTTTATCACTTTGGGTTGATGTTGTTCTCATAGCTGTTTATCTTATTATCCAACTTCCTTCTTCAGTTCTACAGTATGAGAGTGCTTACCAAAAACTTTAAAAACGACATCCAAATTTCAAGGGTTCGCGAGTGTTGGGATGTCAATGTTTTCCGTCTTTAAGACACCAAGGTGACTCTAAGTTTACCAAGAAAACTTATCCTTGTGTGTTTATTGGTTACAGTCCTATTCACAAAGGTTACAGATGTTTGGAGCCCAGGACTCAACGGGTCTATATATCGCGACATGTTGTCTTCGATGAACACACGTTTCCTTATAGGCTCTAACAAGGAAGTGGCAATTCATCTTCTTTGGAGTTGACCGAATTTCCTTATGAAGATGAGTTGGTTAATTCCCAATATTATGGAATTAATACCAAAATTATGAAATATGAAAATTTCCCACATTCTAAGGATAAATTGGACTCTACTGATTCTAATTTGTCTGCTTGTTGTGATTCTAATCTTACCTTACGAAATCATGATGAAAATATGCAACAAAACTCTGCACAAAGTCAGTGCTTCTCAAATCGTGACCATGCATATTTGCCTCCTCAAAATAATCCATTAAATCTGGCTATTTCTCTTACTATCAATCAAGGAATTTCAATGCAATCTTTGACAGAAAATCATGACACCACCAATGTGCATTACCATGCAGATTTGCTTTCCCAAAATAACTCATTCCATGATGGAAACAACCCATCAATTTTGGCTATTTCTCCTGCTGCCAACGAAGGAAAATCAATGCAATCATTGATAGAGAATCATGCCACCACCAATATGTATGAATATTTAATTATTGATTTACCATTTGAGGCTCAAGGTATCAACGATGTTGGCATTCAAGATGTGCAAGATGAATCAATGCAAATGATGGCTCGGCCTACACGAACACGCCTATCTCGATGACTTTGAGTGCCATAACACAATCTCTTCTAGTCATGCACTCACAACCGAGTTGACATGCAAAACTAGTGACACTTTGCTAACAGAACCTAAAACATTAAAGACGACATTCAAGGATACGAGATGGGTCAATGCTATACGTGATGAATTACAAGAACTTCATGATAACCTCACGTGGGAGTTGGTTCCTCTCCCACCTAATACAAATGTAGTTTGCTCAAAGTGGGTATTTCGAATAAAATACAAAAAAGATGGATCAATTGAAAGAATCAAAGCTCGACTTGTCACTCAAGTCTCCGGTATAGACTATGATGAAACCTTCAGTCTAGTGGTGAAACCAACCACCATTCGCTTCATTATAGCCCTATCAATGTCTCTCAATTGGACTATGCACCAGTTGGATGTCAAAAACGCATTCTTGCATGATCATCTAAAGGAAAATGTGTTTTTAGAGCAGCCGCCAGGTTTCATTGATCAATCTCACCCTAACTATGTTTGTTCATTAAAGAAGTCTATTTACGGTCTAAAACAAGCCCCACGTGCTTGGTTTGATCAACTCTCAAAGTTTCTGCTCCATCTTGGATTTTATTGTTGCAAGGCTGACTCATCTTTGTTTGTTTTTCGTACCAATGACATTACTGTGGTTCTTCTTATTTATATGGACGACATCCTTATTACGGGCAGCAATGATGACTTTATCATGGATTTAATTGGTCATCTTAGTCAAGATTTTTCCATTACAGATCTTAGGTCTCTAAATTATTTTCTTGGTATTGAAATTAAAAGAGTTTCCGGTGGCATTTTTCTATCTCAATCGAAGTACATCAAAGACCTGCTCACAAAAACAAGAATGTTTGACAGTTCTCCCATACAACACCAATGGTTTTTAAAGACAAA
This sequence comes from Dipteronia dyeriana, assembly GCA_032871835.1. Classification (NCBI taxonomy): domain Eukaryota; kingdom Viridiplantae; phylum Streptophyta; class Magnoliopsida; order Sapindales; family Sapindaceae; genus Dipteronia; species Dipteronia dyeriana. The sequence continues at coordinate 24,463,237 of CM065302.1, forward strand.
TCAACTTCTTCAGATGATGATCATGTTGATATTTCAGCTTATCGAAGTATCGTTGGTACCTTACAATACTTGACTTTCACACGACCTGATATTGTTTATGTCGTCAATCGGGCTTGTCAACATTTCAACAATCCTACATTTTCCAACATGAAGGCTGTTAAATGTATCTTCCGTTATCTCTAGGGTACTCAACAATTTGGGCTTCAGTATCTCTATCAAAGTTCTATCTCTCTTTATGGATTTAGTGACACCGATTGAGCGGGTTGTCCTACAACACGCAGAAGCACCACCGAGTTTTATGTTTTTCTTGGTGCAAATTGCGTCTCCTGGTCTTTCAAGAAACATCTGACATTCTCTTGCTGTAGTTCCGAGGTCGAATATCGCTCTATGGCATCCGCTGCAGCTAAGATTAAATGGCTATCCTTTTTATTTAGAGACGTTGGTCTGAACCTATCATGCCCGCCAAAGTTATTTTGTGACAACATGAGTTCTTTACATATGTCTGTCAATCTAATGTTCCATGCTCGTTCTAAACATATCGAGTTTGATTACCATTTTATGCGTGCAAAAGTGGCCATGGGCACCCTTGTCACTTGCTATATCCCTTCTGCTTCACAATTGGCAGATATTTTCACCAAATCATTGTTGAAAGAGGCTTTCACATTCTTGCGCAACAAGTTAGGTGTTCATTTGCCTTCCCACTCAAACTTGAAGGGGGATGCTAACAGAGCTAATTTCGGTAATCATATCAAGTCAATACCCATGGTTGATAATGATCCCACGATTGACGACGATTCAACTAAAATTGTTAAAGATTACTCAAACATAACATGAGATGATTTTATTCCTTATATTATAGATGTCATTGATATGTATGTATTCAATATATTTTATTTGTTTCCTTCACAGCAGCTGCTGTATTTTTTGTATAAATATTGTCTATTATCAATAATACAATTCAGAGCTTTCATTACTAAATTCTAGAAAAATTCTCAAGAACAACGCCAATAAATTGTGAAATAATCATTATGGATTCCTAATAAAAAATTTAAAGAAATTAAACTTAAGAAATATCCCTAAAACAATATATAAAATTCCTCATAACAAATTTGTACCTTAATCAAAGAAACTTTCAATATGCGAAGCTTGAATTTGAGATCCCGACCAAGAAAAACAAGTAAAATTTAAAAAAACACTAAATCAAATTAAATTATCAATTGTCAGTTAAAAATTAGAAACATGTAAGGATTAGATAATTTACACTCTAAAATTAGAATATAAAAATACATTAGAAAAATATAAATGTTCACTACAATCTTGGTGACTTCTTAGATGAATCACGATTTCAAATAGAAAAAAAATTCAAGGAGAAGATAAATAAAGAGAAAATCAAGATAATTGCCTCGAGAGCCAAATAGGGAACCAAGAGATATGGAGATGGGATAAGGACCAAAAAACGTGAAGATGAGATAAGAACAAAAAAACACATACACCATGGCTATGGTGTTTTTTTCTTCAAAAAATAAAATAAAATATTTACGATGCCTTTTAAAATCTTCATATCTTTTTTATAAAATAACTTAGTTAAAATTTAAAAAGATTTTTATGCTAACAAAAACGTATAGGTTTTTTTTGTAGTAATTATTTGAAGATAATATTATATATATTCCTTAAAAAGAATCCTTTAATCAATCACTTAATAAAATAGAAGTTTATTTTTTACAAATTATCAAGTTTTTTTTTAACTAATTGTGACAATTTTTTTTAAAAGTCTTAATTTAATAAAACATAATGACAATTAATAAAATTTGTCACGAAATAATATCTACAGTGGCACATTCAAAAATTGTATAAAGAAAAGTAGAAATTGTTAAAAATAACCACAACTATTATGAAAATTTTGTTTTTAACCACATACGAAAATGTATTTGTTAATAGCCACTTTTTTGAGAAATTACTTGAATGTCCCCATATAAAAACCATCCCCAAACATTTTCAATTTTTTTTCTCTCCTTTCTTCTCTCTCTCCCCGATCTCTCTCTCCCACCGGTGGCGAACCGTTGCCGGTCTCCTCTCTCTCTCACCCAACCTCTATTCTCTCTCCCCGCAGCTCTCTCTCTCTCTTATTTCTTTCTCTCTTTCACTCACCTCTCTTTCTCTCTCCTTTCCTTTCCTTTCTCTCTCACACGTCATCGACGGTTTGCCAGAGTGTCGTCCCCTGGGCTTCACGACCGTCCAGCAACATTGTAGAGCTCCCCCTTCACTGGCGATTAGATCTGCTGAAAAAAATGAAAGAAAATGAAATACTAGAATATTTCAAGTTTGAACATTTCAATTTAGTCAAGATTTCAAGTTTTAACATTTCAGTTTATGCAAGATTTCAAGTTTCAAAATTTGTAAACGAAAAACTTAAAAACCCAGAACATTTCAAGTTTCAAGTTTCAACTTTCAATTTAGTCAAGATTTCAAGTTTCAACATTTCAATTTAAGCAACATTTCAAGTTTCAAATTTTTTTTTTTTTTCAAGTTTCAAGTTCCTAGTCGTGATTTCAAGTTTGGTTCTAGATTTTAGTCGTGATTTCAAGTTTGGTTCTAGATTTTAGTCATGATTTCAAGTTTGCTTTCAGTTTTAAAGAAAAAATCAAATTCAGGGGTATTTTTATATTTTATGGACATACATTGGATTTTTTTTTTAAATGTGGCTATTAACAAATAAAATTTCAAAAGTGGTTATAAACAAAAGTTTAATGTTCCCCATGACTATTTTTTATTTTCTCTCTAAAGAAAATGTGTCACTGTAGGTCACTTTTTTGTAGTGCTACTAGTTTTTGATATACGTGGAAGTTCTCTCGAGTATGATAAACAGAGTTGTCTCCTGTCGCGATTGGTCTGGGTATAGATGTGGTTAAACCGGCTGCCCTGCTATATCCTTTTTTTTTTTCTGATGATAGTATGATGTTTGCAAAAGCTTCGAGGGATAAGTGCCTTACAATCCGCCATATTCTAGAAGTGTATGCTCAGACATTCGACCAAGTTGTTAATTTTAAGAAATCTGCTCTTTGTGTAAGCCGATCGATCTTTACGGTGGTCAGTGCAGAGTTGGCTCAGATTGTAGGGGTCAACTTTGAGAGATGTCATGAAAGATACTTGGGTCTTCATAGTTTCACTAGTAGAAACAAAAAACAGGTTTTTGCTAACATTAAGGATAGGATTTGGAACAAGTTAATAAGGCTGGCAAAGTCACCTCTTTTCAATAAGGGGTAAAGAGGTTCTGTTAAAGGTCGTGGTTTAGACGATTCCCACTTATTCCATGTCCCTCTTTAGACTCCCAAAAGGCCTAGTTGCTGATGTCAATATGTTTTGTGGTAGCTTTTGGTGGGGTAGGTCGGATCGGTTTATAAAATGCATTAGGGTTCTTGGTTTAAACTGTGTACTAGTAAGGTTATGGGTCGTTTCAGCCTTTGGGGCCTATCCATTTTTAATCCAAGTCATGCTTATGAAACAGTGCTGACATTTGGTCTTGAATCCTTTCTTATTGGCTGCTAGAGTTACAAAAGGAAGATACTTCGTTACTATTTCATCCTTTAAGCCGATAATTACATCGTTGGCTCGTTTATTTAGAGAAGGCTCATGTGGGGTTGTGAGTTAATGGAAGCCGAGTCAAGATGAAGGGTGGGCTCTCGGTCCGCAGTCCCGATCTATGGTGATAGATGGATTCTGCTCCTTCCTTTACTATTCAATCCAATCCGGTTCTTAGAGCTACATCTTTGGTTAGAAGCTAATTTACCCCATCCGAGGATTTGAATGTACCTTTAATCTGCCCTTCTTTCTCTATCAAGAAATTTGAAGTTATTCTTAATCTCCCCCGTGGGTACTCCCTCTTAGATGATTCGTTGTTGTGGCATTACAAAAAGGAGGGTGCCTATTCTATCAAAAGTGGCTACGAGTTCGGTAAAGTGCTCTAGGGTAAGAATGACCTTCTAGGGCTAATTATAATGTTTTCTGGTGGAAGGCCTTGTCGAAGTTCTGAATCCCTCCGAAAGTCAGAGCTTTTATATGGAAGTGTTGTCATCATTGGACTCCTTCAAAGTTTAATTTTGCTGGCAGAGACATTCCATATGAGGTGTTATGCCCTATTTGCCTTAGAAGCCCTAAATCTACTACTCTTGCAATATGGGGTTGTAAGGGTGTGCAGTCTGTAAGGTCGTTTTTCAAAGGTTCTATTTTTGGTGACAATCTCCACTTCCAAGACCTGATGTTGTTATTTTTTCACACTCTCAAAACCGAGGAGCTGGAACTCCTTTGTGTCAATTTCTGGAAATGATATTGGAGAAATCAAGTGTTGCATTTGATATGAACCTCACCAAGAGCAGTGAGACCCAGAACCAATATATGGTAACGAAGGATCGTTTTCTAATTCAAGTTTATAAACAAAGAAAATAAAAAGGACCGCGACCCATTATCTATATGGAGATAAGAACCAACGGTATCAAGAAGGTTGTAGACGCCACACTCAAGAATAAGAAAGAAGGTGAGTGATAAGTCAAGGTTTGAACGCCACAAGGTAGAACCTTGATAAGTTCATAGTTCTATGAAGAACCAAAGAGAAAATTCTCTCAAATTTATTTCAATTCAAAATCTATTTTCAAATTACATCAATTGGTCCCTTTTATACTAAAAATATCTAAGACCTAAAAGGGAATAAATATTAGGAAATTAATGCCTTACAATCATGAAAATAAATGCAAACAAATTTCGGAAATAAATAAATACTAAACTAGCAACTATTGACCGTCTTCTTAATTGGAAAGCTAAATCTGGAAACAAATCAGCCTCTTTATTTGGGAAACAAATTAACTATTATTCTTTGGAAATTAAAAGGAAATAAATCAGTCAAAGTTGACTATTCTTCTAGCTTGTGCCACATGCCCAAGTCTTCCTTATTCAGCCCAATCAATTGCCTTGATAACATTAATTGCGCATTGGTCTTTATGTGGACTTATCTTGGACTTCAACAATTCAAAATCAGCCCAAGTGTCTAGAATTAGGTCATTTTGTGCTTCTTTGAATCTCTTAGCTCTTGCCCTTGTTATTGGCCCAACCGAAACATGTAATGGATCATTTGATGACTTCTTGATTCTCATCATTCCCCCTCTCCTCAAAAGGATTCGTCCTCGAATCTTCACCATAATATTGTTGTATGTCTGAACCATGAAATATGGTTCCCCTATTTTATCTTTGTTTGATGAATCTCCTTTGAAAGACATCTTTTTTTTTATCAATGCACGAAAACAAGAAAATGAATAAAAATTGTTGATATAAGTTCAACCACACGACCTAAAAAAAATTGTACTTTCTTTCTTTTTTTCGAGATTTTTTTTTATAACAAAGATGATTTTTTTTTTTGGTAATAGATCTGATTTTTTTTTAAGATCAAACAGAAAAAAAATAGACGAAGAAGAACAAGGATATTAAACCTGATTTAGAAGCCTAAGCTCTGATACCAACTGATATGAACCTCACCAAGAGCAGTGAGACCCGGAACCAATATATGGTAACGAATGATCGTTTTCTAAAAAGTTTACAAACAAAAATGTTATCGGACCGCGACCCGTTACCTATAAGGAGGTAAGAACCAACGGTATCAAGAAAATTGTAGATGCCACACTCAAGAATAGGAAAGAAGGTGAGTGATAAGTCAAGGTTTGAACGCCACAAGGTAGAACCTTGATAAGTTCACAAGTTCTATAAAGAACCAAAGAGAAAATTCTCTCAAATTTATTTCAATTCAAAATCTATTCTCAAATTACATCAATTGGTCCCTTTTATACTAAAAATATCTAAGACCTAAAAGGGAATAAATATTAGGCAATTAATGCCTTACAATTATGAAAATAAATGCAAACAAATTTAGGAAATAAATAAATACTAAACTAGCAACTATTGACTTGCTTCCTAATTGGAAAGCTAAATTTGGAAACAAATCAGCCCCTTAATTTGGGAAACAAATCAATTATTATTCTTTGGAAATTAAAAGGAAATAAATCAGCCAAAGTTGACTATTCTCCTAGCTTGTACCACATGCCCAAGTCTTCCTTATTCGGCCCAATCCATTGTCTTGATGACATTAATTAAGGCTTGGTCTTCATGTGAGCCGAATTTGGACTTTAACAACTCAGAATCAGCCAATCAATAAATGCTTCTTTGATTCTATTGCTTTCATGTAATTGACCCAACTGGAATATGCAATGGATCCTTTGGTGACGCTTCTTGATTCTCATCATTCCCCCTCTCTTCAAAAGGATTCGTCCTCGAATCTTCACCATAATGTTGTTGATAGTCTGAACCATGAAATATGGTTCCCCTCTTTTATCTTTGTTTGATGAATCACTTTTGAAAGACATATTATTTTTTGTTATATAAATGCTCGGAATCAAGAAAAGAAAAAGAAATAGTTGATATAAGTTCAACTACACAACCTAAAAAAAATGTACTATTTTTTGTTGGATCTTTTTTTTTTATAACGAAACTAATCAAACTTTTTTTTTTTTGTAAAAAATCTGATTTTTTTTATCAAATAGAAAAATAGAAGAAGAAGAACAATGATAGATTAAACCTGATTTAGAAGCGTAAGCTCTGATACCAACTGATATGAACCTCACCAAGAGCAGTGAGACCCGGAACCAATATATGGTAACGAAGGATCGTTTTCTAATTCAAGTTTATAAACAAAGAAAATAAAAAGGACCGCGACCCATTATCTATATGGAGATAAGAACCAACGGTATCAAGAAGGTTGTAGACGCCACACTCAAGAATAAGAAAGAAGGTGAGTGATAAGTCAAGGTTTGAACGCCACAAGGTAGAACCTTGATAAGTTCATAGTTCTATGAAGAACCAAAGAGAAAATTCTCTCAAATTTATTTCAATTCAAAATCTATTTTCAAATTACATCAATTGGTCCCTTTTATACTAAAAATATCTAAGACCTAAAAGGGAATAAATATTAGGAAATTAATGCCTTACAATCATGAAAATAAATGCAAACAAATTTCGGAAATAAATAAATACTAAACTAGCAACTATTGACTTGCTTCTTAATTGGAAAGCTAAATCTGGAAACAAATCAGCCTCTTTATTTGGGAAACAAATTAACTATTATTCTTTGGAAATTAAAAGGAAATAAATCAGTCAAAGTTGACTATTCTTCTAGCTTGTGCCACATGCCCAAGTCTTCCTTATTCAGCCCAATCAATTGCCTTGATAACATTAATTGCGCATTGGTCTTTATGTGGACTTATCTTGGACTTCAACAATTCAAAATCAGCCCAAGTGTCTAGAATTAGGTCATTTTGTGCTTCTTTGAATCTCTTAGCTCTTGCCCTTGTTATTGGCCCAACCGAAACATGCAATGGATCATTTGATGACTTCTTGATTCTCATCAGCATTCCCTCAACAGATTGAGGTCTAAAGATGTGATCTCCTGGTCAATTAGCTTTCTGGATGATCATTATAATGCTCATGGTAAGATCCCTACTACTTCTATGAGTAGTAACAATATGTTAGTTAAATGACACAAACCGGAGGAAGGTCTGTATAAAATTAATACCGATGTTACGTTCAATGGAAAGTCTCAAATGGTTGGTCTGGGTGTGTTGATCAGAAATTCCTCATCGCAGGTGTTGATTTCTACTGTGCAAAGTATCTTTGCTTGTTTTTCTCCCCAAGCTACTGAAGCTTCTGCTATATTGAGAGGTATGTGTGTGCCTGTAGATTCTGGTCTTCTCCCGGCTGTGCTGGAAAGTGATGCTAAGTGGGTGGTCGATGCGATCAATGATAATCACCATTCTTGTGTTGATATTGGTACCATTTTTAGGGACATTGTGAGTATTATGGCAACGTTTGTTATCTCTATTTTGTTCGTTTCTAGGAAGGCCAACAAAGCTGCCTATGCCTTAGCCAAGTTCGCTCTGTTGGCTAATAGGAATTTTCTTTGGAAGGAGGATTATCCTCCCTTTATTGATCTGTAATTCAGGAAGAGGCTCTTCCTTAGTTTTCTTTATGAAGTTCCTCTTTCAAAAAAAAAATTATATTAAAAAAAAAAGAAACATTGTCCAAAGCTTGTTTCAGCCGATGTTGAATACGTTTTTGGGATAATGTAATTTTAATCAAAAGTTGCATATTGAGATGCACGTTTGGGGAATGGGGATGGATATAGGCCCCCCATCCCCATCCCCACTTCCCAGACCCTTCCCCCGTCCCCCCTCCCCCCCCCCCCCCATTTCCTCATTTGGGGAAAATGATGATGGGGATTTTTAGGGTGAGGTATATCCATCCCCATCCTCAGTTTTCCATTTTCCCTATTTTTCCCCTTTTTCCCCGTCTCTCCGTTCCCCCGGTCCCTCATTTCTCTGTTTCCCTATTTAACTAAAAATTACAAATTAAACTTAAAAAAACAACCATTTCATTACAAATACAAATACAAAAAAAATAATCCATTAATGTATTATAAATACAAAATAAAGTGTTTCAAATAATTCAAAGTTTAAAACTAAACCATCTTCATATGTGAAGTAATACAAATTGTTTTTTAACAAAAAAACTTCACATAATAGATAATCTAAAGAGGTTAACAACCAATTCATTGCCAAGTACTTTGAAAAATCTATAGGGTTATGTTTTGAAGGTAAAAAGAGTAAATGTATTTATATACCTATGGTTTCAAAGAATAAAAACTAAAAATAAAATATTATATATATATATATATATATATATATATATATATATGTGGGGGAAATGGGGAAATGGGGATGGGGAGAGGTCCCCCCCTCCCCATCCTCAATCTCATTTCAATTTGGGGATAATTTTCATTCCCATCCCCCTCGCCCCCATTTTTCCATTCCCACAAAAAATAAAATCTCCAAATGGGGATGGGGGTGCGGGGATTTGGAGCCCCGAAGAAAAGTGTGCATCTCTAGTTGCATACTCCAATAATTAGGCCAAATTGAAGGGTGCATGTGTAATTTGCCCTTTATTTTGCCATAATAATTGTTTTTTACTCGTTTTTTCGTCATAATTCATATCGACGTGACTGCTGCTTAAAAATGAACAAAAAAAAAAACTATTTAAGGAAATAATTAAAGCAAAATAAAAGACAATCAATTATATTAAACCAACTTGTCTGAGATCGAAAAAGATAAAATTATGTTAAACCAACTGGGCCTACCGGAGTTCATATTTGCTCTCCCTCTTAACTGGGGGTGGGCACTATCCCTACTCAGATTTGGACAAGTGTCTAAAAATTAACCATGGTTTGATAAATTATTTATTATATATTTTAAGGTTTGTTCTATCGAATTTTTTTTTTTATTAACACTAGAATCAACACTATAACCCAATTAAGAAACTAAATGAATGATCTTTTCGTTAAACCATATTGGAAGGTGTTCCCTAATGTTATGTATTTACATCTACATACAGACCCACACATTTTAAGGTTGGCCATGAGCTCTTTCCAAAATTGTTCATCTTCATTACTGTATTTGTCAACACTTTATGAATTATTTGATTAAATGACATATATCAAAATATATCTCTTGCAGATGTGATGGTCTATATGTACATGTCTCTTCCATATATCAAATTATCATGAAATTGTAGGTTTGATTAGTATGCCCTAATTCCAGAAATTTATTATAATATTTCGATAGGAAAATAAAAATCTTTAATGTACAATTATTCATGACCACTATCCAAAGAAATTATATTATGTGTCGTGTATAATCAATCATATACATATATTTTTTATACTATATAACATGATTTTACGATCGAACAGTATATGAAACTGAGAAAAAGGTTCAAACTTATTTGATAATTGACTAACAAGTATACTATCATATTTAGTTATTGAAACCAGACATCAAGCACATCAATGATCTGTAGAGACTTGCCCAAATCAAACACAGTAGGTCGAGTTCACTTTTGCTCACCCCCTTGAGGGGGAGGGTCAGCATTATCTCCCTCTCGTATAGATGATATGTGTCTTGGGAGGGAAAATTTTATCCTAAAAGAAGACGGTGTTTGGATAAATTTATCCCCTCGATGGACACATGTTATCCATACAGGATGGGGTAATGTTCATTGTTCACCCACCCTCAAGGGAGTTGAACAAAAATGGATCGACTCCAAAAAAAAATGTCTTAATTATCTAAAGCATGGCAAGAGAGACCAATGGTCTCTTTGTTTGAAGACTTCAGGTTTTCAGCCGCAATGTTATTAAGCTTTCCAAAAAGAAAAAAGAAAAAACCATAGCAAGAGGGGGAAATTCAACTATAATAAGTCTATAAATAGCATTTGAAACAACCAAAAAGTGTAACATAACACCACCACCACCAAAAGGCAAAAACACATCAATGGAGGCTCTTTCTTTGGTTGTTTCAGCCGTGACATGGCTGCTAGTTGCTCTTGCCTTCCTAAAAAAAAATTCAACTTCTGGCGGCAGCGCCACCCTCCACTGCAACTTTCACCATGGCCTGTAATCGGCAACCTCAACCTCAGTGGGCCACTCCCTCACCAATCACTTCACAAACTAGCACAAAAATATGCCCCATAATGCAACTCACGTTTGGCTCTTTCCCTGTAGTTGTTGCCTCCTCGGCAGAGATGGCGAAGCAGTTTCTCAAAACACACGATCATGTCTTTGCCTCCAGACCACAAACCGCAACCGGAAAATACACAACTTACAATTATCTGAACATCACTTGGGCTCTGTATGGACCGTATTGGCACCAAGGACGTAAAATTTTCCTAGGGCTCGAAAAATAAATGATACTATTTCAGAGGGGTGTTGTGCAAATATGACCAGTTTAGTAATGTAAGTTTAAAAGACACCATTTAACGTAAAGAGACGACGAGAATACCTCGACAAAATTGAAAAAGAGAGAAAGTTGTCGTTTTGTGAGTCTGAGAAAAACAACAGTGAGAAAGAAACCGATGACAACGAAATCGACGACAAGAAAATCGACGGCTAATTGACCGAAACGGGAATACAGTAGATTTCGCCGTGATTGACAGCGGTAAGTTCAGCTTGTTTTATTTATCGATTTGTTGTTGATAACTTATCATTGCATTTTAGACTTGTTTTGTTGATTGAAATTGTAGATTAGGGTTGACAATGGTTGTGGTTTTGGTTTTGGTTTTGGTTTGAAATGAGGTTGAATATGTTATGAGGAAGATGAAATTCTGGTATCGAGCATTGTTATTTAAAAAAAAAATCGAGAATATTTCAAGCGAAATTGAGGAAATTTTATAGAAAGATTCGAGAAAATTTATCATACGATTGAGATTATCTCTCAAAGGATCGAGAACATTTTCAAAACATCGAGAATATTTTCAAAGGATCGAGAAATTGTTTGAAATGATCGATAATATTTTTTAACTATTGAGAATGTTTTTCAAAGGGTCAAGATTTTGTTAAATGATTGAGAAGATTTTTAAAAGAATCGAGAGGTTTTTCAAAGGATCGAGACTATTTTCAAAAGATCGAATTTTTTTTTAAACGATCGAGAATGATTTTCAAAGGATCAATTTTTTTTAAAATGATCGAGAAGATTTTTCAAAGAATCGAGAAGATTTTTCAAAGAATCGAGAGGTTTTTCAAAGTATCGAGACTATTTTCAAAGGATCGAGAATTTTTTCAAACAATCGAGAATATTTTTCTAACGATCGAGAATATTTTTCAAAGGGTCGAGATTTTTTAAAATGATCGATAAGATTTTTCTAAGAATCGAGAGGTTTATAAAAAGGATCGAGACTATTTTCAAAGGATCGAGAATGTTTTCAAACGATCGAGAATATTTGTCTAACTATCGAGAATGTTTTTCAAAGGGTCAAGATTTTTTAAAATGATTGAGAAAATTGTTCAATGAATCGAGACGTTTTTCAAAGGACCGAGACTATTTTCAAAGGATCGAGACTATTTCCAAAGGATCGAGAATATTTCCAAAGGATCGAGAATATTTTCAAAGTATCGAGAATTTGTTTCAAACGATCGAGAATATTTTCTAATTTTTTTTCAGTTTACTGATGTATTGTTTCTGTAACATTGCAGATGACGAGCAGGTTGAAGGATTTGCTTAAAACTCCAGAGGGAGATTGGTTCAAGGGAAAATTGACCTGACACGACCATTTTGAAGCCCTCGCCTGTATAGACGATAGACTTAACCGGGTCCCTGAAGATTTTGCTGTTGAGGATCGGCGTCGGTTCATGACCTCCTGTTTTGGGCATTTCATGTCGATACACTTGGAGCTGAAGTTTTCGGGGGTTGTTAATCATCAGCTGCTATTGCGGGAGTTGGACCATGACGGGCCGACATATGAGATGCAGTTCTTGTTAGGGAACCATGTGGTCAGGTTTTCGAAGGTGGAATTTACCCTCATCACCGGATTACGTTTTGGAGTCGTACTGGACACGGGTATGTATGTTGCAGTGGAGAATGGCATACATCAACGGTACTTTTCTGGACACGATGAGGTATCGTTAGATGACTTGAGAGTTGTTCTTACCCGCAGAGAGTTTCAACAGGCGTACGATGCTGTGAAATTGTGCCTCATTGACATGTTGAACTGGATATTGATGGGGGTGGATGAGAGATTGAAGATTCCATTTTGGCAGTTTCGATTGGTAGAGGACCTCAATGCCTTCGATGCGTTCCTGTGGGGTGCCCACGTCTATAGGCATTCTATCTTTTCATTCAAGCATGTGTTACCGTGACGAGGGCGATGTTGTACATTCCGTGGAGGGGTACAATATTTACGGTCTATCATATGACCGTTTATAAGAAATTTGATTTCCAGCATGTACATTAAATTTCATTTCCAAAATTATTTTGGATTATAACTGTACTTATCTTTGATGCAGATATTTGCTTTCGAGGTGATCCCTTATCTAGGCATCGATTTCGGGACTCGAAGGGTTACAGACTTTTCTCCTCGTATGATGAAGTGGGAGTTGACCGAACAACCTAGAGGGAAGAAGCTGGATAAGATTTTTAGTGCTAGGGTAATTATTTAATTTGTTAATCGTTATATTACTTACTATAAGTAACAATGACATTCATCTAACTAAGCTTTCAGATGTCTGCGAGGACGGAAATCGTGCCCACAACAGCCAAGGCGGTGGCACCATACTTCGCAGGCCTAAGTGAGGGTGAGAGCCCGTATGTACAAGACGACAGGGTTCACCTTCCTACTGTCCATGATCCGACTATTAGTGCAGATCGTCCCGAGGAGGGGGAGGGTGGGGGTGGGGGTGGGGGTAGGAGGTGTAGTGAGACGGAGCCTTCAAACCCAACTTATGCAGATTTCAGTGGCATAGACACTGGCGGATCTGAGCCTTCTCCTCGGCGAGTGAGGTGTATAAGGGTTTGGTTTACCACCCCCAGGACCTGGTACCGGTACAGGGGATTCCCGTGCAGGCATTGGACGTGATGGGGAGGTAAGTTGAGATTGTAGTTTTGTTTTTATTAACAAGATCCGTTGATTGTTTTAGTACTAACAATGTTGCATGATTTCAGGCCCCATGGGAACATCAATTCAATGAGTTGCGTGAAGCCCTCCGAAAGAGTGAGGATGATCGACAACAACAGCATCGAGAGTTGCTAGATTTGATCCGGAAGAGCGATGTGGATTGACAGCAACAACATAGGGAGTTGCTTGCATTGATCAGGGGTCTTCAGGGCTTCGGGACGCATATGTATCAGCATAGGGAGGATCCACATACCGGAGGGGTTGTTCTGGAGAGTGGGGCTCAATCTCCCCCTCCCTCTCCCCCTCTCACCCTCTCCCTTCCCCTCGAGCAGCAGGCTCCCCCTCCCCCTCCAACCGAGCAGCCGGTCCCCCCCGGAGTGAGCAGCAGGCTCCCCCTCAATCTCCGAGGGTGCAGCAGGCTCCCCCTCCACCGACTACTTCGATCCAGTCACATATGGAACGAAGCTCCTCATCACTGCATACCCCGGCGGGTGGAGTTCAACAGCAAAGGCGTGTACTGAAGCGCGGTTGGCAGTTGCTTAGCCCGTACACAGATCAGTGCCGACCTGAGAGGGCGATGGTAATACTTAAGGGACCTGACCACGTATTTAATCCCTATGGACTAGTGGACGGTGACCAGTTGAAGGCTTACCGAGCCTTCAAGAAGAACGTAAACGGGGAACTGTATGCAAATTTCTTTGTTATTTAGGTGGCAGCTTTTCTTCTAATGAATTAAATAAATGTGTAGCTGATAGAACATTAATGCAGACGTGATGTTGATTTGCTGGAGCCAGTTGATGCTGCATGGTTTCATCGGATGCAGACCAACTTCATGGATGTTGATGATGAGGTACGTGGGACCGTAAATTATGTTTTTAATATTTGTTTTAGATATGTAAGCCTCCTAACACTTTATTACGTGCATATATTCCCAGCATATGGACGCGTACCTCCATATTCTTCGGAAGCATCAACGGGCTTTCCCGAATGTGTACATTCAAATGGTCAACATATTGGATACGCAGCTTTTTGTAAGTACTAAAATTAGTAATAATTACGCATTCTTGTAGATTTGTATGGAAAACATTAATAATTTTGAGTTTGTGTTTCTACAGTCTTTTCTGGAGCACCAGTACAGGAAAATGATGTCTCGTGATTCTCACGGGGAGATCACCCTGGTGCGGTGGAATATTTTGAGGTCTTGGTGGAAGGATGGCGACCTTACGACGGTGCTTGGTGGTGCCCCGATTGGATGCCGTCCGTGGCACGAGGTTGACATGGTAAGTGTTATTTGGTTTGCAATTACAAATATAAATGTCTTTATACATCCTAACACCTGCTGTTTACGTTTACAGGTCCTGATACTGTGCAACATTGGGTGCCAACATTGGCTACTGGTGACTGTCGACCTCACATGCGGGAAGATGTTCATAGTCGACCCCTGGAGACAGGAGGTCCCAACGTATATCCGAAGCAGCAGATAGCCCCGTTGTGCTACTTTGTGCCCTCGATGTTGCATCAGGTCGGGTTTCATACTGCACGACCGACTGAACTTGAGAAATTTGAGAAGACAAGTAAGACCTTCTCAGTCAGCGTGGTGTCCGAATAACGTATCCCCCAACAGAAGAAATTGTAAGACATTTTGTAATAGTAACTTTGAGATTGTGTTATTATAAACCTAATATTTTATTAACGCTTGTTAATGTGTCCAACTGTAGGGGTAACTGTGGTCCCCACACGTTGAGATTGATCGAGCACTTACTGGCAGACAAAAAGGATTTCGATTGGTCGGATGACGATATGGGGATCATTCGGGAGAAGATGATAGTTGAAATATTTGCAAACTCCCGACCCGTTTAGATTTATGTAGTAATTCATTTGTATATGTACCAATTCTTTTGTATATATACAAATCATATTCAAATACAATTGCATTTCAGTTAAAGAACAAGTCATACGAGTTCAAATTATCACAATGTCATCATGATAACGCCTCAAATCATTCCACGGTGGAGTCTCTAGTAGGGCACGTCTGTCTGTTGTGACCAACTATATGACATATACTACACTTGCGCATGTATTTGTCAAGAATGACTATGCTCGGACCTTCATTAGTCAAAACTGGGTTAGAACATCTCCACGAATTATGCCCTGGTTGTCCACATCGTCTACAATTCTGTATAGTTGTTCTCTCCGAAGATGAGATATGGCATGAAGCCCTCGGGCGGCCTGCTTGTCTCCTGGAGCTTGGATTTAAAACGACTCTCTCAGCGATGTCAGATGGCACAATCCAAGTGGAAGGATGTCCATCCGATATAATAGAAACCGAGTACGCATCAATAAGTGTTTGTCGCTTGTAGTAGTCCGCACACAGGGATGTGAAATCCATGTTTCGGTCATTGTAAAAATATTGAAAACGATAAGATTCACGTTTAAGTAATATTAACCGTTGACAAAATTGTAAGATGTACCTTGCGGCAACGAGAGCATGAGAACATGGAAGAAGGTCCATTTGGAATTTGTTGCATGTGCAGGTCTTCCGGGGCTAAGTCAACGGTCCACTGTTTTCCTGCCCGCTTCACTAAGAATATGTTCCAGTCAACTGGATTAACGGTCATAAAATTACACTTATCAACACGTTTTAGGATCACAAGATATGTTGCATCGGTCAACTGATGACGCATGGATTGTGCATCCCTATGATGATCGTGAAACCAACGTTGTAGCATATTCCTAATGAACTCTGCCAAAGTCAACATAGGCAGTTGTCGTACAAATTTTAGGCAAGAGTTTATGCATTCTGCAACATTTGTTGTCATGACCCTATACCATATGTCGAGGCAGTGTACACGGGACCACTTGTGTGGATCGGCATCAATTACATATTCATGTGCATTCAGGTGCGAGTTTTGTAACTCTTCCATGTGCCGGTTATATTACAACTCGGTGTAGGCTCGGGCTGTTTTGTCCATTATTATGGCAACATCCTTTCTATGATATCGCTTCTTAATATTTTCATAAAAGTGCCAGTAACATATGGTATGGGTGGCATAAGGGAACACTTTAGAAATCCATGCTTCAATGCTTGCATGTCTATCAGAAATGAAAACCAAATCATCTATATGCCCAATGGCACCTTTCAAGCAATCAAAAAACCACTCCCATGATAGGTTGTTTTCCGAGTCACCGTACCCAAAAGCAATTGGATAAACCTGTTCATTCCCATCTTTTGCAGTTGCAACAAACATTGTGCCCCCGAATCTACAATTTAAATGGGTACCATCAACGGTAATAACTTGACGCATACACCTCTGGAATCCTCTGAGTGAGGCACCCAACGACATGAAAAAGTATAGGAATTTACAATTTTTATCGCATTGTAAGTCAGTAATCGTTCCGGGATTTTATTGTTTCAACACGTAACAGAATGATGGCAGCAATTGGAAGCTTTTCTCATGCGTTCCATAGGTCAGTGACAATGCATAATCAAGGGCTTGATGTGCCTTACTGTATATTATTTGGATGTCATACATTGCTTTCATGTCTGCGATTATGTCCTTCGGATGCATTAGTCAACCATCATGTTGCTGCAATCTAGGTGCAACCACTTCTTCAATTATGACTGCACTAGTTTGTCGGTAGCGGCAGTGAATCTCTTCCAACGGACAAGTGTATTCGTTGATAAAACTTCTTACTTGAAAGTATGTCGCTTCATCTCTCCTAACCGCTCTTAACTTTCATGTACAATTGTCCATCAAACAAACCAGATGTAATGTTGTCATATTCGACCTTTTCACCTTCCACTCGAAGTTGTGCCACATTGTAAAATGCCCAGCCAATCTCTTCAAATCCTTTTTAGTAGGAAAAAATTGACCTTTATATATCATGCTGGTAGGTTCATCTTCTACCAAGTTCCTGCTTCCACTCATACCAAACGAGTATGATTCTGCTCCTGGAATAACCCACATTCTGGCATTCTCAGAATCAACTGGAGTTACATCAGGCCGGACCTCAGATGTCCCAGTTATATCTACTATAGTGGAACTACATCTGTGTACATGTCTTTCCGTTTTGAACGGTTCTTTATCTTCCTCATTGTTCACTACATTATGTACCAGATGAAAATTTGACTCATTAGCCACCTCATGAATTGGTAAGTTATGAGGTTCATTGTTCCGCTCATTGTTCATGTCATTGTACATCTCAGTGTATTGGTGGTTGTACTGCCCAACATTCATTTCAATTTGACAACCGGAATCATCGTCCAATTGAGCTCCAATTATATCACCACAGTCGGTTGCTTCCGGTGGGACACTACATAGGTTTTCCCTACCGTCAATCCCACTTCTTTCTGTGAACAACTGGTTGCTTCTGCCTGAAGATCGAAAATGTTGGGTGTTATCATGAGGAGGGATTTCTTCACCGATGACACCTCCGGCAGCCCTCTTAATTAAACTGACACATACTTTAGAGATCACCCTATCTTTCCCTAGCATAAACAAAACATCATCATCATTTATTATAAATATGCGACATGTTGTCCCGGGAACGATTGATATAGATTGTAGATCAGCAATGTATTTGTTCACATTGTACTTCACAACGGTTTGTACAATCGACACCAGCTTTTCGTAAGTCATATTTCTGGACACATACATTCCTTGATTATTGGAACTAAGAAACCTCTAACTTCCATCATATAATTGCTCCCATCGACCGTTGTAAGATATGACTAATCTAACCCGATCCATTATCCTATGAAAATCATCATCACAAACAATTATTAACAAATAAAAAAAAATTACTTTTACAATTACTAAGAATTACAAAAATTTCTCAACTGTAAGGGATCGAGAACATGTTCTTCGAGATCGAGCTTTTTTTGTAATGGATCGAGAACATTTACAAATGGATCAAGCTTTTTGGAAAGAGATCGAGAACATTTTCTAAGTGATCAAGCTTTTTTCAAATGGATCGAGTACTTTTTATAAAGAATCGAGAACTTTTTCAAGGGTTCGAGAATATTTTACAACGGATCGAAAACTTTTATAACGATTCGATTCGAGAACTTTTATCGAGGGATCGAGAACTTTTATCAAGGAATCCATAACTTTTTCTAAGGGATCGAGAATATTTGTCAAATTATCGAGAACTTTTTATAACGGTTCGAGAACTTTTAACAAGGGAACGAAAACTTTTTCTAAGGGGTCGAGAACATTTCTAACGGTTCGAGAACTTTTTTAAGAGATCAAGAATATTTGTCAAATTATCGAGAACTTTTATCAAGGGATCGAGAACTTTTTCTAAGGGATCGAGAACTTTTTCTAAGGGATCGAGAACTTTTTGTCAAATTATCGAGAACTTTTATAACGGTTCGAGAACTTTTGTCCAGGGATCGAGAATTTTTTTGTCGAGCATTTTTTTCAAATAATCGTGGTTTTTTTCAAAATAAACAAAAGCTCGTTCCAATATAAAATAAGATCGATTCATCTTTAAATATTCTCGGTCACACAAGAAAAAAAACTCGGATCTTTTCAATGTTCTTACAATGACGGGAAACAACATATATTATCGATGAATGGATACATTGTTAACCCACATAGAAATGAATGTAAAGTATCTGAAATGCATAAAAGAAATTTAAGTGAAGATCATAAATATTTCTTACATTCTAGTACAGAATCTGGAGAGAGAAAACTTTTTTAGAGAGAGAGACAAGTTTTTCAGACAACTTTTTTGGGGAGATACCGACGAGTTCAGAAATTTGCATTTTAAAAATTAAAGTTTAAGGGCAATTTGGGTAGTTCACAGTGCCTTTTAAACTTAAGTTATTAAAAGGGTGATATCATCACAATACACATTAAAAAAATGTGACATATCTCATAATTTCCACAATTTTCCCATCCGAGCTTTTTAGCTCAAAAAGACTCGAATCTTATGAGTACATTCGTATTGAAGAGTTACGTGCCTTTTTCTCTCGTCTCCTCGCCTTGTCCGGGAAGCCTGTTCTACTGAAAGAGCATCTGTCACGCATTACGCTAAGCATTATAAGCAGAATCATGTTGGGTAAGAAGTATTTTAGCGAATCCAAATTCGAAACCGCGGTTGTGACTCTTGAAGAGGTTAAAGAGATGCTTGACGAGTTGTTCTTGCTCAATGGACTGCTTAATATTGGAGATTGGATTCCGTGGCTGGGTTTCATGGACCTTCAAGGGTACGTAAAGAGAATGAAAGCCTTGAAAAAGAAATTTGATCGATTTCATGACCATGTTTTTGCAGAACTCAAGGCTAAAATGAAAGGATTAATGGAGGATTTTGTGCCAAAAGACATGGTGGATTTGCTGTTGCAACTTGCTGAGGATCCTAATCTTGAAGTCAAGTTTAATTATGACAGTGACAGGGGGTTCACGCGGGTATCTATTGACATCTTTAAAGAAATGATTGATATCCTCAAATGAGCTGATAATAGATCTGTTGATATCTTTAGTTGGCAACTTAGATTCTCAATTCGTTGTCAAATTACAACAAAAACCCAAAAAATAACGGATCAAGATTCTCTCATGAGCTAATCTTTGTTCTGGTCTAGATTATCAAAGCAGAGAATGCTAAAAAAATAAATCAGATTACAACACTCAAAAAATACAGATTTGCTGACATATGTAATGAGTGGCTAGATTAATTTTAACATGCATTATTAACGTTGATTCATGATGAGCAGGATCTAATAGCTGGATGCACGGACACGTCAGCCACAACAGTGGAATGGGCAATGTCTGAAGTCATGAAACAACCACACCTGATCGAGAAGGCAACAGAGGAGCTTGACAGAGTGATCGGAAGACAGAGATGGGCGGAAGAGAAAGACATCCCAGAGCTTCCATACATAGATGCTATCATGAAGGAGACTATGAGGAAACACCCGGTGGCCGTCCTGCTAGCCCCGCACTTGGCCCAAGAAGATTGCAACGTTTCCGGATACGACATCCGTAAAGGAACCAGAGTGTTCATCAACATCTGGAGCATCGGCAGAGACGCTTCGTTTTGGGACGAACCCGAAGCGTTTCATCCCGAGAGGTTTCTGCAGGGGAAGGTGAATATGGATGTGAAGGGACAGAGTTTTGAGCTTTTGCCCTTTGGTTCTGGAAGGAGGATGTGCCCTGGATATAGCCTTGGATTGAAGATGATTAGGTCTAGTTTGGATAATATGTTACATGGCTTTCACTGGAAGTTACCGGAGGATCATGAAGGTTGAAGATATTAGAATGGAAGAAGTTTATGGATTGACAACACCTAGGAAGTACCCACTTGTTACAGTCATGGAGCCACGACTCCCACTTCATCTTTATTAGCTAGTTTTTACTTTCATGTACATTATCAATGTTTCTTTATTCAGCCTCTTGTACTGTAACCCCCTCAAGTACTCTTGAACTTTCCTGTATAATTAGCAATCTATATGAAAGTTTTTTTTTTTTTGACAGAATCTATGAATATCATGTATGTACTAAACTACTAATAAGACTTTATTCAACCTCGTTGTGAATCCATTGCATTCCAGTTGGTATTGAAAATAAAAAAATACAACACGTACAACATCAGTAAAAGTAGCAGAAAGCATTTGGGACTTTGGGTGAACCGTGCATGCTAGGAACTAAAAAGAGTAATGCTAAGGTGAGTGAAGATAGACAAATTAAATGAGTAATCTTTTACTATAAAACTTTTTGATGACTACGTGTCACAATATTGATAATACGTAGGTAAAATCTGTATCACTATTTAAATAAATTAAGTATCAACACATATCAATACACCACCTTAATATTGTTGTAAAAATGTTTATTTATATATCTATTAAAAAAAATATCAATTACACATTGATTATAAAATTTCACATATTTATCATATTTTTTTTTAAACATCTAAGTATAATACTAGTACTTAGAAGTTAAAAAAAATTAATATATAAGAATAAGAATAAGAATTGTCTCTTTTTAAAACTAAATATTTAGATTGTGTTATAATAACAAACTATATTCGGATGTTAACAATGAACTATACTATAGTTTCATTTCTTTTTTCTTTCTTTTCTGAAAATTACAATTTCTAATATAATCTAAAACAATTGTTATAATTTCTTTTCTTTTCTTTTTTAAAAATTACTATTTCTTAAAAATAATAAGAACCTAAGGCCTCGTCCTGCAGCTGTTTTTCAGTCCGTTTTCGTTTTTGTTTTCTAAAATTGATTTTGAATTCGTTTTCGTTAACCTTTTTTCATTTTATTTTCAAAAAAAATATATCAGTGTTAACAGTTAAATATTTGAAAAACAAATAAAAACTTGTTTTTGTTTTTCAAAAAATTTAACAATAAAATCATTTTTTCTCTTCTTCAACCTCTGATCTGGTCATCATCTTCTTTCTTCCTTATCTCTCTTCCCATCTTCATCTTCTTTCTTCCTTCACTGCTCACCACCGCCGTATTCCACTCATCGCCGATCATATGCTTTACTGCTTACAGTCGCCAATTTCTTTTTTTTTTTATATATATATAAAAAACAATCAACTTTTTTTTTACCTTTTTTCTTCTTTTTCAACGATTTTGATATCATTGTTGTTCTTCTTGTTCTTCGATCTCCTCCTCTACGGCCTTCCGTCTTCTTCTTATTCTTCTCATATTCTTCTTTATCTTCTCCTTCTTACCATGAGACTCCAATTGAGGTACCTACACTTGAGTGAAAATGGCTTGACTTGTTGAGTTTAGTTCTAGAATTTCAATCGCTTATGCGGATAATTTGGCAAAGAAAGAGGCTGAAGGAATTGAGGATGCTATCAGTTGGAACATGTAGTCCACTGTTTGTCTTTTGTGGTTTTCTCTGGTTTGCTTTAGGTGTTGTTTGCCCCTGTTGTTTTGTTTTTTCTTTGCTACTGTCCCAGCTGTTGCTCTTTTTGTTGCTTCTTTGTTAGGTTTGTTGTTGGTAATAAAATTATGGTTTCTAAAAAAAAAATGGCTTGATTGGTGAAATCCCAAGTGTGCTCTGCAGGTTGATTTATGTCGAAATCAATTTGGAAATCTTACGAGCTTGAAGGAGTTAATCATATACGATAACCAACTCGGTGATCGAATTCCCAATCAATTGGGGAATTGAAGAATCTAGAAACGAATCGAGTAGGTGGAAATAAGAACCTGGAAGATCTCAAACCAGAAAATGAGTCTCAAAACAGTGGAGGAATCCACGCATAACTCACCTAAACTAGATCTTCAAAAAATATACCGGTTAAAAGAAAAAAGCACCATATCCAAATCGAAAAAGTTCACCTTTTTTTTCTGGTCGAAAGACTTTAAAAAATTTTTAGTAAAAAATTAATATTTATTTCACAATTATAAGATATTTGATACATTATTGAATCACTTTTTATTCAAATTAAAAAAATTATAGGAAAGTTACAATTTTTAATATTTTTTTGTTAACCTACCATATGCTACCAGACACATTTTAGATTTTAAAATTGAAACCAAAAAAACTGTTTTCATTTTCATTTTCATTTTTCCTTTCGAAAAACAGTCAACGAACGGACCCTAAAAGACTAAAACAACTTAACATAGCTCAACTAAGGTGGATCAAGTTCCATCCAACCTTTTAGAACACACAACATCAACACCATCCATCTCTAAACCTCAACTCTCACTCATGTTAATCACAATTCACATCACACCTCATGACATTCTGAAAAAAAAAAAAAGTAATCTAATAAAAAAAGTGGTGCTATTGGTACCCTTTATTGACCTTTTTATATCTCGCTTTTTCAAATTTTGATTTAATTATATTAAACTAAATAGTTTTATTATTGTTTTTGATTTATTTTTAAAACTACTATTTATACTTATTTTTCAAACTTAATACATCCTATCTCTATTTAAAAAAAAAAACACCCTATCCATGATGTATTTTCACCTTCACTTTTCATTCAACACCGATTGTCCTTCCAGTGATCAAAGAGAATCATACAGAAAAGTGGGCAAGGTAACATCATTAGATACCGAAAGAGGAGAATCAGAAGTGTTCGTAAATACGGTCCCGATGGACGTATTCCGGCTTGACCGATGGAGTCGAAGAGAACCCCCATGGTCGTCAAAGATAGGGTGGTTCTTACATTTCCTCCCTACAAGAGGCAGAGGTGAATCCTACGGCGACCGTGGCTCGGAGGGATAATCATGGGCCTCTTTGCTATTTGAATCTTCAGACATGATAGAAAAGAAAATGTGCAACTATAGAAGAGGGAAAATATTAGAAGTGACAGTGTGGAAAAAGAAAGGAAATGGCTTGAGGAAGAAAAATTTCAAGATGTCTGTTAAATGTGGAAATGGTGGGAGAGGTGGTACACTGAGCCTACTTGTAGAGGACGGGGTAACCCCACTACATGGTCAAATGGGGACCATAAAAAAAGATCAACGGTAAAGATTGCTTCAAAAAACTGCCCTAAGTGGATGTTTATTGGCTGTACGAGTAAGCTTTATGACCAAAGAGCTCGCCCCTACGCGACACGTAGTGAAGAGAAATGATGGTGTGCATACGTCACTCCCCCACACACCCCTTGTTTCGCACCCTACTATATAATGGTTACTGTAGCATTTATTGAAATTTCCTCTTCGGCCCCGTTACAACAATGAAGGGAAAACGAGGGGTGGAAAAGAAAATTGAACCGGGGAAAGTCCTCCTTGTGGCTACTAAATCACGCCTCTAACACTTCAAAGGAATCCTTAGCATTCAAGGTAGGAGGGACTACTATTAACTGCCAAAAATGACTAAGGAAGGAATCAAGGGAGGACTTCTCCCCAACATACAACGGTGAAGCTGGAGCCGGGGAAAATCCCCGGTTCACCCAGCCTGGTCCAATTTCCAATTCAGCCAGGCCCGATACGACCCAGGTACTGTGGCAACCGGGTCTAGCACAACCTCACTCAGTCCCTCATCTTCGACCTCTAGGAGGCACTAGGATATCTAGCGCACCCAGGGGCAGTTGCCATGACAGGGTGCCGAGGTCCCTAGAACTGATCCTAAGCCAGGGCACTGGAGTTCCCTAAATCCTTCAAAAAATGTAAAAGTGCCCTGAATAGTTGAGAACAATCTTGAATCCCTGCTAGAAGTCACCAACAAACCCGTAAAAGGCTTATGCAAGCCCTAACAGAGGAACCAGCTCGAATAAGGAGGAAACCCATCAGAGAGCAGTGGGTAGGTGGACATTAATTGTTCCTTGTTGACAATAGAAAATCAAGATAAGGAATCGACGGATTAAGTCATGCCATGCCAAATAGCGCCAACGACCCGGTAGCAGTCCAGCTCAGCTCTAGAAAAGATTAACCCCAATCGTCACCAGAAAAGGAACCTGAGTTCCAGTAGATAAAAAGGATGCAAAAAGCACCTAGGTAGAATAAGGAAGCCTTGGAAAGAAGCGCTTGATAGTGGCAGCGTGGCAGACGCTGTCATAGTCCCCTAGCAAACCCTAATTGTGAAAGCGACTCGTTTGGCCATCTCAATCACCCCCGGCCAAAAAATTAGGGAAAACGTAACATAAATGCCTACGAGGCATCTACATAGACATTGAGGCATACGTGGGGCCATCTCAGCGGTCCAAGGCACGTGTGCTGCCCATGCTCAAAGTGGATAAATGGTGAAGATCTTCTGGCAATTACCCTCACCAAAAGTGAGGTCTCTCACCTACCTACTTGATCACCAGGTCAACCCTAGGGACCAGCTGGAGCAATCCCGACCCTCCGAGGCATGTGCCGCACTGGTCTAAAAGCAACGGAGAGGTGAGGATCATGCTAAAGACCCCCACGAAGGAGGATCCTCATCACCTACCACATAATCGACAATCTATAAATACCCTGACTCTAAAAGAGTTGATGGGCATTTTTACTTGATACCTTTACTGTAAAAAGAGAAGAGAGTACCATTTTGAGACCCAAGAAGGTGTAATTTTTAATAAAGAACGACTGGCCTCCTAGATAAAGTCCTCTCTCTCTGGGCAAAAAGAGTTGTATCCACTTTCCTTTTTTTCTAAGAGTTGTAATAAACCATTCTGAAAAGAAATAATGCATCTTATTCTTCACATTTAAATTAATGCCTTATTAACATAATATATAGTGTGTCGAGTGTCCCTGGTCACGATTGGTACCAGCACCCCTGGGAACCGGTACTGGCAAGCCACTAGTGTAACTCGGTCCACATGGGTGAACGCTCATTGCTACCCACACCTTTACACTCCTGCTCCGGCATCCCAGCCGAGGAAAAACCATGATATGACCATCCTAGTCCACGCTAAGGCCTATCTGACCGTGGAGTACCACTACGTTCAAGCTTTTTTGAAATCAATTATAAATCTCTTCTCAACATTTAATAAAATAATATGTCTAATATTTCCGATTTACTAATCATAAGTATAAAAACACACTTTCAATTCTCTGTATAATCGCAATAAATCAACAAAAGAAATCAAATACTTGAAATTAGAAAATTTTTCACTCACAACTTAGACTTCAATTTTAATTCGGACCAAGTATGTTGGGTTCCTCTGCTTCGTCTTCTTCCTCTAACAATCGTACAAAACTCAATTAGAATATTTGGTATTCAAAGAAGAAATCAACCAAAATTCTAAAAATATCACATAAGAACTGCACTGACTTCTTTTCTCTTTTCTTCCTTCTTATTCATTTTCTTCTACTCGATTCTACTTCTTTCTAGATCTGATCTCCTTTTTATCATCTTATATATATATATATATATATATGTATATATACATACAAATGTAGATATACACATTTAAAGGTGTCCAAACACACAGTTGTCTGCCAACAAGATAAACTACAGAGGCTTGCTCATTTGTTCTCTTTTCTCTTTCACGTTTCTCTCTTCTTTCCTTATTTTAATTTAAACCGGTGTCCAAACACACAGTTGTCTGCCAACAAGATAAACTACAGAGGCTTGCTCACTTGTTCTCTTTTCTCTTTCACGTTTCTCTCTTCTTTCCTTATTTTAATTTAAACCGGCCCCTTCAATTTTGGGCCTTTATTGGGCTTGAATGGTTTGGACCTTACATATTTTCTTATTAGCTTGTTAAATGGGGGTGCCATCAGGATCGACTTCGGAAATTATTAGAAGGAGCTGAGAAGAGTTTAGGCCTTCAACATAGGCTTGGGCTTACAGGAACTTATGATAGGCGGTATTGTTAGAACCGACATTATTCGGCATATAACCCTTACCTTTCAATGAAATGGAACGCCTTGGACCATCTTCACTTCCACTTGCCATTTAAAAAATTGAATTGGTGAAACTAATGTGAAAGAATGTGAAAACAATTTGATGAAAACAAATAAATGTAATAGCATATAAAATAAATTATAATTGAGTAAAAAACCAAAAATAAAATATAATGACAAACAAAATAAATTTTAATAACTTAGTAATTGAGACTTGAGAATTGAGAGAGAATTGGAAACTTGGAGAATAAAGAATTGAGAGAGAAAATAAAATTTGAGAGAATTGGGAGAAAAATGGAGTGGGGTGGGGGGGATTTATAGAAAAAAGGTATTCAGCTGTTAGTGGCCCAACGGAACGGCTGAAAAATTTTATTTTATTTTTATAAAAAAAGGACTGGAACCGTTGGTTTTAGAATCGGAACCGAACCAACGGTTTTGGTCCGATTCTTTATTTTTGGGAACCGGAACCGGAACCTTCCTGTTCTAGTTCACAATCAGGTTCTGGTTGTGACAAGGGCGGTTCCAGTTCAGTTCCATAGTTGCAACCGAATCGGCGTCATGTCTATTGACGAGTGTTGTTTTTCGCCATGTTGTGGACAACTTAGGAAGTAAGAAATATAGTTTTTCATGGCAAAGATCAATCGATTGATCAATGCATAGACATGGTTAAGTTTCATGTGTCTTGGTGGTTTAAAAACCATGGAAAAGGTTCCATGGATGGATTCTCTTTCTCTTATGCTACTTGATATTGGCAATCACTGTACTGATTCTAAACCTTGTAAGAAGAAGATTTCTAATAATTGGAAGCCCCCTCATTTAGATTTTCTAAAGTTTAATGTTGATTGCTTGGCTGAGGGATTCTAAAGGCAAAATTATATGTTTATTCTCTTTCTTTTTAGGCATCACTGATGCAATTTCTGATGAGACCGAAGCGATTCTTAGGGCTTGCTCTCTTTGTGCTACGAATAATGATTTGAGGAATAGATGTATTTTCTTTGTTAGTGATTTGAAGGTGGTAGTGGATTGAATTAATAATAGTGGTTCCGGTAGCTTTGGGCACCTTACTTTAATTCGTGATATTCGATTATCGATGGCTTTCTTGAGCAATGTGTCATCGTTTTCAACTCTAGAGCAACAAATTCGTTTTTTAGTGGTTGTCTGGCCCCTATTTTTTGTTTGTTTGGTTTTGCTATTGAGTTGTTGTTTCTTGTTCTGTTCTCTCTGTTTTTGTTTTTCTTATTGGTTTTCTGGATGGCTATGGCTCTTTTGTTGCTTGGGGCTTGCTGGTTATTGTTATTTTCTCTAGCTTTTTAGGCTCTTAGTAATAAATATTGTCTTTCAAAAAATCAATGATCTTTTCAGACGAAAAAAAAAGAACATCAATGATATGTAAAGACTTACCCTTTTTGATCCTTTCAACAATAGCTAACATCTTAAATGAACCGTGAGTCACTAAGGATTGTAGTAGCCAAAAATGGGTTTTGGGCCCAAATCTCGAAGTCCATCAACAATTAGAGGCCAAAGTTTGGATCAGGCTTGTGTTCCGGGTTGACCCGAATCATTAAACCACAACCTTAACTATGACTTAGTCACAACCACGATCATGAATTTGAATTTGGTTTAGTTTCAGTTATTGATCGATATAAACTATGAGATCTTATAAAATCCGGTTCAATCAAGATTTCAGAGATCCTTATCAACAATTCCAACATTCGAAAGGGACTGAATAGCCTATAAATAAAAGCTTCCTCTCGTTATTTACTCTCTCTGGTTTTTCTCTCTAAGAACTCACGTTATTGCTAGCCGAAATACTGTCAAAATAGTAACTCTGGTCACTAGAATCTTCTCATTCAACCGTAGTCCGATTGATTGCTTATTAAATAGCTCAGCCCAGGCTCACCTAAGGCTCATAAATGACCTCCAACGACTTGTGCTTTCTAATTATTATTTTTTGTGTTATTATTCTTTATTTTCATTTTTTTGCAAGTTCTATACATTTGATTAAACAGGCTAAGTCCAAGTTCATTGGGCTTGATCCGAATATGATCCACTCGACTGAAATCGTCGTTCGACCGACCACAGTTTGGCGCCTACCGTGGGGCCCATTATAACTTGAACAAAAACCTCAATCCGAACCAAGGAATCTAAGCATGTCTGGAGATGGAAATGTTCAAACTATGAAAGCACAACTCGCTGCACTGACAACGTAAATAGAGGCTAATGCCTAAAAACTATAAGAGATTGAAGCAGATAATGCATCGATCCGAACCAGAAACATGGAACTGCGTGCGATCATCGAAGGTGCGACAAACCTGATGCCACCAGCACCACCTGTCCGGCCGAATGACCTTATACATGAAATGGATAGGACTGCCCCTACCACATCCGTAGATCCAATGAACTAAGAGGAGAACGCCAGTAAAGGCACGAATCAAGACACCACCAAAACTGTCCAAGCGGAGGCAAACCAGTCTGAAACACAGATGCAACGAGAAACGTTGCAAGAACCAAACCCTCATGTCGATCAACAACTGGAGAACGCACTGAGGACCTCGGTGTCACTTCAGTCATCTTCTATTATGGTAACTCAAAAAACCGGTTTACATTTATTTGCTGACCCTAAACTTTCTTACAGGTTCGCAAAAATGGAGGCTCTAATTCAACGAATCCCAGGAGTCCTAACTCCCATAAAAAAAGAGCACATCGAACGGTTTTACGGATTCACCATTCGTCGATGCTATTGCTCTCGTAGAAATACCCTGAAAATTTAGTTTCTCAAACATGAAGCAGTTCGAGGGAACAACAGATTTTGACGACCACATAGCTCAATATAAGCAGCGAATGTTCACCACATCAATCCCACGCGACCTCAGAGAAGCCTGCATGTGCAAGGCATTTGTGTTGAGCCTTAGCGGTTCATCATTACAATGGTACACATATTTACCTAACAACTCTATTTTTCCTTTGCACAGCTCAGACACCTTCGTGGAGCAATTCGCAAGCAGTAAGAAATTGAAAAACCAATCAGACGACTTATATACAATAACACAAATGAGCAACGAGAACTTTAGAGCATATGTCGGACGCTTCAACAAAGAGAACATGCAAATCCCCAATTGCAATCGAGCCACAACAATCTCAGCCTTCAGAAAGGACGTAGGTTCGACTCTAACCTATACAGAGAACTCTGACCTAACAGCGTTGGGAATTCCTAAATGTACTGGGAATTCCTACCTCTGTTGGGAATCCCTAACTTTATTGGGAATTTCTAGCGTCATCCAGATTAAACATAGTTTGGACTTATAATATTTTGTTAATTCACAGTAACATGAGTTTAAAATATTTATTTTGAAATTTAATCATTAATTTCTTGTTGATTCACTGTACCATCTATTTTTTTAAATGTTCTATCGTTTTTTATCTAATAATGTTGTATGTCTATTTGTAGGTACCTAATGGCACGATATGTTGTTTATGTAGTATTCAAAACAATATTGAAAGTGTGTTATGCTGGAAGTGTTGCTACATTTTGTCTAAATTTGTTAGAAGTTTTTTTATAATATTAACAATAAATACATTTGTTTTGTGCATTTTATGTGTAATGTTAATGGATTTCATGGAATTTGTGTAATATTGACAGTGTTGTGTAATGTTAAGATTTTTGTTTAGCAATTCACGAATACCGTTAATGGATTTCATGGAATAAGTACTGGCAGTATTTGTTAAACATGTACCAAGATAGAATTAATGCTATGTGAGTAATAGGAATTAATGTTGACGTCTGTAAAAGTTTCACATGGAATAATTCGCATGCTTTGTATATGGAATTAATTCCATTTCACATGCTCTATTTTTTTTCACATACAATAAGTACTGGATATAAATAAGATGTAAGTATCAAATAAATACCGGACACAAATAGTTAAGATTTCAAAATGTTAAGATTTATATGAACTATAAATAATGATTTCAAAGTGAAGGAACAATTCAAATAACAATGTTGTGTAATTCATAACAATGAGGAATCATTAGTCAGTGATGCACAATGTTGTATAATTCATAACAGTTTGTTACATTAAATTTATATAAAAATCTGCAACACAAGTTGTGTTAATCTGCACAATTTGTTATATTATCAGTGCTAATGTTGTTAACATCAAAATTAGAGAGCAGAAATGATAATGTTGTTAACAAGGCTAAAGTTGTTAACATCATATCTTGTTATAATTATGTAGTATTCAAAACAATATTGGAAGTGTGTTATATTGGAAGTGTTGCTACATTTTGTCTACATTTGCTGGAAGTTGTGTGTAATATTGACAGTATTGGTTAGTACATTATTACATTTGCTTGGCGTATTTTGCGTGTAATGTTGACAGTAATGGTTGGTATATTATTATATTTTTGTTTTGCAATTCACAAATACTAGTAATAGACAAAATCTGTACTGTTAATAAGATGCAAGTATCAAAATCCACACAATTATAATATCAGAATTTACAAGCATAAAAATCTGTACTGTTTTGCAATAACAGTGTTATATTAAATTCATACAAATATTCATAACAATTGTTATAATAATCTACACCACAAGTTGTTAACATTCATACAAAAATTCATAACATTTGTTACAAAAATTTGCACCACAAATTGTTAACATCTTCACAGTTTTGAAAAAATCAACATCTTCTCCCATTCTATTTTCCTGAAATATAACAAAACAATAGCGTTATGAATTCATTTCAACAGCCTAGAGGCATATCTTTATTTCATATTCGATTCAATGCTATAGTTAGAAATTAAAATTCCAAACGCTGTTGGAAAATTCAAAACTGTGTTGGGAATTCCAAATGTTGTTGGGAATTTCCAACAGTGGTAGGAATTCCTAACGTTGTTGGGAACAGGCGTTAGAAAATCCTACAGATGTTGGGAATCCCTAACTCTGTTGTGAATTCCAAACTGTGTTAGGAATTCTAAACAACGTTTGAAACTCCTAACATCATTTGGAAATCCAAACACTGTTATGAATTTCAAACTCTAATCCCTGCCAACTCAACAGTGCCTTTGTCAACTTCGATCCCTGTCAACTCCAACTCGACCGAAAATGCAACTCTCATTGAAAGAAATGTTTATCTAGTGCAACAATATATGATATATTTCCAAGGCAAGTCACACTATACTCGTAAAATAAACCAACCGAAAGAGAATCAAACCAAAAAGAATATTAATGTGGCAAAATGGAATTGCATATGGATGCAAGATTCAATTCAAAACCCACATATATAATAAAACTGTGGTATGAAGTTCACATTTAAAATAACAAATAAAAGAAATGCATACACATGATAGCTTCCAAATGATGACAATGGATTAATAATTTGAAATGAATTAAAGTTGATAATTATTCAATTCACTTTGCATCTTTCAACTGAGGTCCTTAATTCAATTGCACCATTGTTTAGTTTCTCCATTGATTTTATGTCAATCGAAATTCAAGAAAGCAAGCAAATTGTAACATTTTTAACAGTAATTAATTTCCCGCACTTGTGGATTTAATTAAAGCAAGTAATTAGTAATAGAAAAACCCTTCAATTTCAATAATTAAACAATTTGTTCAATGATTGATGAGAAATAAACTTGGATTTTGGAGCAATCGAGTTGCTTTTGTAGACATTTGTTATCTATTTATTACTCTAAAAATATGAAGAAGAAAAAATCGTTTCTTCAAATGTTGTATAATCTTACTAGTTGTTTTATGCTTTCTCCAGGTCTAAAGAGATTGAAAACAAAAGAAAAAGGAAAAAGAATCATTCTTGAAGAACAAAACAAAACCCTTTATTCCAAAATCACAACTATTTCAAACTAAATTAATTAGGGTTTAACAGTCACATTCACAAATAATAATTCAAAGATACAAGCACAATTACCTTCAATCGTCAACTTCAACCTTCCAGTGCTTCAGTCATTCAACACTCCTTCATTTGTCTACTTCAACTTCGATCGCGTTGTCGTCGTCTTCAACCTTCTGACACCGTCGTCGTCTTCGTCTTCAACCTTCTAACGCCGTCATCGTCGTCTTCTTCTACCTTACGTCGTCGTTTTCAGTCGCACGGTCAACCAGTAAAGCTTATTTGAAACAAGAAAGATTTGGGATTAGGTTAGCTTTTGGTCGATTTGAAACAGGAGATCGATTTTGAGAGAGCCTTGCGATTTTAAATTTTGAGAATAGATTTGGTCGATTACAAACACTTTTAGGGATTTATAGTGCTTTAATGTGCCTTTAAATTAGAATGTAATTTTAAAAGATAAAAAAGGCAATATTGTCATAAAAGAGTTAGTTTTGTAACTTTTTCAAAAGAGGTGGGTGTGGTTCAGGTTTTAAGTTTAGGCAATGTACAATTGTAGTCGTTCACGTTTTCAAATAAAATTATTAAAATAAAAGTTGTTAACTTGAGTCTTTTTTTCAATCAAATCCATCTCTTTTTCTTCATTCTCTCTTTAATCGCTTCTTTCTCTCTCACACCTCTCTCCTCTCTCCACCACACATTTCTTTTTTTTACAACCAGATCTCTTCTCTCACGTCTCTCTGCACTTTAATCCAAGCATTTTTTTTCCTCTTCTCTCTCTTTTGGTTTGCAGATCTGGATTGTGTTCGACAGTCGGATTCATACTTGAGTGTTAGCTGTTGATTTTTAAGGGTGGCTATGGTTGTGTTTAAGTTTGGGTATTGTTTGTTTAAAAAAAAAATAGATTTCGTTTTGTTTAAAAAAATTCCAATTTTTTTTTATTTTGAAAATTTTCCAGATTAAGTTTATTAATTTTTTTTTCCAGGTTTGATTTTGTTTAAAGAAAAATTCCATGGGGGAATTCATAAAGAGCCAAAAAAAATATTGGTTTATTGTTTTTAGCCACCAATTGGAATTTTATTATTTTTGTCATTTTTGACCAATTGGAGAAAATTACCCATAAATTTTACTTCACCTGACATGTAACTTAGTTATATGCCATTTGATTCTAAGTTACATGCGAGTTGATTTTTCAAGTTACATGTCAGTTAGCTTTTAAATTACATGCCTATTGACTTTAAACTTACATGTCAATGATTTCAAGTTATCTGCTAGTTGATTTCCAAATTTTTGAATGAGTGAATTAAAGACAAATTTGAGGGCAATCTTGTTTATTCAAGGTTAAAATTGATAAATATAATAAAATATAAATTTATAGCTAAAAACAATAAACCAATAATTTTTTTGATTATTTCTTACAATTTTCTTATGAAAATAAATGTTATCATTGTTTAATTCAACCTCATTGCATGAAAAAGGATAGGGGTGAGCATCAAATGGGTTGGTTTGATTTTCACTATAACCAAATCAAACCGGTATTTAATTGATTTAGTGATTTACAAACCAAACCAATAAAATCGGTTTGGTTTAATAATGTTTGCTAGTTCATTATCAATATATAATGTTTGTCACATGCATTTGTGTATCTATCTATTAATATGAAATTAGTTTTAACTGTTATATGTCCTTTTTTATAAACGTTTATATTAAATGGGTATACCAGTTGCTTGGTAACACACTAACACTTGAGAAACACATGGGCTTTTTTGTTTATATTTCGATACGGGTTCAAAAAATTAATGGCACCTTTTTGGGGGGTTGTTGTGTAAATAGCACCACATTAATAAATCATGTTTAAAAGGTAACATTTAAAGTATGGAGACCAAAATACCCAAACCATCACTTTCGTTGTGAAGAAAGAGAGAAAAAAGTAAAAACAAAAAAAGTGAATCGACGGCTTCATGTTCACGGCGACGGTATCGGAACTTGGAAACCAGTTTATCGTTGAACAGAATATTGCAATCAATCGAGATTAGTTGAGCATTGAATTTGTATCGTTTTAGTTGAGAATGAAAATGGGTTTGGTTAGGGTTTTGTATTTGTAAAAAAGTTATTGAAAAATATGAAATCAAGCTTCAAGCATTTGTTTAAAATCTCCCGAGCTTTTTTATAAGAGCTTCGATCTTTTGTATACGCTTTTATAAAAGCTCGGATCGAGCTTTTGTATAAGAGCTTCGATCTTTTGAATAAAAGCTCGATCCGAACAGCTTTTGTATAAAAGATGGATCGGAGCTTTTATAAAAGCATCGAGCTTTTATATAAAAGCTCGAAGCATTTTTACAAAAGCTCGATCCAAGCTTTTATAACAGCGTCAAGCTTTTATATAAAAGCTTGGATCGAGCTTTTGTATAAAAGCTCAATCCGAGCTTTTATAAAAGCTCGGAGCTTTTATATAAAAGCTCGGAGCTTTTTTACAAAAGCTCGGAGCTTTTTAACAAAAGCTCGATCTGAGCTTTTATAACAGCGTCGAGCTTTTATATAAAAGCTCGGATCGAGCTTTTATATAAAAGCTTGGATCGAGCTTTTACAAAACCTCGATCTGAGCTTTTGTACAAATTATCGAAGTTTTATACAAAAGCTCAGATCAAGGTTTTATCTCGACGCTTTAATATAACCTCGATCCGAGCTTTTGTACAAAATCTCAAAGCTATTATACAAAAGCTCGGAGTTTTATACAAAAGTTCGCAGCTTATATACAAAAGCTCGATCAGAGCTTTTACACAAAAGCTCGGAGCTTTATGTTCGAGCTTTTATCTTCAAGCTCCAAGCTTTTGTTAAGGCTAGAGCTTGTTATTTCTGAGGATTTCACAGGGCCAAAAAATTAATTATGTTGTTGTTTAATTTCAGATGATGAATCGGTTGAGGGAGTCACTTAAAACTCCTGCAGAAGAGTGGTGCGAGGGCAAAGTCACTCGCCCTGATCATTTTGATGCCCTTGGCCAGATAGACGACGTCATTAACCGGGTCTCTGTAGAATGGGTTAAGGAAGATCGATGTCGGTTAAGGGCATCCTGTTTTTGGCATTTATTGGCCATTCCCCACCCCGTGAAGTTTTTGGGTGGTATTATCCACCAGCTACTTCTGCAAGAGGTGCATCATAATGGGCCCTCAGATGAGATGTGGTTTATGTTAAGCAGTCATGAGGTGAGGTTCTTGAAGGTTGAATTCTGCCTAATCACTTGATTAAGGTTCGGAGTAGTACCAAATACGAGCAGCTATGTTAGCGTGGATAATGGCCTACATCAACGGTACTTTGGTGGTAAGGATGAGATTTTTCCCTTCGAGTTGAGAGATGTCCTGAGGCGAGGTGAGTTTCAGCAGGCATACGATAGTGTGAAACTATGCCTCATCTATATGCTGAACTGGATACTTATGGGGTTGGAAGAGAGTTAAAATTCCAATTTGGCAGTTACGGCTGGTAGATGATCTGGACGGTTTTGACGCGTTCCTGTGGGGTGCACACGTGTACAGTCATTCCATAATTTCATTCAATCATGTGCTTGAAGGGCGACGGGAGCGGTTCCAGAAACGCCAGCAAGCAAAGGAACGTGACAAACATATGGTAGAGGCGTACAACATTTATGGTTTATCTTACGCCCTTTTGGTAAACGTTTTATGAATAAAATCATTTACGTTTGTAATCATCTATACAGAATTTGGAAATAACATATATTTATTTATAGAATTTTGCTTTCGAGGTGATCCCCGGGCTTGGGACTCAATTCGGGACTCTGGTGGCTACCGATATGTATCCCCGAATTCTAAAGTGGGCGTTAAAGATACAACTGATGGGGGATAGGTTATTGAATATATTCACAGATCATGTAAGTGTCTAACTTGTTAATGTTAATAACTAAATTCAATTACACAACGTTCTAACAATGTTTTCAGATGTTTGCAAGGACGGAATTGGTGGCCACCCAAGCTGAGAGGGGTGAACCCTATTATGCGGGCATAGCGGAGGCGATACCAGATCCTTTGGGTGGCGGACAAGAAGGTATACCGGATTCAGTGAGGGCGGGTCCGAGTGAGCACGACATAATATCGAAGGTAGAGCAACGTTGTGTCAGTGAAGAGATGCAGACGGACACAGAGTTGTCCTGTGAGAGACCCTGGAGGCAGCGGCGCGTACGATTTACGATGACGGGACACAATGTTGCAGATAGCTCACGAGGAGACGGTGTAGGGGAGTGTGAGGTATGTTAAAACTATTGTTCTGTATTTATTTGTTTCAAACACAAGTACGTGTGCATGACTGACATTGTGTACTTGTTTTCAGGACCGGCTGGAGCATAGAATCCAAGCATTTGAGGGTTCAGTCCTAGCTTTACGGGATGATCTGCAGAGCAGTGATGAAGAACGAAACAGATAGCATCAGCAGCTAATGGACTTAGTCCAAGCTTTGTGGGGATCGACATCACAAACAGCAGAAGTCCCATGATCGAGATGATTCATACAGAGACTTCGTGGGTGGACGTAGTCCTGTCGACGGGGTATATCCGGCCAGAGACGTAGGTGGTATGCCCGGTACCCGACCAGAGACATATGGTACTGTACCCGATACACAGGTGACCAAACCTGATACATAGGGTACCGATATAGACACTGGAGGCTCTGGCCAACACCAGGAGACTCGTACTGACAGTACACCTGAGTTTCCCCTACTTCTGGAGGTGCAGGAGACTTCGTCTGAACGAAATCACCTTCTCAAGGGTTCTTCCACAGGACTTGGCTCTGCAGTTACACCGTATGAGACCCCTTCACCTTCCACTGTTATAGCCGCATCATCCTACGGGATCCCTCATCCTCCCATCATCACACCCGGTTCATCCTACGATATCCTTCTTCCTCCCACCTACACACCCTGCATCCTCCGTATCCCCAGTGCGCATAAGTGCGGGTGGCAGCTGGTCAGCCCATACATTGACCCAACTCTCCCAAAGAGGCCTAGGATAATGCCGATAGCATTAGAGCATACATTCAATCATACAGCGTTGGTATATGCTGGGCAGTTAGAGGCCTACAAAGCATATAAAAAGAATAGTTCAACAGGGGTGGAGTAAGTATCAGATGTGTTACTTTATATCTGCACCAACGTTAATCTGTTTAATTTGTCTGATATTCATAAAATTGGTTTATACAGGCGTGATGTTGATATCATGGAGCCAGTAGATGTGGGTTGGTTCAACAGGTTCGAAGAGAACTACATGGAGTTGTTTGACTCAGTAGGCAATAAAATTTTTCTAGATTTGACCTTTTTTATGCTTGAATTGTAATAGTGTTTCCAAATCTTTTTACAGCATGTGGACACGTACCTGGCCATCTAACGGAAGCGTCAACGAGCATACCCCAATGTTTACAACCAGAGGATAAACATTCTGAGAATCAATTCTTTGTAAGTGTTTGTTGGTTTGTGTGTACTTATTTATCAATGAACTGATCATCACTCACAATTACAATTTGTTTGTCCACAG
Organism: Dipteronia dyeriana; assembly: GCA_032871835.1. Taxonomy (NCBI): domain Eukaryota; kingdom Viridiplantae; phylum Streptophyta; class Magnoliopsida; order Sapindales; family Sapindaceae; genus Dipteronia; species Dipteronia dyeriana. The sequence goes on from CM065302.1 coordinate 24,501,399, forward strand.
CCATTATTGGAGTACCAGTGGGAGAAAATAATGTTTTACGTTGGTGATGGTGAAGTCAAGACGCTGGGGTGGAAGGTCTTGCAGTACAGGTGGTCTACGGAAGACCTTATGACGGTACATGGATTTCTCTCTGCAGGAAGTCAGCCCTGGCACGAGGTTGACATGGTAAGTGTTATAAATGATTTCCATATTTTGTTTCTCCCATAATTGTGGTGAACGTAAGTTGTGTTATTCCTTGTTACATGTTCTTATTCATTGCAACATCAAACGCCAGCATTGGCTTGTGGCCAGCGTGGACTTGACTGCAGGGATGATACATATCCTAGACCCCTTCAGATAAGAGATCCCCGTCAACATAAGGAAACACCAGGTACAACCACTCAGATGGTTTCTCTCTTCCGTGTTGAATCAGTCTGGGTTTCACGATGGTAAGCCACCTGGTAAGGAGATGTTCAAGAGGGAGATTAGAGCTTTTGGGGTGAGACTGCTGTCGAAAACAGCTCTGCCGCAACAACAACAAAAGTATTATTATATAATAGTACATACACACGATCCAATAAAAATTATTATCTTTGTAACGCGTGTCTATGTCATGTAATGCAGCGGTAACTGTGGGGCGCATACATTGAGGCTGATAGAGTACATACTGGCAGACAGGATCCAGTACGATTGGATAGAAGACGATATGCCCATCATACGGGAGAAGATGGCAGTGGAGGTGTTTTGTAACTCTCAACCATAAATACGAGGAATGAATGTTGTACTGTAATGGAGTTGTATTAAATTATATAATAATATTCATTCATTAAATTATGTAATACCATTCATTCATTAAATTATGTAATACTATTCATTCATTAAATTATGTAAATTATGCATATTTTATGACATCGTCTACCATTGACAAATTTTACATCTCGTTCTTCAATAGGAAACTAAAAATTATCATCCCTATTTAATCTGAAAATAATAACGCAACATTTTCACATCGTGCAATTACAACAAAGAAATATGGGTTCTTTCCAAATGCGCTCAGTCATACTACAGTAGGTCCATTATCAGGGCAAGTCTGTTTATTGTGTCCAACTGAATGACAGTTGCTACACTTGCACCGATATTCTGGCGGAACAATTCTGCTCGGACCATCATTAATCAAAGGTGGATTATGACATCGTCTAGCATTATGATCTGATTCTCCACATCTTTACACTATTGAGTGGTTGTCCTTTCCGAAGAAGAGTCATGTTGGGGACGTCCTGCTTGCCTCCTCGATAATGTTTTTAACACCATACGATCGACGATGTCAATGGAGACTATCCATTCTGACGGATGACCAACAGGCATAATAGGAACCGAGTACGCATCAATTAGTGTCTGTCTTTTGTAGAAGTTTGCACATAAAGATGTGTAATCCAAGTTTTGCTCCCTGCAACAACAATTACATGGGGTGTCAAATTCATTTGCAAGTACCCAAAATATATTAAGTAAAAGTATTATACCTTGCTGCTGCAAGTGCGTGTGAACATGGAAACATGTCCATTTAAAATTTGTTGCACGTGCAAGTCTTCCGAGCTAAGTCAACAGTCCACTGCTTCCTGGACCGTTTGACGAAGAATATGTTCCAGTAAACTAGATTGGCGGTCATATAAGCACACTTCTCAACACGTTTGAGGATCACAAGATGTGTTGCATTGGTCAACTGATGACACATGGACTGTGCAGTACGATGGCGATCATAAAACCACCTCTGTAGCATATTCCTAATGAACTTTGTCAGTGTCAACAGAGCTCTTTCTGGATAATGTACGCGAGACCACTTGTGTGAACCAGCTTTAATGACATAATTGAATGCATTCTGGTGCAGGTTACGTAGCTCTTCCATGTGGTGATTATATTTCAACTCAGTGTATGATATAGCTGCTGTATCCATTATGGTTGCTACATCATTTCTGTGAAATCACTTCTTCACATTTTTAGAAAAGTGCCAGCAACATATCGTGTGGGTTGTATAGGGAAAAACTTTAGAAATCCCAGCTTCAATGCTTGCATACCGATCGAAAATGAAAACCATATTATCAATATGGCCTAGGGCACCCTTCAAGCAATCCAAAAACCACTCCCATGAAAGATTGTTTTCTGAGTCACCGTACCCAAAAGCAATTGGATACACCTGTTCATTCTCATCTTGTTCAGTTGCAACAAACATTGTGCCCCAGAATATTCCTTTTAATTGGGTACCATCTACAACAATAACTGGACGCATACACCTCCAGAATCCTATGAATGAGGCGCCCAACGACATGAAAACATAGAGAAATCTACTATCATCATCGCACTATAAGTCAGTTATTGTCCCTGGATTTTGTTGCTCTAACAAATAGCCAAATGATGGCAGTAGTTTGAAGGTTTCCTCTTGTGTTCCATAGGTCAGTGACAACGCATATTGCAGAGCTTGTTGTGCCTTACTGTACAAGATTTAGATGCCATACATTATTTTCAAGTCGGCGATTATGTCCTTCAGACGCATTAATCGACCATCTTGTTGTTAAAGTCTAGGTGCAACCACTTCTCCATTTATGACTACACTAGATTATTGGTGACAGCGGTGAATCTCCTCCAAAGGACATGTGTTTTCGTTCATAAAATTTCTTACTTGAAAGTTCGTCCCTTCATATCTCCTCACCACTCTTAATTGCCACGTACATTTGTCCATCAAACAAACCAAATGTAATGTTGTCTTATTTAACCTTTTCACATTCAACTCAAAGTTCTTCTGCATTGCAAAATGCCCAACGAGTCTCTTCAAATCCTTTTTGGTAGGAAAAAATTACTCTTTATATATCATGCTTGTAGGTTCTTCTTGAACCGAGTTTCTACTTCCACCAATACCAAATAAGTATGATTGTGCTCCTGGAATAACCCACGTTCTAACATTATCATAATCAAATAAAGTTAAATTAGGCCGGACCTCAGGAGTCCCAGCTACATCTATTGCACTGTAAGTAAATCTTTGTACACGTGTTGCACGTCTTTTCAGTTCGACAGCCCCTTCCTCTTCCTCATTGTCAGCTACATTATCAACCGAATGCAAATTTTCCACATCATTCATCCGTTGTGTCGCCCTAACATTCGATTCACTGTTTTGCTCATTGTTTATGTCATTGTAGAAGTCATTATAATGGTGGTTGAACTGCCCATCATTCATATCAATTTGACATCCAAACACATCATCGAATTGGCCATCGACTAATTCACCGTGGTCGGCTACTTCCGGTGGGACACCACACGGGTTTTCCTTACCGTTATTCGAACTTTTTTCTGTGAACAACTAGTTGCTTCCGCCTTAAGATCGAAATTGTTAGGTGTTATCACGATGAGGGATTTCTTCATTAATGACACTTCTTGTTTCCCTCTCAATTAGACTGACACATACTTGAGGGATCACCCTATCTTCCCCTAACATAAACTGAACACCATTTTTGTTTCAAATAAATGTGCGACATGTAGTCCCAGGAACCATTGATATACACAGTAGATCAGCACTGTATCTGTCGACATCATACTTCACAATGGTTTCCACGATCGACACCAACTCTTGGTAAGTCATACTCTTTGAGACATACATTCCTTGATTATCAGCACCTAAAAACCTCTGACTTCCATAGGATAACTAATCTCATCGACCATTGTAAGAGATGACTATTCTCACCCGATTCATTCTCCTGTCAAAATCAAAATCACAAACCATTATTAACAATAACAATATATAAATTCAATTTCAAATAACAATTAAATAAGCAAATGAATGTTATAAAAAAGCTCAAAAATAATAACAAATGTCGGAATTAAAAAAATTCCTTCAGAACAAAAAATACTAGAATAATCAAAGTACAAGCTCGAGTCAATACACTAAAATCTCAGAAAAGCAAACTAAAATCTCGATACAATACAATAACATCTCGGATAAGTATAGTACAAAAGCTCGGACCGAGTTTTTATATAGCTCGGATCGAGCTTTTATAAAAGCTTGTTCCGAGCTTTTTATATAAGCCTCGAGCTTTTATAAAAGCTCGGAGTTGTTATATAAAAGCTCGGTCCGAGCTTTTATGACATCTGTGAGCTTTTATATAACAGCTCCGAGCTTTAATAACAGCTCGGATCGAGCTTTTAAAAGCTCAGATCGAGCTTTTAAAAGCTTGGAGCTGTTATAAAAGCTTGGACCACTCTTATAACTCGGACTGAGCTTTTTAAAAAAAACCTAAGCTTTTACAAAACCTCTAGCTTTTATAACCTATATTCTCAGAAAGAAAGAAAATAAACCTAGTGCACATTCTAAAGACTAAATATTCATACATTTGTTGCATACATATTAAATCACTCGTAAAAGCATGACAAAACATTAGGGAGATCACAAAAATCAGTTACCTGCAGATTTGAAAAACACACTACTTTTTTTTAGAGAGAAATAAACTTATCTTTCTGAAACCGAAGATGAAAGCAAAAATACAACTTTTAAGGGAGTTTTAGTAGTTCATCATAACATGTGTCTTTAAAACATAAGTTATTAATATGATGACATCATCGCAAGGGATAAAAAAAAGGGTGACATTTTTTATCATTTCCACTTTCGATACTAATCGGTTAAATGTCTCACAACAATTATCAATTAGTAAAGCTGATTGTTAACAACAGACTTCATCACATGTTTTTTTATTATCAAACATCCCCATATTACTCGAACTGATTATTAGATTTTCAAGTATATTATCATATTGATTATTTTCCAAATGGGAAAGTTTCTCTAGAAGAGAAGTCAAAGGAAAGTTACTTATATACAAAATAGAGATACTAGTTCGGTTCTCTATATATGTGTGTGTGTGTGTGTGTCATTTCAATCTTCGTATCTCTTAAATACGGAAGATAATTGATCATCAGATGATTATTAATCTGTTACCTGATATATTAAAGGTTAACAAGATTTTATAAGTTGTTATCTCATAAACCCCGGCCGGGTAATTGTTCCTGCAGAACAATTAAAGCAAAATGCAACAAATAAATCATATGATACAGATCATAAGCTTATGAACCTTTGAAAGGTATTATTATCGGGATCCCAAAGAGTAAACAAAACTTGAGTTATAAATAAATCAACTTTCTCTAAATCAACTCTATATAAGTCTAATATATCTAAAGAGACACAAGTCTATGAAATGGCTAAATCCAATGAAACGGACGTAATCTCAACAAAGATACAAGAGTATAGAAATTAAGAAGATTTCTATAAATCATATAAGATAAATGTGGAGTCATAAGGAAACAATCATTGATAATGTATTTTTATACACAATAACGTTACTGAAATTATGAATGAGAATTATGAATTTCATAAAATCAATGGTTGTAGACAAATGCATGATTGACCTAACTGAAAAGAAGCAATTCAAGAAGAATTGACTTCATAAGCCTAGTATAAAGTGTTTCGATCAATAGTACTCCAGACACCTAGAGACGTAAACTAGTTGGATACTAATGGTTTTTTTTAATATGGAAATGTAATGAGAAAAACGAGATCGTGAGATATAAGGCACGACTCTTAGTATAAGATTTCTCACAGAAACTTGGTATTCAAAGTATTGAATACGATTACATTCCGAATTTTTAATAAATTTAGCTACCTTTGAAAGGCTTGAAATATGTCTTATAAGATAAGACACAGTAATCATTTATCTATATGGTCCACTCAATACAGATATTTATAATCCATGAAGGATTGAAAATGCTTGAAGCATATAAATCGAGATCTCGTAATCTATATTTGATGAACATACGAAAATCCTCATATGGATTAAAATCAATATGGGCAGATGTGGTATAACCGTCTCAGTGAATATCTCATAAGATAAAGATATAATAATCATATTATATACTCATATGTCTTCATAGACTTGTCTTTTCCTATATTGGCACAACAATTTAATAACGCTTCATAAAGCAAGTCTTTACTTATAATTCCCCTAATCATTTATGATGTTATTGTATTTCATGGAATAAACATTGGTGTGCTTCAATTCAACAATCTAGAAGATTGCTTCAAATAAACTTTTATCAGAGGGAGCGTCCCATCTGAGGGAGCTATCAAATGAAGTATATTAAATTTATTGGGACATATGTGCATTGTACTCTTTTTCCTTCCAGTCAGGTTTATATCCCATTGGGTTTTCCTTTTAAGGTTTTAATGATGCAATTCTCTAAGCACACCAAAAAATCATTTGATCCATAAAGATCATCATAAAAATTATATTGATCCAGGTGATCATCGAATATATGGTGTTTTGATCAAGAAGATGATTGTAACTATTACTTTGATCTTGTTAATCATCGTATATATGTTACCTTGATCCAGAATATCATCATAAATATACTTCAATTCGACAGATGAATGAATATATTTGCTATGGTTTTTATCCCACTAGGTTTTTCCTAGTAAAGTATAAATGTGAGAAATGTTTTGAAGAAAACAATAATTATGGACATATGTACACTATACTCTTTTTCCCTTCGATCAGGTTTTATCCCACTGAGTTTTCCTGACAATGTTTTTAATGAGATAGTTTTAAGAACGTCTAACACCACAATATCCAAAAGTTCATTGTATATATTTTTGTCGAGGTTTTTATCCCATTTGATTTTTTTCTAACAAATTAAAATATAAGTGGTGGAATTCCAAGGGGGAAGTGTTGTGAAAGGTGGATTTCCACCAACCGACTCTAACATTTTATATTCATTACACCATCTTAGTTGAAGATATTTTGCTTCAACCTCATCCAACTATGACCGCCTCTCTTCTACTCTTCTAGTTCAAAGGTGAATCATGTGGGTTTTCATTTGCCTATATATATGACTTTCAATGGTACTAGTTGGTTGATCAGTTGATACTTAATAAAACAATACATAGCATATCTCTCTTATATCTCTCATCTCTCGTCTTGTTTTCTTTATTTGTTATTTGTATTATATCTATCTCAATTTCTCTTTTTTATTTGTTATTATCTCAATTATTTACAACAGTTTGAGTGGATTATATTTTTGGCTGGCAATAATGGCACATTTAATTGCGACTATTAAAGTAATTAATGTGAAATCAACCAATAATTCCATGTTCATTACCTTGATTATTATATTTTTGAATTTTATTAAAATACTATAAACCTTCTTAAATATAAATGTGTCATATAACCCACATTGGTACCAAATACCAATGGAAAATACTTGGGTACTGACTAGCCCAATGTGCTGACTCTTATGTTTTTATTGGTGGAAAAATCCATTATCAACCCAATATTTAATATCAAGCACTTTAATTGGTTTTTCCACTAATTAAAATATAAGGTCAGTATATTGGGTACTGACTGATCAGTACCCAAGTATTGTCCAATACCAATATCCCCTTCTGATGAAAAAAAAACACAAAATTACCCAACTGATCACATGATCTTATCAATTCAATGTTTTTTTTTTCTGAAAGTGGAGGTTTATATATGATGATAATCACCCATGAGATGTGTGACAACTTTTAGAGCATCAAAGTAAAAATTATCATCTCTGTTTCCCAATTCGAAGGGTAGGGTTGTATTTTACCTCTAACAACAGATTTCATATTATTTTAATTTTTTTTATTTCATTTATTTGTTATTTTTACATATGGAACACAGCTGTAATGCACCTAAGAAATGATAAAAATGACCCTTTTCTATTAAGTTAGACAAACGTTTGATTAATAGAATGACTAAATTATTGGAAAAATTAGGGCTTTGATAGAAATGAGTAGCAGAATATGTAAAGGTTTCAAAACTTTTTTCCTTAAAAAAATATATTTTCGGAACCAAACTTTGTATATACACATAAAAAATAAAAATAAAAACTTGAAATATATTTGATTGTTCTCTTAAAACTTTGATTCCGATTTTACCACCAAGCCTCTCGAAATATGACCCGCGATCTGATAACTTGTGTGTAAACATATCACAGATACTGACAAGAATAGACGGAGGTTACAGACTCTTATCTTAATTAGTGACAAAATAAAAATTGTGTCACTAAATTTATATTTAGTGACAATTAACCGTTTGAAGATTTTGTTAATATAAATATTCTTACTTTCTTAGTGACAATTTATTGTTTGAAAACCGTCACTATTTAATAAATCTAGTGATAAATAATATCTGAAAATTATATCACTGAAGACAAACTTAGTGACAATTAAGTTAACCATCTAAAATTTGTCACAATATGTAGACTTTGTTACAATTAACATTATGAATATTATGTCACTATATCGATACTTAGTGACAATTTAATCTATTGTCAAAATTTAATATAAATTTAAATTGAAAAAAAAAGGTAAATAAAAATATAACTAAATTAAACATGTCACGCATCGAATGATATTGCATTCTATAAATAATCATTCCATTTACAAATATGTTCAGAACTAACATAATATCCTATTGTTACAAAAGTAATCCAACATCTTTCAGAGTCTGTTGTTAAATAACATATGTTAACCCGGCCGGTCTATGTTAACATAAGTGAAACTTCTGAGGTCTTGATTGTGAAATATTAGAAGTCAATGATCCATCGTAGTCTACAATTAGCTAAAGAATTATTATGTTTTGCAAAAGGAGCCTATATATATGAAGACATAAAAAAAATAGTGAGAACAAATTAACATCTCCAAAATTCCACTAAAGCAATATGCAATATTGGTAAAACTTAATACAAGTAAAACTTAAATTCTATAAGTATGATATCTAAACATAAAACAAGCAGGAAACATAAATTTTAAGACAAAAGAAAAAAAAATCATCATTTTCCACTCTACTACTAGGGATAAAATAAAAATGTAAGCAAAGAAATATGGTCATTACATTCAACTAAAAAACTAAATCAAAGAAGAGATATTTTTTCTGTCTTTATGGTCGACTCAAAAAAGCAAGCCTCAACATCAACGTTAAAAAAGAAAGAGGGAAAAGTGTGAAATAACAAAATATAAAGAAAAATTATACCAATTGAAAAACTCTCCATCGATATCCTTAAAACGATATATAAAAGTCTGCATTAAAAAAAAATAAACCTTCAATATATGAATCTCGAATTAGAGATTTTGACTCTAAAAACAAGTGCAAGAAAACAAACCATAAAAATTGAAATCAACAGAAACTTATGGCCCGTCCTGTAAACGTTTTTCAGTTGTTGTTTTTCAAAAATAAAAATAAAAATAAAAATAAAAACAGTGTTTTTGGTTTCAATTTCGAATCCCGAAAACGTATCTGGTAGCATATACTAAAATCTGTATTTTAAAAATGAAAACGGAAAAAACGCGTCTGGTAGGTTAACCGAAAAATATCAAAAATTGATTACATAATTAACCAATATAATTTTTGTATTGTAATTTTTAAATTAAACAAAAGTAACACATAAAAAACTAATTCAAAAAACATATAAAAAATGAATTAATCAAAACTAAACTCTTAAATTATAAATAAATAATTACAATATATGTATATATATTACTATATAATAAAAATATAACTGTATATATTATATTAATATACATATATATATACATATTATAATAATATTTAAAATTTATATTAAATATTATTACATATATTATAATTTATATTATATTAATATATTATATATTATTTTATATAGTAAATATTATTATATTTTTATATATAATATATTACATTATATACTATATAAATATATAATATTTTATATTTTATATATATATATATATATATATATTATTACATATATATTATAAATATGTATTATATATAATATTTTATTATATTTAATAATATATATAATATTATAGGATATTAATATACTAATCATATAAATATTATAATATATAATATTTTATTAATATTCTATAATATATATAAACTAAATTATAATATTATATATATATGATATTATATATTATAATATACATAAAATATATTATTTTATAATATATAACATTATAATATATATATAATAATTATAATGTATATATATATATATATATATATATATATTATTGCATGAATATTTTTAGTTCTAGTTGGAAATAAATTTTTCTGGAATATATAGTTGTCTGATTCATCATTGTTGCTATTGTCAGATCCTGCTTGTGACATACTGGCCATAGTATTCTTCATCTCTTTAGCGATTCTCATGAGCTCGTCAGGAGAGGAATCTACAGCAATTCTGGCCTGATTTGTGATTTAGCCATCAGAAAGCTGGATTGGTCATTTGTTACTTTAGTACAAAAAGCGGGATTATCTGCGAGCCATTTGGAGACTCTGTCTTTTCCCAAGTTGGCAAGATTCATGCCACTCCACTATTTAATCTTAACTTGTCTTCCAAAATAAGGGACATTAACATTCCCAATAAGTCTATCTTGAATAGAGTATTCTAACATGAAGATCCATGTTAGATTGAATTGTACAAAAAAATAGGAATAGATCTGGGTAGAATTCCCAGGAGTCTGGTCTGTTTACATTTGTGATCCAGAGGGAAAAACTTTCCTTGACTGGAGGAGGGAGAAAATCAATGACAGGCCCAAACTTGTCCCACCATTCAAAGAACCAGAAGGGAAAATTTATAAGGAACTTTTTGTCAAAATAGATAAACCCGGAAAGGAAATTTCCAGGGTTTTGTCCATAAAAGAATTTGGTCCATGCATCTCTGTAGTCCCAATAAGAAAAATCTGAAACATGAAAAATTCTGCTGAAATTTCTTTTTGAATTTGGGTCGCCACCCCATTGTTCCAAAGTGATGATTTTGGAAATTTTTACTTTTCTAAAAATCAATTTTTTTTTTATCAATTTTGTCAAAAACATCTGAAATAAATATTGAGTCTGTATCTACAAGAATACTCATAGAAAATATGTCTTTTTGTCAAATCCTCAGGGATCCTGCCAAACAGGGGGTTGATAATATCATCCGCCAGTTTCTTAGGTTCCCTAAAGTAATGATCATGCAGGAAATGTTCTTCCATGGCAAAAAATCTGTCAAAGAAAGGTTTATTGACATAGGAGTATGTTGGGTGGTTGATTTTGGGTAAGGCTGCCATTGAAGACTGGGTCAATATCTTTTCTTGTTGGGCTTGGATTTTGTCTTGTTTGTTTGAATGTGGGCTTATGTTGGAGGATACAACTGTCTTGAAAGAGGTACTGTCAACTGCTAGTGGTGAAAAGGTGTTTGTTGTATGAATTGGGCTTTGGCTTGGGCTTCGCTAGAAGAAGGCCCAGAAGAGGGTAAAGGTGGAAACTGGATAGGTAAATGATTTGGAGATCTAGGTTGAGATATAAGTGAAATTGCATATTTGTCCTTATGGCTTCCTCTAGGGGAAGTATGATAAGTCGATAAGTCAGAATTGTCTGATATGTCAGATCTCGTGGAGCCCTTGCCACTAGGGTTGCGGCCCCCACCGCGACCTCGGTTTGTGCTGGTCATTTTTCTCCCTGTAAAAATTCTCTGGTCAGAAAATCTGGGAAGCTTTTTTCTGATCCTTTAATTTATTCAATTTCAAAATCGAAAGAAGATAAAAGTGCTTGCCATCTAGCAAAGATTTGCTTTGAGGCAAGGTTTTTCACATCTTTTTTCAAAATAAATTTTGCTGACTGACAGTCAACTCTCAATAGGAATTTTTGGTTTATTAAATCATCTTGCAGTTTTTGAATAGTTAAAACAATAGCTAATATTTCCTTTTTTACAGTTGAATATTTCTTTTGTGTCTCATCCCATGATCCTGAAACATATTTGACTAACCTATCTTGGTCATTGATCTTTTGTTTTAATATACCACCATAGCCAATTTCTGATGTATCTGTTTCAACTGTCGTAGGGGCATTAGGGTGACAAATTGTCAAACATGGCAATCTTTTAATATAATTTTTAATATGTAAAACAGGTTTAGTATGCTCTTCTGTCCAACGAGGGGGATTGGTTTTTAATCTTTGAAAGTGGTTTACAGATAATACTTAATTCTTTATAAAAATTTGAAATATAATTTAAACATCCCAAAAATCTTTGTAACTGTTTTTTATCTTTTATTTCATCTGAAAATTTGTCAGCAAATTCTAGGCTCCTATGAATAGGAATAATTGTTCCTCTCTTGATATTGTGGCCTAAAAATCTGATATTGGTCTGGAAAAGGGTAATTTTAAGGGCAGAAATGACTAACCCGTGGTGTTTAACTGTTTTATAAAAGGTTTCTAGATGCTTCCAATGTTGTTAAATGGTTTTTGAAAATATCATTACATCATCAATATAAACAATGGAAAACTCAGAATAAGGATTAAAAATATTGTTCATTATGTATTGGAATTCACTAGGGACATTTTTTTAAGCCAAAAGGCATAACATTCCACTCATATTGCCCAAAAGGGACAGTAAATGCCGTTTTGTAACGGTCGGTTTCTACAATTTGGATCTGTCAAAATCCTGATTTCATGTCAAATTTTGAAAAAATAATAGCATCATAAAGTCTTTTTAATAAGTCTAATTTATTTGGTATAGGATATCTAATCCATTGAAGGGCATCATTCAGGGATTTATAATTAATAACAAGTCTGGGAATACCTCTTTCTATTTCAGCATTCTTCTGAACATAGAAAGCAGGGCAACTCCAAGGGGATTTAGAAGTTCTAATTATTTTTTTCTCAATTAAGTCTTGAATTTCTTTTTTGCAATAATCAATTAAGTTTGCAGATATTTGAATAGGTCTAGCTTTAGTGGGAATACCTTTTTCACTAAAGTCTTTTGTGTATGAAAGGGTTACTATGTGTCTTTTCCTATCCCAGAAGGCATTTAGAATAGAAGAACAAACATCTTTTTCTAACATTTCCCTAAAAGTCTTTATTTTTTCTTGGATAAGAGGTTCTTTGATTCTTTCACTTTGTCTTTGGAAATGTAAATCGTCCTTTAAGAAGGCTAATTGGTTTTGTTTTCTAGTTAAAGTGGAAATGCAATTGTCAACAGGGTTCTCAGAGCAAATGTTATTATCTCTTAGAACATTTAGGTCTCTAACAAGTATAGGAAAAAGGAAAGGGAATAAGATTTCCTTTCCCAAATATTCAGTCACAAGACCTTCAGCTATGACTTTGAAAGGAGAGATTAGGTATAAAAATGGTAATCCTAAAATGACATTTTGGGAAAGGGTTTTAACAATAATAAAATCGTTATTGTAACAAACTCCACTGTTGCAAACTTTAGCATTAGTGAGTTTGTAATTAATGTCTAGCCTAATTTTATTAGCCCCATATAAATTTTCGGTGGTGGCTTGGAGATATTTTGTGGGTACTAAGGATTCTAAAATACAGTTTAAATCTGCTCATGTGTCAATGAATGCAGTAGCACGAATATTGTAATTAGAGGCTATTCTAATGTCAATCTCAACATACCATTTTTGTATTCTTACTTATTGTGTAGTATTGATCTGATATAAACTTAAAAAGTTTTGTTGGTCAATGTCCTCAGGTTCTTTGGTTGTTTCCTTGTCAGACTCATCAGAACTGTTGAAGTCAGCAATTTGTTTTTTATGGGAAGTTTTTGGGAATTGTTTATTAAGGGCATTAGTTACTTGTAATTCTTGTATTTGTATTTTCAGAATCTTTATTTCTTCTTTGATATTGATAATTTCTTTTTGTAAGTCAGGAAAAGTAACTTTTCTAGACTTAGTGTGAAACTTTCCTAAAACATTTTGTTCAAAATCTGGAGTTTCAAAAGGAGCATTTTTGAAAGGTTTTGTTTCATTTAATGGTTTGTTGTTATTGCTGGTAGAAGGTTCATCAGTGATTCTTTTTTGTAATTGTCTGATGTATTAAGCTTTTTGAATGGGATCTTCAATATTATCAGTCATACCAATCATTAAAGAGTAATCTTGTTTGTCAAGGACATTAATTTCTTTATAAAAATAGGGTTGAGTTTCTGGCTCAGTGTCGTAAGAAGATGAAGAAGTTTCTGAGTCTGAAGAAGATTCATTAATGATAAGAATTTCATTGTCAGAGGAAGATGTAGAAGAACTATGGGATTCGGAATCTATATATAAAACTTGTAATATTTTTTCTTTGACCTGGTCATCTAAATCTAGGCTATTAATCTTCTTTTTCTGGTCAGGACATTTGTTAGCATAGTGTCATTCTTTACCACATTTGAAACATTTATTTGATTTTTTATAGGAATTTTTCTTATTATACTTATGGTGTTTAGATGGTTTCTTTTTGGGGGACCATATTATGTCTCCCTTCCTGTCAGCTTTTCTGTTTTTGTCGACTCTATATTTATATTTTTTGGCCCAATTGTAATTAATATATGGGTGTTTTTGATGTTTTTTCTTTTTGTGAGTGGGAAGTTTGTCAAATCCAAACTGTTCACACCAAGAACCTAATTCTTTCCTAGTTGTTAATTTTTGTTGTTTAAGTTGGCTTTTGAGTCTAAGGTCATTACAAAGTTGGAGGGCCACAACATTTATAGAAGCTATTATTTCCCCATAAGTCCATGTGTTTAAATCAATCTGGGACCAATTGGTCCAGCCCATTTGCCTAACCATTTCATCTCTAACCATATTAGAGAATAATTTTGGTAATCCTGAGATAAATTTTTCTTTCCAATAAGAATTTGCATTGTCAGGTCTTTGGAAAACTCTTGTTAGGAAAATGTCTTTATACCATTTAAAATCATTTAGTTTTTTGCATTTTAGATTTTGTATTTTCGAAAATTCTTTTCCCTGGTTAATATTAGGGTTTCCTACAAAATGCATTAAAATGGTGTAACACAGGACATCAATACCATCTGGTTCAGATGTAGTAGTTGTGGTCTGAGTTTGAGTGGAAGTGGATTCAAAAGCTGTTGGATCAGTGGTCCTAACAGATGTAGAGGAGGTTATAGTTTTAGTATATCCAATAATAGATTGCTTAGCAAGGTTACTAAGGGTATGAGTCCACCAGCCAAAGAGTTGTCCCTCAAATCCTATAGTAAGAGATGTTACTGCATCAGAATGGGTCATGTTTTGTTTTTTTATATAAATATATCATATAGTATGCATTTGTCTCAAAACGGTGATAGTTTGATATTCTGATAGTCCGTCAATGTTGAATTGGTAACATGCATTACCAGTGTAAGCTCTATAAGGAACCGTTTCTTCATATTGTAAATCTGGGGGAGTTGGTTTTGGATAGTAAGGCTTGGTGTTATGAAAATACTTTGTTTTGTTATAACTATCAGTTTTTTCATTAGCCGTTATCCTTTGGACATAATCTTGGAAACTAGGGGCTTCACTATTATTATCGGATGAATCAGAGTCTGGAATGGTTTTGTCAATTGTCTGCATGTTAGCACTTGGTATTCTTCCTAGTCTTTCTTCTAGGGTTCTTAAGAGTTCTGCTTCATCTATTAAATTATCAAAACATTTTTCAATACCAGTATGGTCTGGGAATAAAATAGGTTGTTCTGTTTTTATGATTTTCTATTTTCCTTTACTAGATGAAGATGAAGATGAAGATGGGATGTTGTACGGGACAAAAACTTGTGGTGGTAGGTCTTCCTTAGTGGGTGAAATACTAGTCTGGGTTAAGTTTAGATCAATTTTCTCTAATTGTTCTCCTATTGAATTAAGAAAGAAATTTGTGTAGTTTCCTTGTCTCATAACCAAACCAATTTGATGTGAGGATGAAAGTGTGGTCTGGGACATAGGTTCATCAAATAGAATAAAAGGAGTGCATTTTGTTACATTAGTTCCTAGTGGATTGTCATCATTAGGCATGTTGATTTCAAAATCTCTTGGAGAGGGGTGTAATTGTTTTTCATCTCCTTTCTTAGTTTTGTAAGTTCTAAGATTTTGTCGGTTAATAACGGAACAACTTTGTTCAAAGTTTTTCCTATCTACATACCAATCAAAAAATGTAATGTTTTGGTCAAGTTGTCTAAGGCTACTAATCCACCTTTCATGGAATTGTTTTCTTTTATTTTGGGAATAATTTTTCTCGTATTTTTCTCTTAATGTTTGATTCTGGACAGAATAATAATCTGCAATAATAAAATCAAAATTGTCTTTACTTATGACATTAATAGTTCTAACAGGAGATTCAGGTTCTAAGATTTCTGTCAAGACTTGTGATGGTGTTGGTGAGGTTTGATCTTGGTCATAAGCATGAATAGGTTGGGTTGTCTGTTCCGGGGTTTTTTGGACATGTGTCACATGTGTAGGTGGTTTAGGTCTTCTTCTTCTTTGTACAAGGTTGATTGGTTCACTGGAACCATCTTCTGGGTCATAGTTTGGGGTAGGAAATAAGTTGGTTGTTTGCCTGGTTTGCTTGGAAGCTAGGCTAGGGATTTGTCTGGCAATGTTTCGTCTGGACAAGCTAGAAAGGGAATTTCTGGCAGATTGAAAATCATTTAAAGATCTGGAATGGTCACTGTCATTTTCCCTAATAGATAGACTTCTTCTAAAAGATATTTTTAATGTTCCATCTTGTTCAGTAACACAATCGTGTAAGTTTCTCATATGTGGTTTATAGGAAGGTTGGTTAACTTTTTCTTTAACCCAGTCATCTGGAAACTTGATATTTTCCCATTTGACAGGTACAGGAACAAGGACATTTACAGATGGTGAAACATTAAAACATATGGTTTGTCCAGCTGGAACAGATGGAGGTATATAGACAGGTATAAGTCCTGAAGTTAATACACGATAATGGACTCTATAAACAAGTTTATAAGGACTGGATCTTTCTAGAAATTTATAATTATGAGTCTGAATGTCAATGACTAGGTATTTCTCTTTATGTTCATCTGTGTTCAAAGCTATAGTAAAATTGGGGTATACTTGAAAATAAATTGGTCCATAAGTTAAGGATGTCTCGGCCATACCAAGAATTGATTCTTTATAGTCAGTTATCCTTTTGTCTCTTAATACTATTAAAAGGGAATTGTTTAAATCAATTTTTGAAAAGGGTTTTACACCAACTTGGACACTGCCAATGTGTAAATCATTGAAACCAATTTTATTGTAATGAGTCAAACTGTTTTTGTTTAAAAGATTTGTCGAAAAAGTGTTATTTTGAAATTTAACATTAATTTCTTTAGTCTTTTGACCTAATAAGGTCCTGAAATCCAAAAGTTTCTTTTTATAAATACTATTTTGTTGAATATTTGGCAATTGCCAATTTATCAAATCTTTGTCATCCCAGTTTGTCTCAAAGTTAGCCACAGATTGTCCAGTGCAACTATTTATATCATCAGGCTCAACCCCAGGTCTGGAACTACTCGCAGACATGATGAAGAAAATAAATAGTCAGAAATCCTAGGTTTTGACTCACAGCTTGGTCAACGGGGAAACAGCCTACAACACTCTAGCAAATGGCAAACACCCTTAGACCTACTGACTTTTGCACCTAGAATATTAACTATAAGTCTTCTTCAACAAGCCTTAAGGCTTTGATACCAAAGCGGAGCAAGATAATATATGTAAGAATACACAGGATAAAATACAGCACAACAAGAAACATATAGGAAAACAGAGATAAAATAAGTAAGCAACTGTTCACTTATACAACAATACAGTATAATACAATGGTCCTTATAAGTACGTGGCTTTGTTCTACCCGAGTTAATCCTCAACAAAGCTGTAATAAGCAGAGTTGATATGGATATGTCCTGGTTTCCAGCCTATATACTCAGACCAGATAACAGTAATAGTTCATAAAAGTGAAGATAGAGCAATAGTGTCTTATAATGATATAGATTTTTCTGACAGCAAAGTGATTATACAGAAATAAGTCACTCTTTATTTATGTGATTGAGAAATTTTACAAAACAGAAGAAGAGAAAATAGCAAGTTTCGCAGAGCTTATGATAAGAAAATTAAAAAACTAACTCAAATTGAACTTGTTTCTGAAAGAAATGAAACAACATATATATAGAGATTATTTAATTCTGGTCTAGGAAAAGTAACTCTGGTTATGTGTCGGCAAACTGTGGTTGAGTTGTCTTTACAGCTGGAGGATAGAAGATGCTTCATGTCTGTTGATAATGAATACAGCTGGAAGGTAAGATAAGATTCCTTGTCTGACCACCTTATCTGTCAATTTTTTCTTATCTGTCAATCTTTTTGCTTTTGTCGGTTTTTGTCGTATCAAGCTGCTTTAAGGATCATGGCCAAAAT
The DNA here is from genome assembly GCA_032871835.1 of Dipteronia dyeriana. NCBI lineage: Eukaryota > Viridiplantae > Streptophyta > Magnoliopsida > Sapindales > Sapindaceae > Dipteronia > Dipteronia dyeriana. The sequence goes on from CM065302.1 coordinate 24,519,622, forward strand.
AGGTTGATGGGTCTTCACTGTCGAATGCATAGTTGTCTGATTCATCATTGTTGCTATTGTCAGATCCTGCTTGTGACATACTGGCCATAGTATTCTTCATCTCTTCAGTGATTCTCATGAGCTCGTCATGAGAAGAAGCTGCAGCAATTCTGGCCTGATTTTATGATTTAGCCATCAAAAAGCTGGATTGGTCATTTGTTACTTTAGTACAAAAAGTGGGATTATCTGCGAGCCATTTGGAGACTCTGTCTTTTCCCAGATTGGCAAGATTCATGCCACTCTACCATTTAATCTTAACTTGTCTTCCAAAATAAGGGATATTAACATATGGGCACTTTGGTCAATTAAAAATCTTGTCTCGTCTTATCTTAGTCATATAAAACGCATAATAGTACAATTAATAATTTAAAAAATAATTTTTTTATATATAAAAAAAGTGAAAAACAAAATGAAAAACAAAAACAAAAATGAAAAACAAAAATGAAAAACAAGTATTTTGTGTTTTTCAAATCTTTCACTTTTAATACTGGCTTTGTTTTCATTTTGTTTTCGTTTTTTGAAAATAAAATGAAAAACGGTTAACGAACACGTTTTCGAAATCGTTTTTAAAAAATAAAAACAAAAACTGACTGAAAAACAGCTGCAGGACGGGGTCTTACATTTCCTATAAAGACATAATATTTTTTTTCAAGGGTGCATAAAACAATTGGTTGTTCTATAAGAATCATTTTATCAAACATTTAGTATGCATATTTACAAATATTAGCATGTATTGTGGGAATCTAAGAACAACGCCTATAAATTGTGAAATAATCATTATGGAATATTCCTAATAAAAAATTTAAAGAAATTAAACTTAAGAAATATCCCTAAAACAATATATAAAATTCCTCATAACAAATCTGTATCTTATTCAAAGAAACTTTCAATATGTGAAGCTCGAATTTGAGATCCCGACCATGAAAAACAAGTAGAATAAAACAAAATACTAAATCAAATTAAATTATCAACTGTCAATTAAAAAATACAAACATGTATGGATTATATAATATATACTCTAAAATTATAATATAAAAATACCTTAGAAAAATATAAGTGTTCTCTACAATCTTGGTGACTTCTTCGATGAATTACGGTTTCAAATAGAAAAAATGTTTTCAAGGAGAAGATAAATAAAGAGAAAATCAAGATAGTGACGTCGAGAGATAAATAGAGAACCAAGAGACATGGAGATGGTATGAGGACCAAAAAATGTGAAGATGAGATAAGAACAAAAAAACACATACACCATGGCTATGATGTTTATTTTTTCAAAAAATAAAATTAAATATTTATGGTGCCTTCTAAAATCTTCATATCTTTTTTATAAAATAACTTAGTTAAAATTTAAAAATATTTGTATGATTACAAAAACGTATATTTTTTCTTTTAGTGATTATTTTAAGATAATATTATATATATTCCTTAAAAAGAACCTTTAATCAATCACTTAATAAAATAAAGTTTTTTGTTAAAGTGACCACTATTGAATGGTTGCTTCAAAGAAAAAAAAAAGATTTTTATTCCTTAATTATCTTTCCATAAAAGAAAGATCTTTTTTATTTTTAGTGACATTTTTATAAGACACAAGAAAAAAAACAAAATCTTTCCTTTTTTATATAGTAACTTTGAGACTAGTTATATTATTTGTCACAAATTATCATTTTTTTTAACTAATAGTGACAATTTTTTTTAAAAAGTCTCAATTTAATAAAACAAAATGACAGATAATAAAATTTGTCACGAAATAATATCTACAGCGACGCATCAAAAATTGTGTAAAGAAAATGTGTCACTGTATGTCACTTTTTCTATAGTGCTACTAGTTTTTGATATACGTGAAAGTTCTCTCGAGTATGATAAACAAAGAGGTCTCCTGTCGTGATTGATCTGGGTATAAATGTGGTAAAACCGACCCTGCTATATCCCTGTTTTTCTGATGATAATATGATTTTCACAAAAGCTTCGAGGGATAAGTGCCTTACGATCCGTCGTATACTGGAAGTGTATGCTCAGACATTCTGCCAAGTTGTTAATTTTAAGAAATCTGCTCTTTGTGTGAGCCGATCGATCCCTACGGTGGTCGGTGCAGAGTTGGCTAGGATTGTAGGGGTCAACTTTGTGAGATGTCATGAAAGAAACTTGGGCTTCATAGTTTCACCAGAAGAAAAAAAAAACAGGTTTTTACTAACATTAAGGATAGGATTTGGATCAAGTTAAACTGTGTGCTAGTAAGGTTTTGGGTGGTTTTAGCCTTTGGGACCTATCCATTTTTAACCAAGTCATGCTTATGAAACAGTGTTGGCGTTTGGTCTCGAATCCTTCCTCATTGGCGACTAGAGTTATAAATTGAAGATACTTCATTACTAGTTTATCCTTCAAGCTGATAATTGCACTGCTGGCTCGTTTATTTGGAGAAGGCTCATATATTTGGAGAAGGCTCATATGGGGTCGTGAGTTAATAGAAGTCGGGTCAAGATGAAGGGTGGGCTTTCGATCCACAGTATCGATCTATGATGATGGATGGATTATGCTCATTCCTTTACTATTCAATCTCATCCGGTTCTTAGAGCTACATCTTTGGTTAGAAGGTTATTTACCCTATCCGGGGATTTGATGTAAGGATTTCGATTAATACCAAAAAACAACATGCGCAGGCACAAAATTAATCTGAATGTATAACCTAAACATGTTTCTATATCATACTTAATCAAACCCTAAACATATAATATTGACCCATGTCAATTCAAGAGAAAAGTGAAAAAGAATCGATAGCGGAAGCGTACCTGAATCTATTGCCAGAGGTTGGTGGATGGGTTGTGATCTTCCAAATTATCACGACCTTTATGAACCCTATTGTGTTCTATTTTGCTCTGTTGATGGGGATACAAACAAAACAAAAGTATCGTGTAATTTGTGGACCATAACCCTAAATATATATAATAATCATATTATTATATGTTTTGCTATTTCTAATTCGACCCCTCATCAAATTAGAAATAGCACTATGGTATCTACACATTAATTCCATGACAAGGATTTCGATTAATACCGAAAAACAACATGCGTAGGTACAAAATTAATCCGAATGTTTAACCTAAACATGTTTCTATATCATACTTAATCAAACCCTAAACATATAATATTGACCCATGTCAATTCAAGAGAAAAGTGAAAAAGAATCAATAGCGGAAGCGTACCTGAATCCATTGCCGAAGGTTAGTGGATGGGTTGTGATCTTCCAAATTATCACAATCTTTATGAACTCTACCATATCCTATTTTGCTCTGTTGATGGGGATACAGATAAAACAAAAGTATCATGTAATTTGGGAACCATAACCCTAAATATATATAATAATCATATTATTATATGTTTTGCTATTTCTAATTCTCTATTTCTAATTTGGCCCCTCATCAAATTAGAAATAGCACTCAGGTATCTACACATTAATTCCATGACAATTATACCCTTAAGCTTTAATACTTTAAATCTTAATTAGATCACTTTAATTTAGGCTTAACCAAAAGATAGCATAACACATTTAATATTTACATGTGTTGCCCCATATGATGGAATTTTCCAACAATCTCCCACAGTACCACATATGTAACTTTACAAATGTGTATGTCTTTATGAGCTCAAAAATTTTGTTATCACAATTTTTGGGTATATCCGAACAATCTCGTCCATTGATTATGCCAACATAGGATCAAAGCGGCTTTCGTCACTTTTAGCGTGACTAAACCCATCAATGGTCACGTATACCAATATAACCAAATGACATAGATCAATCATGGATGCGTAGCATGGAAATTACATGTCTATTCCAATTGGTCCTACTTTATACATTAGTGAGATCAATACTCAACATAATATAACAGAGTGAAATGAACTTAATACTTTATATTAACCTCCAACCATCTCCCAACTATCATCAGCCAACTATTATGGAGTTATTGTTTTTAATTTTTTAGCTCATCTCATTTCCCCATATAAAGGGATGAAGTTTGTGTTGTAAGTGTGTGGAGTGGTGTAAGAAATCTAGAGAGATATAAAAAAGTTTCTCCTTTCATTGTGTTTATGTTCGAAATCTCTCTCAGAGGTGCACCACAAGTGACCTTAACCATACCATCCCACCAACAGTGGTATTAGAGCTCAGGAGAACCAGAAACTCGAAGAGCAGAGGTCAAAGTCGAATTGGCCCATAAATCAAAATGATCAAAATCCATTTTTGATCACACCAGAGTGTTCTACTCATCGTCAGGAGTTCAACGGTGAAAACTCCACTCAAATCGGAGCACTAGAGAAGCCACACTCGCCGTCTGAAGTTGGAGCGTGAACTCACGCGCCGTCCACTCGCAACCCCTTCCTCGGCGCGTCACCAACACGCGTTGATCGTCTTCCTCACTCGTTTATAGGATCTAACCCGAAGTCCACTCAGTAAACCCGATACCATATCCGACCCGATACCCGACCTCTTGACCCGACTCGGAATTCCACCCAAGATTCGTTATTGTTCACAGTGCTGACGTCACTAACGCCGTTATAACGGCTGGAATATTTCGTCAGTCAAAGGGAATATTTCATTATCTTTGGTTGACTTTTAGAAAAAGTTTGACCGCTCGTTTCTGACGCTTTCGAACTCAGTTTTTTGACAAACTCAGACTGGTTTCCAAGGTTTTGGATCATTCGGAATGCAATAGTGCTCTCCGTTTTTGCAAATTCTGACTTCAGATTTGTGATCTACGCACTTCAAGTCTCGATGGCCAACGGTAACGCGCATGTTGTCATCCTGAAACTCACCAAAGACAACTATGACAATTGGTACATACAAATGAGAGCTCTACTAGGCTCTCATGATGTTATGGATATTGTGAAATATGGATATACAGAAGCTGAATCCAAAGAAGTTGAAGGAACCATGACAGAAGCTCAAATATCAACTCTCAAAGTCAATCGAAAGAGGAATTGTAAAGCAAAGTCCATAATCTATCAAGAGTTAGACGAAGCAACATTCGAGATCATAGCATCCGCTAAGTCATCAAAAGAAGTCTGGGACACCACTCTCAAAACCTACAAAGGTGCTGACAAAGTGAAAAGGATTCGTCTTTAAACTCTATGAGGTTAGTTCAAATCCCTACGAATGAAATCTAATGAATCTATTGCTGAGTTCTATACACGAGTTACGGTCGTTATGAATCAGCTAAGAAGAAATGGAGAAACTCTCACAAACATGAGAATTTTAGAGAAAATTTTACGATAATTAGATCTAAAGTTTGACTTCATAGTTGTGGCCCTGGAATAGACAAAAGATCTGGAGACGATGTCTGTCGAAGAACTTATGGGATCATTACAAGCCCATGAGCAGAAAATCATAAGAAGAAGTGACGACAGAGTATTAGAGCAAGCTCTCCAGTCAAAGCTCTCCCTCAATAAAAAAGGATATGAGTAAGGGAGACCTCACAACAAGGAAGAGAACGAGGTAGAGGATCTCATGGAAGAGAACGAGGTAGAAGATCTCGTGGAAGAGGTTCAAGAAATGTTTAAACCAGGAGTAGAGGCAGAGGAGGAAGAGACGCAAACAGAGGAGGACGTGGACAACAGAACTATGTCCCACGAGGAAGAGGACGAGGAAGAGGACGAGGAAGAAGAGGTGGGTACAACAACCGTCCGAACATTGACAAAAGAAATATTCAACGCTATAACTGCCACAAATATGGCAACTGTAGCAACGAGTGCTGAAGCCCCGCCAATGAGGTAAATGAAAATTCTAACTTTGTAGAGAAAGAGCAAGTTGAAGGAGAATCGTTGATGTTGATGGCAAGCAACTCCACATATCAAAACCAAAATGTTTGGTGTCTTGATTCTGGAGCCAGCAACCATATAACTGGCATAAAAGACTTATTTACTGAACTTGATGAGAAAGTTCATGGAGAAATCTCATTTGGCGACCTCTCTAAAATCCCTGTCCAAGGAATAGGAGATGTCATGATCAAGCAGAAGAATGGAGATCATGCTTTCATCTCAAATGTCTATTATGTTCTAGACATGAAGACAAACATCCTAAGTCTTGGACAACTGTTGGAGAAAGGCTACCACATTAGCCTTCAAAATATGTAACTCACAATCACAAATGCTCGAGGAAAGCTGGTTACCCGAGTCCAAATGACGAAGAACATGTTGTTCCCTCTCGCAATTCATCATGATGCGCCAAGGTGTTTGACAGCCATCATCGATGACAAAGATTGGTTGTGGCATCTAAGGTATGAAAATCTCAATTTTGAAAGTTTAAAGCAATTGGGAAGTAAGAAAATGGTAAAAGGATTGCCAAACATCCATCACCCAAATGAGATGTGTGAAAGTTGTGTTCTTAGTAAACAACACAGAAATAGCTTCGGAAAAGAGGCAAACTGAAAAGCAATTATGCCACTTGAGCTCGTTTACACAGATGTGTGTGGTTCATTGACGCCAGTATCAAATGGACAGAATCAATACTTTCTCACCTTCATTGACGACTATAGCAGAAAGACTTGGGTTATTTCCTTAAAAGAAAGTCTGAAGTATTTGATTACTTTACAGAGTTTAAAACTCTTGTGGAGAAGCAAAATGGCTACTACATCAAAACACTGAGATCAGATCAAGGTGGAGAATACACTGCATGTGCTTTCTAGGAATTCCTTAAGCAATAAGGAATCAGACATCAGTTTACACCAGCTTATACTCCTTAGTTAAACGGTGTAGCTGAAAGGAAGAATCGAACAATCCTTAACATGGTCAGAGGCATGTTAAAGGATAAAAACATGCCTAAGAGTTCTTAGGCTAAAGCAGTCTTGTGTGCAATATATCTACAAAACAGATGTCCTACGAAGAGTCTTGATACAAAGATACCGTAAGAAGCATGGAGCACTCACAAACCAAGCGTGAGCCACCTTAGAGTTTTTGGCTCTATTGCCTACATCAAGGTCCCAGAAGTAAGAAGAACAAAGCTTGAAGATAAAGGAGAAAAGTGTATCCTGGTTGGATACGGTGATAGAACTATACGTTACTGGTTATACAACCCCATCACCAAGAAAGTGATCTTCAGCAGGGATGTCATTTTTAAAGAAAATGAATCCTGAAATTGGGATCAGAACAAAGCTTCCAGAAGTGCAGAGTTGATATCTGAAGAAGAGACAAGAGAATTGGTTGCAGAGCCATAAATACCCAGAAATCAGCAGACCCCTTAACGTGGTTCCCCTTCACCACAAAGTATGATGCTCCATCACCGATTGAACGTGATTTTTTAGATATGACACCTAAAGGGACACGTAGTCTAGAAGATCTGTATGAAAATACAGAACAGGTAGAAGAAGACATTACTAATCTCACAAAAGGCCGAAAAGGCATCGGAGTGAAATGGGTCTACAAGACCAAAAGGAATGTGAAAGAAGAAGTTCAGAGATACAAGACAAGACTTGTAGCAAAAGGCTACAAATAAAAAGAAGGAGTTCATTATGGAGAAGTCTTTGCCCCGGTTGCCAGACTAAAGACCATCAGATTGCTAATATCATTAGCAGCTTAGAAGAGTTGGAAAATTTACCAACTTGACGTAAAGACAGCATTCCTGAATGGCTTTCTTGAAGAAGAAATCTATGTGGAACAACCACCTGGATATGTGAAGAAAGGCAAAGAAGATAAAATATACAGGCTAAAGAAAGCTCTATATGGTTTGAAGCAAGCACCCCGTGCATGGAACATGAGGATTGATGATTACTTCCAAGAGAACGGATTCGAGAAATGTCCATATGAGCATGCACTATATTTGAGGAAGGAGACTGACAGAAGCTTGTTATATGTATGCCTATATGTTGATGACTTGATCTTCACCGACAACAATCCAACCATATTTGAAGATTTCAAACGGAGAACGGTGAAAGAATTTGAGATGACTGACATTGGTCTAATGGCTCAATTTCTTGTTATTGAAGTTGTTCAAAGCGAAAAAGGTATCTTCATCTCCTAGAGTATCTATGCAAAAGAAATTCTAAAGAAATTTGGTATGGAAAAATGCAATCTTGTCACAACTCTTGTAGAAATAGTATTGGAGTTAAGAAAGAATGAAAGAGGAGATGTTGATCCAACCTATTTTAAGAGCTTGGTTGGAAGCCTGAAATACTTGACATGTACCATGCCAGATATACCTTATGTAGTTGGACTAGTCAGCAGATACATGGAGACTCCTGACCAGTCTCACCTAAATGTTGTAAAGAGGATACTTCACTACATAAAAGGTACAATTGATGATGGTATATTTTATACCAAATGTGAAGATTGTAGGTTGATTGGCTATTCAGACAGTGATTTGGGAAGAGATCTGGATGAACGTAAAAGCACGACAGGCTTTACGTTTTTTATGGGAGATACATCGTTCGCATGGTCATCCAAAAAGTAAGCCATTGTGACACTGTCATCATGTGAAGGTGAGTACGTTGATGTCTGCTCGGCTGTTTGGCATGGTATCTGGATCAGAAATGTGTTACAGTACTTGGGATTTTTACAATATAATCCCACAGAGGTCTACATCGACACTCGGTCAGCGATTGCGCTAGCAAAGAATCTAGTATTCCATGAAAGAAGCAAACATATTGATACGCGGTATCATTTCATCATAGAGCATGTGAAGAATAAGGAGGTTGAACTAGTCTCTTGCAGGACATTTGATCAAGTTGCCGACATTTTCACCAAGCCACTCAAACATGATGTGTTTTCAAGACTAAAGACAATGCTTGGTATGACGAAGCATGGAGAGTCAAGTTTAAAGGGGGATGTTGAAAATTAAACTTTGACTTCCTGCCACCCTTCTAGAAACCGGCCATTGATATGGCTCTAACCAACATCTAACTTCAACCTCCAACCATCTCCCAACTATCATCAGTCAACTATTATGGAGTTATTGTTTTTTGTTTTTTAGCTCATCTCATTTCCCTATATAAAGGGATGAAGTTTGTGTTGTAAGTGTGTGGAGTGGTGTAAGAAATCTAGAGAGATACAAAAAAATTTCTCTTTTTATTGTGTTTGTGTTTGAAATCTCTCTCAGAGGTGCACCACAAGTGACCTCAACCATACCATCTCACCAACAGTTTTGGGTATATTTCTCCTGCAAACTTTGTTGAGGTTGTGATTTCAGTGGCTATTGCCACACTTGTGTTTAATTGGTATCCTTTTTCAGGTGGGAAAGACAATCTTGTGAAACCCTGGGATGCTAAAAGTGGGAGAGAATTATGTTCTTTATGAGTATTGCACCGTATCTTGGTGGTTAAAGTCAAAATTTAGAATATTCTAACAAGTAATGCATTTCTTTTGCAGTCGGCCATAAAAATACAGTGCTTTGTGTCAAGTGGAACCAGAATGGTAAGTGGATGCTAACTGCTTCAAAGGATCAGATAATCAAAGTGGGCATCTCTATCTCACTTCTTTATGTTTTGCTTCTTTCTTTTTTCAATTTTAAAATATATATCCTTTCAAGTGATAGTTATTGTTGGATGCTTCTTTTGCAGCTATATGACATAAGAGCTATGAAGGAGCTTGAATATTTCCGTGGGCACGTCACAGGTTAGTGACAGTTTTCTCCCAGTGCACATCTTGTGTCAGAATGATAATATTGATAAATTTTGCCTTAACCTACTGATAAGGTTATTGTGAGTAAATGAGTTGCTTTGACTTTGCATACACCAAAGCTTTTATAAATGTAGAGAATAGGTGTCAAAAGGGCTAGGCCGAAGCCCTTGACTCTTGATATTCACTGGATTAAAATTTTGGCTTTGTTAAAGAGGGGTTTGGATTTCTGTTGTGTGAGAGTGGATAATGAGACCCTGCATTTGTGATTTGACATGCACTTTTGAGTTCAATTCTCAACAATGTCAAAGAAAGAGGGCTTATGTAGTGCAACAGTGACACCAGCTGAAACATACTTGTATAATTTGTAAGTGGCACTCATGAAGATGACTGGTTTATAAGCAACTTGTGCTATATATCAATACTTCACTAATAGCCCGTCTTGCACTTGGGGCTAAAATGATCTAATATGAGCGCTTGGACTGTTGGGTGCTAACGATCCAAATTTGGGTAGTGTTAAGATGAATTGAACTTGGAAGTGATTGGGATACCACAGTTGAACCGGAGATCGGTGTCTAACCTTTGACATTGATCATGAGATTAAAAGTTTGTTTGATTGGACGTTTAAAAAACATCTATTGGTAAAAAAAATTATTTACAATATATTTATTAGAAATAGAGAGTTTTTATTAAAATATATATATTGTTGTTTGGTTAGTATATTTAAAAAAAAAAAAAAAAAAAGGTCTATACGAGAAACACCTCCCATGAGCTTTTGCCTAGTAGAGGTTTAGACTCTACTAGTCTCTACACATTTTAAAATAGACAATCTCAAAGCCCAACCAAAAATCTCTAAAAAATACAAATAGATTTTATAGATCTTTTGAGATAGTAAAAAACGCATCCAATCGAGCACTAAAGGTAAGACTATTTTCAACAGATTATTACTTTTTGAGACAAATAACATGGTTACAATGATGCATGGACAGTCTTTTAGTGATTTGCAGAATGGCAACCCTTTGAAAATGAATGATTTCGTAGTTGAAAGAATTGAAACTATGTATACCTAGGACACTAGTGCTAGAGCTATGAAATACAAGCACTAACATTTTGCTATTTACAATTACCCTAATTAGCTAACTAATGCAACGTATTGGTTAACTATTCAGTAGAATAGTTGTTGCCAATCCATCTGGCTGTACTGATGCCAGAGATTTTAGTTTCTGAACCTCAGTGCACAAAAATGGCATTTGAGATATTTAATGGGCTGTCGATCTGAAGTGGCAAATTCCTATAACTGGGTAATTATTTTTCAACAGTTTTCAAGTTGCTAGCTTTTTTTATTAGCTCTATGCTTTTGTGTGTGTGAGATTTACTCACTATATTTGGATTATCATTCTGCATTTATGCTAGAACTGCAAATATTAAAACAAAATTTTATAGTCTCTATGGTCATATAATGGCTTCATGTAATGAGAGCATGATAACAAATACAATTTTACTGTCTCTTCTCCATCTTCATATAATAAGCTCTCTACATAAGATGATGTTAATGTTTTATTCTTATATGATGTTTGGCTACATTTGATTTCGTATGTGCTGCTGGTGCAAGTGATGTGATGTATTATATCTGCTGAACGTAGTCAATTTCTGCTTAGTTTTCTAGTCATATTTGTATGAAGTGTTAGGTTGTGAAGCTTGAATCCTATTGTGTTTAGGATTGGTTCTTTATTATTTATGAGTGTTTTATTATTTTATTATAATGAGAAGAGAGAGATATTGTTTCACTGTTTTTAACACGTAAAATCTAGTGTTTTTTATTTTTCTTTTACTTGTGTGTTTGATTGTGTATATTTCCTAAGCCGATACACCCACGACAACTGGTATCAGAGCCTAGGTTTCAAGGCATAGGGCAAAATAGGGTAGGATCCAGAGTTGAGAATTTTGTAGCACTATGGTTACAGGAGTCCGGAATAGCAGTCGTGCCGCCGGAACAACCACTGCCGGAACCATAGCCGCCGGAGAAGCCGCCGCAAGTCACAGAGAATGAGTTGTCACCTCCCACACCATTAGGATCAAACGATCTACAAGTTTCTCTTCCGGGCCGTCGTCAAAAGATCACTGAAAAGTGGTCAAATAGGTCGACGAAGGTTGAAGATGAGTGGTTTCACCGTCCAGTTACTGTCAGTGAGTTGAGCAACAATACCACCACCACCAAAAGAAGCATAAAGAGACGATCTTCAAGGTTGTCTTTTGGGTCGTCGTCAACCGAGCACTGTAAAGTCCTCAAATCGACCGTCGAAGTGTTGAAGAACCAAATGGTTATAGTCAAATCTACGCCAATTCATCACGAATCTGAGAAAATCGACACCACCAGCGGACTCAGCGTGGTGAAATCTACCGGATCTGGTTCTTTTTATGTTGAAACGGAAATTTTTAGATTTCTTGTTTGACTTTTTCGTTGACCAGTTCAAATTGCCTGTCATTTATGGTTTGAGTGGGAATAATAGGGTCCAAGAAAGATACATACAAGATAGAGAAATTCAACGGTACGAATTTCAGCTTTTGAAAGATATAGATGGAAGATTATCGGTACCAGAAGGACTTGTATCTGTCGATAGTAGAGAAGTCGATAGACATGTTCGATAAAGAATGGGTGGTCAAATGTAAGCCAAAAGACATGACCGACGCACAGTGGATGATTTTGGATTGTAAAGTGCTCTGAGCAATTCGACCCAGTTTGTCGAAATCAATAACCTTCAACATCAAGGGTCAAGAGACAGCGGCAGATCTCATGAAGTCCCTATTGAATTTATATGAGCAGTCTTCCGCAGCAAGGAAGGTCCATCTGATAAAGAAGCTAGTGAATCTGAAGATGTTAGAAAATCAGAGTTTCAAGAAGCACCTGAATGTGTTTAATGAGGTAACAGATGGGTTAAATTCAGTTTCCATCGTATTCGATGATGAGGTGTTGGCAGGCATAATTCTCGGCCAGATGCCAGAGAGTTGGAGTACGATGTGTCCATCAATCACCAACTCATTCGGAAAAGAAAAGTTAGCCTTCCAATAGGTCGTAGACATGATTATGACCCAGAGATAATGATGCGCGAAGAGGGATCAGGGGCATCATCTTCAGCACTGAACATGGAAGGTAGAGAAGGTAGAAATAGGAATCGGAACAAAAATCAACTGGGTAGATCAAAGTCAAGAGGAAGATCCAAGTCCAGGAATCTTCAGGGCAACGATTCGGGTAATCAACAGTGAAGTAAGAAAGACATTAAGTGCTGGAATTGTGGCATGATGGGTCACTACTCAAGTTATTGTAGGTCCTCCAAGAAGGACGATGGCAAGAGCGGTGCGAATTGTATTTCAGAGGAGTCAAATGACTACCTTATCTGCTCATTGAAAAGTAAGACAGAATCTTGGGTGTTGGACTCAGAGGCGTCATTCCATGCCATCTCACACAGGGATTTGTTCGAGAACAATGTCTCCAAAAATTTAGGTACGGTGGATCTTGGGGACGATCACGCATGCGACATTACCAGGAAGATAGATGTGAAGATTCATCTAAATGAGTCAGTTTGGAAACTCGACAATATGAGACACGTACTGGAATTGAGGAAGAGCTTGATCTCCATATGGCAGTTAGCGACAGACGGCTATATGACGACTTTCACAAGTGATAAGTGGAATATCTCGAAAAGAGCTATGACAGCTGCCCAGAGAACTAAGAACAGATCTCTTTACATGATTACCGATGGGTATGGTTCGGTCGCAATAGCAGATGGTAGAAAGGATTCGAATCTGTGGCACCAGAATTTTGGGCACATGAGCCGTCAATGGTTGAAGTGTCTGCATTCGAGAGGTAAACTGCCATAGTTAAAATCCGTTGAGATTGATTTCTATGAAAGCTGCATTCTTAGAAAGCAGCATTCTTAGAAAGCAGAAGCGTGTGAGCTTCAAAATGACCGGAAAAGCACCGGTAAAAGAGAAGATGGAACTAGTGTACACTAATGTATGAGGTCCAACTTCAGTCTCATCAAATAGGGGTAAGCAGTATTTCATCACATTCATCGATGATCATTCCGTACAGGTATGGGTTTACTTCTTACGACACAAGTCTGATGTGTTTGAGGCTTTTAAGAAGTGGAAAGCTATGGTTGAGAATGAGACAAGTTTGAAGATCAAGAAGATGAGTTTAGATAATGGTGAAGAATATGAAGATAATGAGTTCAAGAAGTTTTGCTACCAGAGTGGGATAAAACTCATACAGACGGTTCCTGGAACGCCGCTACAAAATGGTATAGTATAACGAATGAACAGGACATTGATTGAGAGAGCCAAAAGCATGCGCCTACAATCAGGGTTGCCAAAGTAGTTCTGGGCAGAAGCAGTCAATACAACAACATACTTGATCAATAGAAGACCATCAAAGCCTTTGGACATCGCTACACCAAAAGAGATCTGGGCTGGAAAAAAGGTAAAACTTTCTCATTTGAAGGTGTTTGGTTATGTTTCTTATATACATGTAGGTGATCACTCAAGGAGGAAGTTGGAAGCCAAATCAATGAAATGCACCTTGATAGGTTATGGTAAAGACGAGTTTGGTTATAAACTCTAGGATAACAAAAATCGGAAGAGGATCAGGAGTAAAAATATTGTCTTCAAAGAGAAGATCATGTACAAGGATGGGAACACATATATGTCTGAGCAGGAAGAGCCTAACTACTTTGGGCCAGAGAATGTATAGGGTGATAGGATCGTGGAATATAGTAGTAATCGGAAAGTTAAAGAGCAAGGTGTGTAGCCCCAGGTTGAAAAACCTATAGCACAAAATGAAGTTCCAGCACCATAGAGTCCTATCGGTTAGAGAATTCTGAATCCACAAATTGGGAATGCTTTGAGAAGATCCGCACAAGCCCAAGGTACACCGCGAAGATGAATTCACCCACATGTACCAAATAGAAGGTACTTGTATTACTTGTTGTTGACAGATGCGGAAGAACATGAATGTTATGATGAGGCATGTCAGGGTGAAGATGCAAGGAAGTGGAAGCTTGCAATGAATGATAAGATGAAGTCGCTTGTGTCTAATCAGACTTGGGAGTTAACCGAGTTGCCTGAAGAAAAGAAAGCCATAAAGAACAAGTGGGTGTTTCGAATCAAGGAGGAACATGATGGTTCTAAGAGATGCAAGGCAAGATTGGTCATCAAAGGCTTTCAGTAAAATAAAGGTATAGATTACACCGATATTTTTTCTCATGTTGTTAAACTAACTACGATCCGGTTAGTGTTGAGCATTGTCGTAGCAACGGGGTTATATCTTGAGCAGTTGAATATGAAGACTGTCTTCCTTCATGGAGACTTGGAGGAAGAGATATGCATACAGAAACCAGAAGGGTTTACGAAACAGGACAGAGAAAATATGGTTTACAGATTGACGAAGAGCTTGTATGGTTTGAAACAAACTCCTCGACAGTGGTACAAGAAGTTTAATGGGTTTATACAATGGAACGACTACTTTAGATGCAATACTGATCATTGCTGCTACTTCAAGAAGGTTAAATCGAGTTTCATAATATTGTTACTTTATGTTGATGACATGTTAGTAGCTGGTGCAGATTTGGAAGAGATTAACGACTTGAAGAAGTAACTATCGAATGAGTTCGAGATGAAGGACTTAGGTGCAGCAAAGCAGATCCTTGGAATGAGGATTAACAAAGACAAACGGATGGGTACTTTGCAGTTATCTCAAGCAGAGTATGTTCGTAAGGTGTTACAGAGATTCAACATGGACGATGCAAAACAGGTCAGAACATCATTAGCTAGTCACTTCAGATTGTCCAAGGAGCAGTGTCCAAAGACGGATGAAGAAAAAGACTTCATGGCTAGAGTACCATATGCCTCAGCCATTGGAAGCATGATGTACGCCATGGTTTGCACTAGACCAGATAATTCCCATACAGTGGGAGTTATGAGCATATACATGTCTAATCCAGACAGGTAATACCGGGAAGCAGTAAAGTGGATCCTAAAGTACCTGCGGGGTATGACAGAGAAGTGTCTAACCTTCAAGAGAGATGAACTCAAGCTGGAAGGTTATACGGATTCTGATTTTGCTGGAAAGGTGGATCACAGGAGAAGCACCACCGGATATGTGTTCATAATGGGGAGTACCATTATTAGTTGGGTTTTTCAGTTGCAAAAGATATTGATTGTTGGGGTTTATACCTTAAAGATATAATTTGTAAATGGATTTATGAAATAAATAAAAGAAAATTTCAATTCATTATTGTTGTGGTGTTTATTTTATAACTTGTGCATATATTTAACATCCAAGATTGTCAGTTGTAATACCGAACTATGTATATGAGTGTCATATACGGATGGATATGGTAAGAGACATGCAATCTAAAGACTTCATAGATAGCAAATAAAGCTGGGTACTTTATTTGTGGTTAATCTATCGCTGTGGTTCATTCCGTAATGTACGATAATTCTATCATAATTCATTCATATGAGATATGGGAATGGAGGCACCTTGTATGATGTGATCATAGAGGACTGGGTCATGATCTATATGAATCTCTCACCAAGATCCGTTTACGGATGAGATTCATATATATCAACTAATAATGGCTATATATGGGTGATCTTAATCCTGGGTGTCTTATCGACTCCTTCAGGTTAGATCGTGGTCTTTGATATACCATGTGTGAGGTCAGATGCAGTTCTTGATGAATTTACTCCGTATATGGGGATTGCGGTTTGGCTTGTGCCAAGGAAGATTTGTACAAAATAATGAAATCCACTCATTCTTGTGAAAAGTAAATGGTAGTTCCCTTAAGGGTTGATTCGGGGCTTCGACAGTATGAGCGCTTTTCTAATTTCATGAGGAAAAAAGATTTATTGTCCATTAGAGAATTAACAATACTTAAAGGATATATGTAATTAGAGAGGTATAACGGACATTATGACACAGCTCTAATTATAAACTATTGTGGAGGATCACACCATATGTAATAAATATATCGATGGACAACGAGTTGTATCGGTCTATGTAAAAGCGTCTGTAGTTGAGAGTGTGCAACTTCGGATTTTTAGTGGAATAACACCGGAGTAAATAATCAATGAATATTAATTAAAGAGTTTAATTAATGATTCCAGTGATTATTGGAGCTCAAAATACTCCATTAGGTCTCCTTGCTATCCCGATCGATTTAGGTAACAATGGTCACGGTTAATTAATTGGATTGTCCAATTAATTGTGTTACGAAAGTGACACGTATTTTTTCGGAAATTAATTGAATAGTGAGATTATTTAATTACTGAATAATGGTATTAAATAAATTAAATAATGAGATTATTTAATTATGTTATTAATCACTAAATGGAGGATGTTTGTTGATATTTTTTTTGAATAAAATAAGATAATATGATTATTTTATTTTATTAAATTAAATATTTAATTTTTGAATTTAAATAGTTTGAATTCAAATCAAATCAAATAAACAAAATATTAATCAATATCTTTAATGATATATGATATCTTAAAAGATTAGATTGATTGGTTTTAATTAAATATTAATTCTGAATTTAAAATAGTTTAAATTCAAATTATGATATCCTTAAATAAGTTTAAAAAAAATATCATGAGATTTTTAAAAAAAGATATAGGATATATATTTTTTGATAACCGACCAAAACAATATATAAATTAAAAAGAAATATATATATATATTCATTAAAAGATATAGACCGAATATACACGTATCATTCGTTTTTGCATCGAATGCAAATCGGTACGTGTGCGTGAGAGATACACGCAGCTTTCATTGAAAAAGAATTGCATTAGATGCAATTTTGGTGTGTGAAACAGTGAGAAACAAATTATATCAAGCAAAAGAAAGACAATCAGTACACATCAATTATGTGCTAGGTGCACTGTTTAAACAAGAAAGAAAATAAAAATTATAATATTTTTATTTTACTAGGATTGTTCTAAGTCTTTTCTCTCTTGAGAAGAAAGAGTTTCTTCAAATCTTTTCTCTACAACTTCCATTAAAGTTTCTGAGTACGTGACGCGTCCACACGCAGTTATCAGTTCCGGGACATAGCGAGGAAGATCGAGCAATTCAGACAGGAGCATATCATACAATGAAGGAGTCTCTAAACGTTGGTAAGATTGGTTCAGATAGGAGCATATCATAAAGTGAATGAGCCTCCAAACGTGTGTAAGATTTTCTTTTTCTGATTATATTGATTACAATTTCCTGTATTTACATATTGTATGAATGAGTTCCGAAAATAATTACGACCCCAAGTTTATTGGTTCCAGATCGTTTATGATCTGTATATATAAAAAAAAACTTACTTCCAATGCGTTACCAGTGAACGGGGTACCAACAATTGGTATCAGAGCCAATTTATTTTTCGGAACAGAAAATTGTTTTCAATGCTCCTGTATTTATGATTGTGTAGGCAATGTTTAAATTGATTGTATGTTGTTTTTGTGAGTCTATCATTTTTTTTTTAATTTACAAATGCATGATTGATCGTTAATTTTATGGTACTATTGATTTAGGGTTTATGGATTGTACAATTTTTATTTTTGTTATTTTTTTTCACTGTTATTGTATTGTATAAAAAAAATTGTAACCTATATTGAAGACCTGGAAAAATCGCGAAGAATGATTCATGAGATGAATCAGAATGGCCTGAAGAGATTGAAAGACTCGGAAATTACAAGAAAACCAATGAATGCCTTGGGGATATTTTTATAATTTTAGATTTCAATTTTTTTTAGGTTAAATAATCCACAGTACTCGGTCAATTTATATATGTTTTATATTAGATGATGATAAAAGCATTGTCATGCATACGTATGTTATTTAGATTAGATATACATACACAAATTTATTTGATATGGCATGCATGCATCATAGCCTGATATTTTATGTATTTTTTTAATGTGATTAAAATGGACAATATACATAAATTGGATATGAAAATTATATTAGTTTTTATTGGTCAAAAAACTTGGTAATTCTCATTAATATTAATCTAGTTATTAAAGTGTTTAATAAGTTAGATTAATATAGTCATTTATTGTAATTAGGATTAATGATTAATAATCTAGTAATAAATGAACTGAATAAAGTGTTAGAGTTTTAATAGTTAAAACTTGGTAAACGCTAACATAATAATCTGACCTTAATAAATAGTTTACAAAGGCTTAGATTATTCACTAATATATATAATTTTTAATAGTTAAAAATCATAAATAATTTATTAGTTAATCAGAACTAGTTTCTAATAATGAAGTAGTTAATGCACTAGATAACTTGATTAAAGTTAGCCGTTTGATCATGTAGAGTCTAGGTGCATTAACGGATAATAGAAAACCATAGTTTTAAAATAGTGAATGGGAGAGGAATATATGATATATATATATATCACGCAGTCTCCATCATTAGTTCAACACCGTGAGATCCGAGTGGGGCCTCGTGACAGCTTTGCTTTCGTCCTCCCTAAGGAGGGTTTCCACAAAGGTCAATATCAAGGTTAGCTTCCTAACGGATTGGATTTCTGAGGGTATTTCGAGATTGACCGACCCGAAGTCGGCAATTCTCAAGTTAAGCTTTTGAGATCTGAAATGGTGGATTACACTCACAAATGTTTTGATTAAGTTTTGTTAATTAAAAACCTGACTGAATAAATAATGATTGAATAATATGGAATAAGAGTTATTCTAGAATATCATTTGATTGAGAATGTCTCGATCTAACATGCAAAGACTTGACCGACCCTAAGGCAGCACTTCTTTGTGGTATGTTGGATTGTCGTGTATAGCTTTAGGGTAGTTCTAGTTCGTTAAACATGTTCATGCATCATGCATAAATTTATATTAAATTTGTTTTAATAAATGACTGAATGAATGTTTTATATATGTCAGCAATTATGTCTTCTGTATTACTACAAATTCTCACAAATGAAAAATTAACTGGTGATCATTACACTAAGTGGAAACTTAATATTAAGGCAATATTGGTTACCAAAGACCTCAAGTTTGTGCTTACGGAGGAATGTCCTCCAGCACTTGCAGTTAATGCCTCGTAAAGAGTTTGTGAGGCATACGAGCGATGGATCTCATCTGATGAGAAGGCTCAAACATATTTGTTATCTTCTATGACAGACGTGCTTGTCACAAAGCACAAAGTAATGACTTCAGCATTCGAAATCATGGAGTCATTACAAGTTATGTACGGGTAGCCCTCTAAGAAAAAGCGACACGAAGTTGTTCGTTTAGCTATTCTCGCTTGTATGAAGAAAATTACATCAGTTTTGGAACATGTCCTGAGCATGATATCCTACTTCAACACAATAGAAGTTTATAGTGGGGCAATTGACGAACCCAGTCAAGTGAGCATCATAATGATGACTCCTCCAAATAGTTTTGATCAGTTTAAGAGCAACTACGGGATGAATAAGTTAAGGTTCAGTCTCATACAGTTGATCAATGAGCTCGCTACTTTTGAGTCCTTGACTAAGGACAACAAGTGCAAGACAGGTGAGGCAAATGTTGTCGAACCATCTTCCTCCAATAATAATAAGAGGAAGAGGTTTACTGGGAAGGTGAAAGGTAAGCCCAAACTCAAGAAATCCCAAAGCAAGAAAAAGTCCAAGAAAAGTAAATACGATTTACTTGTTCTTAAGTCGTGTTTAGTGGAAGATGATTCTTCACCCTGGACAGTTGATTTAGGGGCCACTAACCGTGTTTGTTCTTCTTTGCAATGGACTGATTCTCGGACATAGCTAGAGGAAGAAGCCTTCTCAATACGTGTGGGGTCAGGGGATATCTTATCGGCACAAGCAGTGGGCGTAATTAGATTACGTTTTTGTAATAATTATATTTTGTTGGACAATGTATTTTATATTCCTGGATTTACACAGAATTTGATTTCCGCTTCTAAGTTGTTAGAACAAAAATATTATATTTCTTTTAATAGTAAGTCTGTTATTATTGGAAAGAATGGTCTGAATATTTATTCAATAATAATTGAAAACAATTTGTATGTGTTAAGACCGTTGATACATATTACACTGCTCAACACCGAAATGTTTAAGGTTGAAAAACCAAAAATTAAACGACATAAAATTTCTCCAGATAATGACACATATCTCTAACATCTAAGGTTTGGTCATATTAATCTTGACCAAATAGACAGACTAGTAAAAAGCGAACCTTTAAGTGAGTTAAAAGTTAGCACATTACCTATCTGTGAATCTTGTCTAGAAGATAAGATGACTAAGAGACCTTTTACTAGAAAATAGCTTAGAGCTAAACAACCGCTAGAGCTTATACATACAGACGTCTGCAGACTGATGAATGTTAAAGTTAGGGGTGGTTATGTTTATTATGTCACATTTATAGATGACTATTCAAGATACAGATACGTCTACCTAAAGCAACGAAAGTCGGAAACATTTGAAAAATTAGGTAAGACTATCAAGTCACTGCGATCAGATCGTGAAGGTGAGTACCTTGACCAAGAGTTTGAAGACTTCATGGTCGAGCATGGGATAGGTTCCTAACTCACAGCTTCTAGTACACCTCAACAAAATGGTGTAAAGGAGAAATAGAACCCTAATAAAAATGGTGAGATCTATGATTAGTTTCTCATCATTACCAAATTCCTTCCGAGGATATACGTTACAAACAGCGGCATACATTTTGAATTTAGTGCCTTCCAAATCTATTCATAAGACTCCTTTAGAGTTGTGGAATGGTCGTAAAGTTGGTTTATGACATTTCCACATATGGGGGTATCCAGCACAAGTGCTGAAGAAAGGAAGTGGAAAGCTAGACTCCAAATCTATTGTCTGCCTATTTATAGGATACTTTAAGAAGACCAAATGTGGACACTTCTATAGTCTCGAAGACAACAAAGTATTTGTATCGATAAATGTAACATTTCTTAAAGATAATTATATTAGTGACCCCATAAACCTAATTCTAATATTGTATTGATTGAGTTGGAGTCTGGTGAGACTAGTGCTTCATCAATAAGAGTTATTGATCCACAAACATCTGAAAGTCAAAAGGTTCCTGATTAGGATACACTACCATATAGACATATTGAGAGGGTTGTGAGACAACCTGAACGCTATTTAGTTATATGTAAAGGACAAGGTGTTGACTCTATTGATAGTGTGGATAATTCATTGACATTTTTAAGAATGCAATGGAAGATCCTGATAAAGAGGAATGGCTTAGAGCCATGAATCTCGAGATGGAGTCCATGTACTTTAACTCAGTTTGGGATCTTGTAGACTTACCAGATGGTGTAAAACCCATAGGGTGTAAGTGGATCTATAAGAGGAAAAGAGGAGTAGACGGGAAGGTAGAGAGACCTTCAAAGCAAGGCTAGTGGCTAAGGGTTATACCCAGAAGAGGGGGTCGATTATGAAGAGACCTTATCGCCAGTAGCCATGTTTAACTCTATTAGGATTCTCTTATCCATTGTTGCCTATTTGAATTATGAAATTTGGCAAATGGACGTCAAGACTGCATTCTTGAATGACAATCTTAACGAGGGCATCTATATGATGCAACCAGAGGGATTCGTGTCTCCAGATCAAGAGCAAAAAGTTTGCAAGTTGCAAAGGTCCATCTATGGACTTAAGTAAGCATCTAGATCTTGGAACATTAGGTTTGATGATATGATCAAAACCTATGGCTTTGAGCAGAACGTCGATGAGCCTTGTGTCTACAAGCGGATCATTGACAAGAAAGTAGTTATCTTGGTCCTATATATAGATAATATCATACTCATTGGGAACGATGTAGGAGTGTTGTCTTATGTAAAGGGCCGACTGGCTAACCAATTCCAAATGAAAGAATTGGGAGAGGTAAGTTATGTTCTAGGGATCCAACATATAAGGGATCATAAGAAAAAACTCATAGCACTGTCTCAAGCATCATATATCGATAAAATTCTCGTGCGATTTTCGATACAGAACTCCAAGAAGGATAATTTACCTTCCAGGCATAGAGTTCACTTATCTAAGGAACAGTGTCCTAAGACACCTCAAGATGTTGAGGATATGAGGCGTGTACCCTATACATCGACAGTAGGTAGTCTCATGTTTTCCCCCACAGAGCCCCACCTCCACGGGGCCCCACCCCCATTTGGGAGCAAATTTTACCCCTAAATGGGGTTTGTGGGTAGGGAAGGGGGCAAACCCGCTTGGGGTGGAGGTGGGGGCAAATTTTGCCCCCAAAATCTAAATGAGGGTGGGGGTGGGGGAACCTACCCCCACCCCCATTTTTCCATTCCCTCATTTCTTTTTATAGGGGTGGGGGGAGCCCCATTTCCTCATATATATTTATATATTTTTACTTTTATTTTCCTAAAAAATAATAACTTTAACTCTATTACTCACTTACTCTCTACCCATTTCCCCTATTTCCATATATATACTCATGTCATTACAACAAATATTGGATTTTATAACACAAAATAATAGCATTTTTTTTGTTTTGCAATGAAACGGGTATCTATTATAGCATTTCATAGTTAAATGTTACATCAATTACTCATTTAATAACATATTATTTCAAATAGCATTCATTTGGTATATATATAGCATATTGTGACTGCTACCATCAATTATCAAGTTAATAAACATTAGTTAACTAAATGTTGTTGTTATAGCACAATAAAAAAAGCTATAAACTATATGTTTTAAAAAGCTATAAAATCTAGGTTAAAAAAACTATAAAATCATAATAATAAAATTTATAAAATATAAAAAATACGTAAAATAAGAAGGAATGGCAAATCCTCTTTATCCACATAATTATAAATCTATGAAATACATATTTATAGTGTATTCCCAAAAAAAAAAAGCTTGAAAGAGATAATAAAATATAAATATATAATGGAAAACACAAGAGGGAAAAAAAAAAGAGGACATTACTTTTCCAAAAAAAAATCAAGCACGAACTAAAATTTCGCTCCCGCTTTACTCTTTTCTCACAATCATCAATCCAATAGGAAATCTGCCATGTTTACTATTTTCCAATTTGATTGTCTATAAATTTGGAGTTTCAATCTCACTATCCCTCTTTTTGCATTTTATCTTTTTCAAATATCTGGAAACCCCTCTAATGCAAATTGGGAGTGAATAGGTACGTGATTTCTTTCTCTTTCTTTTTTTTTCTATATAAAATCTTTATTTTGTGTTGATTCTTTATATGTAGTTTTAAAATCTATCAATTTCAATTTCATGAACCCTAATTTTCCTTAAAGCTTTCTTTAATGTGTGCCTTTCAATTTTTGTTTCAATTTTTTTATTGGTCGCCTACTGTTTTGTTTTGAGTAGCTCATAGTTTCGTGGCTTTCTTTGCTTCTTGTCTTTTTGTGTTGTTGTGGAGGCCTGTCGTTTCTGGCATTAGGTGCCTAGTTTAGCTGTTGTGCTTTTTTGTGTTGGTGTTTTGTTTTCTGTATTGCTTTCTCTGCTTTTCCTTGGCTTGTTGTTTGGCTTTTTACTTGGTTGTTTTGTGCCTTGTTCTTTCTAGGGATGTTGTTGTTTCTTTGTTTGGCTCTTGTGCCTTTGAATAAATTTGGACGTTTTCAAAAGAAAAAAAATATGTTCCTTTTTGTGTGGTGTTAGAGCAATTGCTCTGTATTTGAACAAAATATTATGTTATACTATTATCCTTCTCGCATGTTTCATTTCGTTCACTGTTATTGATATCCTAATGACCTAATGATCTGATATTTTATTAATGAAGTGATTTGTGCTGTAACAAGTCGAAGAAAGTTGTGGAAGTTGCTCTAGAGGTAAATCTCTCTATTTCTTCTTCGTTTTCTTTATTTCTTTATGAATCTACTTAATGTTTTAGGGTTTTCTTTGCATTATTAACAATTTAATGGCCTAAAACTTCTATATAGTATGTTCTTCTGAATACCGAGTCTTTTAAATTTGTGTTGAATGATTTGGTTGTTATTGGAATTTTGCTATCCATATTTAAAATCGATCTTAGTATCTTTTTTATAAGAGAAAAAATGTCCTTTTATCATCCTTTTTTATATCATGCTATTACAAGTCTTCTTCAGTGTTTCGGATTCCAGTGATTTTATAATTTCCACTTCTAATAACCCCAAGTACCCATTTTCATGAGATTAGTAGTTTTAAGCATGATACAAATATAATTAATATATATGATTAGCTTTTTATTTGTCCTTCTTTAGTTTTATTTTTGTATGTGATGATTGAGCACTTGTTTTCATTTATATGATTTTTCTACTTGTTACATTTCAAATTTATGCCCCTTTTTTTTTCCTATTTGTTGGTCGA
The DNA here is from genome assembly GCA_032871835.1 of Dipteronia dyeriana. NCBI lineage: Eukaryota > Viridiplantae > Streptophyta > Magnoliopsida > Sapindales > Sapindaceae > Dipteronia > Dipteronia dyeriana. Next base: position 24,544,624 of record CM065302.1, read on the forward strand.
GTTGAGATGGTGTACAATCCGGACAAAAAAAAGTACCATATGTCATTGGATAAGGATGAACATTTTCCTTTATTCTGAGATGAAACTTTGACCGTAGGATTTCTAATTGCTAGTATTTTGTAATAGGATAATCGAAATAATCATTCAAGAAATTGAGAGTAACATTAGTAAGAATACATTCATTGCAGATTTTAGAATGAGTCTTTTATCAACCTTTGAAAGAAAGTAGAGTAGCAAATAGTAGAGCTAGTAGGAATATAAAATTGAAGCCCGTGTATTGTAGCATACTTAACTTGTAGGTGAATTTTTAGTATTTCAAATTTATTAGTTCATGGAAATAGAGGAGAGGGAAGAAGTACCTAGTGGTTTGTGTTAATACTGATTCTCTTTCCTGCATTTGCTTTCCTAGAAAGGGAATCTACTTTTATCTATATCAGATCTTTTTTTTAATAAGCTTCCTTTGATTATCTGATTGCTTTGGATTTGCATGTACCATGACATCTATATCAATATATTTAAAAAAAAAATGTTAATGACCAATTTCAAAAAAGAAAAGAAAAAAATAAAATACACTATATATGTAAGGAAAAAGATATGAGTGGAATATCAAAAATATTGATTTTTTTTATTTTAAAAGAAAAAATTCAAAAGGAGTTTATCATAAAAACTCAAATTTTGAACTTCTTCCATTGGACGTAAGAAAAAAAATTGATAGTGAAAAGTTCTTATATTGAAGAAAAATAACACACACACACACACACACACACATATATATATATATATATATATATATATATATATATATATATATATAATTCAAAACAAGTATTGATAATGAACAAAGTTGTGGTTTGCTTCTCAACTTTTTTTGGTGGTGCTTTTCTAGGCCTCACTGTTGTTCTTGTCTGGTTTCGCTTGCCTGTTGTGTTTCTTTCCTTCTTTAGGCCCCCCTTTTTTGGCTTTTGCCTTAATAAAACTGATGCAGTTAAAAAAGATAATAAACATTGTCTTTTGGTCATTAGATATTGTTTTCAATATTTAGTTTGTTTTATATTTTGTTTTTTTATAAAAAGCTATATATTATTTGGTTTTATCGGTAGATGCCATACTAGAGGCAACAATGGGCCGCATGCGAAGGTGACTCACAGAGTTACCGTGGTTCACCATGATCTCAATTAGATCAATCTCAACATGACTACTAGGTTTTATCAAAAAAAAAAAAACAAGAGTACTAAGCACGTAATCTTTTGGTGGGGAATTTGTACTAGTAGTAGTAGATATAGAATTTGTATAAATAGTATTAGTCCTAAGCACTACTTTTAATACTTATTATTAAGAGTTTATTATTTGTTCTATTTTGCTTGATATTATCGTATTTAACTTATAGCATATTAATTATATTAACTTAAAATTTTAATAGAATATTGGGCTACCTTTTTGTTTTCAGTGTATTGTATTGTTTAGTCAATGTTTGTAATTTTTTTTAACTTGATGATAGCAGGATAAAACTTTAAATTTTGGTGTTGTGAAGATGAATAAGGATTGGGTACATCTTAACAGGTACTTAGCTAGAATTGTAGAACTAAAATAGATAAATGATGTACAAATGTATATTAATATATATCAAAAAAAATTGGTTTGTTAGAACCATTGAAAAATATGTGAAAGAAGCTTGGAATTTTGTGAAAATGGTTGAGAAAAACACTGGCAATCCTAATAAGATTTTATGTCCATGTAAAGATTGCAGAAATTTAAGTCAACATTCTATTGAGATGGTTTTTGAACATTTAGTAATAAAAGGGTGGATTTGACTTACACAACATGGTTTCATCATGATAAAAAAATAGCTTCCGATGAAAACCTTGAAGAAGTGAAAATGTCAGACGCATTTAACTTGTACAAGGCTGCATACATGCAAGATGCAGATTTTATAGCGCCATTAGATGAAAAAATAGGTGATGATTTTACTACAATTTTGGAAGATGCAGAAACCCTTTTATATCAAGGTTGCACAAAATATAAAAATTTATCAGCTATTGTAGTTTTATATAGACTCAAAGCTATAAATGGATGGTCCGATCAAAGCTTCAATTGACTTCTAGAGATTTTACATGATATGTTACCAACTGATAATGTACTTCTCAAGTCCGACTATAAGGTGAGAAAATTTTTCAAGACATTTGACCTAAGGTATAAGAAGATTCATGATTGCGTAAACGATTGTTGTTTATTCAGAAAAGAGATTGAAAATGAGGATAAGTGTCCAATATGTGGTTTTTCAAGATGGCAAGAAGATGAACGAACAAAGAAGATTAGGAAAGGTGTTCCAGCTAAAGTTTTGAGATATTTTCCCATTATACCTAGGTTTAGAAGGATGTTTTGATCACCAAAATTGGCTGAAGATTTAAGATGGCATTTTTGTAATAAAAGTGAAGATGGACACATGCGCCATCCAATAGATTCTTTAGCATGGGATCATATTGATTATAAGTGGCCTGATTTCGCATCAGACCCACGAAATCTTAGACTCGGTCTTTCTACTGATGGCTTCAACCCTCTTGCAAACTTAAGCTCCACATATAGTTGTTGGCTTGTGATGCTTGTTACATACAACTTTCCACCTTGGTTATGCATGAAAAAAGAAAATATCTTGCTAACTTTATTAATTCCAGGGCAGCCTAAGCAACCTGGTAATGACATAGACGTATATTTACAGCCCCTTATAGATGACTTACAAGAGTTATGGAATAATGGAGTTGTTGTTTTTGATACATTCAACAAAGAAGTTTTCAATTTGAAGGCAATACTGATGTGGACAACAAATGATTTTCCGGTGCACGAAAATCTTGTTGGATGCACAACAAAGGGTAAATTAGCGTGTCCTATATGTGGGGAAAATACAGCTTCAAAATGGCTAAATTAAAGTAAGAAGACAATATACATGAGACATAGGCGATTCTTTCCTTTGACACATCCTTAAAGGAAAAGAAAATCTTGGTTTGATGGAAGAGAAGAAATAGGAAAATGTCCTAAATTCATGAAAGGGAACAAAATTTCTCATGCTCTTAAAGACATTGAAAATGATTGGGGAAAAAGACAAGACAAATCAAAGAAAGATGTACAAATGTGGAAGAAAATATCTATTTTCTTTACTCTACCATATTGGAAGGTAAATGATCTCTTTTTCGTTTTCCTTTTTGTTTATTATCATTTATATATATATAATTAATTTTTATTTTGTGTATTATTATTTTCTAGGATTTGGCATTGCATCATAATTTTGACCTTATGCACATTGAGAAAAATATTTGTGAGAGTGTCATTTACAAACTATTGGAAATAAATGGAAAAACAAAAGATGAGATTAATGCTCGCAAGGATTTGCAAGATTTAGGGATTCTACATGATTTACATCCACAAGACCAAAGTACTAGAACCTACCTTCCTCCAGCACCACACACTTTATCTAAAGTTGAGAAGTGATTGTTTTGCAAGAGATTGTTTGATTTAAAGTTACCAGGTGGGTATAGTTCAAATATTGGGAAGTGTGTCTCAGTGGAAGATTGCGAGTTAACCGGTTTGAAATCTCATGACTGCCATGTATCAATGCAACAATTGTTGCATGTAGCTTTAAGAGGGTTATTACTAAAGGGACCAGGAAATGCGCTATATCGTTTATACCCATTTTTTAACAGAATATGTCAACGAGTTGTCAGTAGAGAGGAAGTGGTTTTGCTTGAAGATGAAGTTGTTGAAACCTTGTTTATGTTGGAAAGGTACTGTCCACATTCATTCTTTGATATATGGTGCACTTGACTATTTATTTAGGACTAGAAGTAAGTGGAATTTGTTAAAAATAACAACAACTATTAAGAAAATTTCATTTTTAACCACATATGAAAATTTATTTATTAATAGCCACTTTTTTGATAAATTAATTGAATGCTTCCATATAAAAACCATCCCCAAATATTTTCTCTCTCCTTTTTTATTTCTATCTCCTTTCCTCTCTCTCTCCTTTCCTCTCTCTCCCGATGGCGGTGTGCCGGCGAACCGTAGCCAGCATCCTTGCGAAGGCAGGCGAACCGTTGTCGGCCTCCTCTCTCTCTCACCAAACCTCTCTTCTCTCTCCCCGCAGCTCTCTCTTTCTTCTTTCTCTCTCTCTCTTTCACTCACCTCTCTTTCTCTCTCCTTTCCTTTCTCTCTCGCACGTCGTCGACGGCTTGCCGGAGTGCTGTCGCATGGGCTTCAGGACCGTCCAGCAACGCCGTCCAGTAACGCCGCCGAGCTCCCCCTCCGCCGGAGAGTAGATCTGCTGGAAAAAATGGAAGAAAACGAAATACTTAAAAACCCAGAACATTTCAAGTTTCAACATTTCAATTTAGTCAAGATTTCAAGTTTCAACATTTCAATTTAGGTACGATTTCAAGTTTCAAAATTTGAAAACTAAAAACTTAAGACCCAGAACATTTCAAGTTTCAACATTTCAATTTAGTCAAGATTTCAAGTTTCAACATTTCAATTTAAGCATGATTTCAAGTTTCAACATTTCAAGTTTTAAAATTTCATGTTTTTAGACAAGATTTCAAGTTTCAAGTTTCTAGTCGTGATTTCAAGTTTGATTCTAGATTTTAGTCATGATTTCAAGTTTGATTCTAGATTTTAGTCATGATTTCAAGTTTGATTTCGGTTTTAAAGAAAAAATCAAATTCAGGAGTATTTTTGTAATTTACGGACATACACTGATTTTTTTTTTTAAGTGGCTATTAACAAATAAAATTTCAAAAATAGTTAAAAACAAAAGTTTAATGTTTCCCATGACTATTTTTTATTTTCTCTCCTCGGATAATTGTTTACTGATTTGGCTTTTTTAGCTTTACTTGCATACTCCTTTTTAAAAACTTTTGATTCACTCAACGGGAAAGCTTTTGCAGATATTTTTTTACAACAAAACGCATTCAAAGTGTTTTTTTTAAAAAAAAAAATGCTTTTGTGTATAAACTATAAAGGTTTTGATATATAATAATGAACAAGGTCTTTGACAAAAGCACCATAGGTGCTTATCAACTCCCCCTATTTTCAAGAAAAATATACCATTTTTTTTTTAAAAAAAAAGCATTATTAATGTATAATGTATCTCAAAAAGTACAAATTAGTGTTATATATTTCAACCAAGCATGATGAAATGAAGACCAAATTGCTTTAACTATTTTAAAAAAAGTCATTGACTACATCAAAAATGCTTTCACATGCACCGATTTTTTTTTTTTATGAGGTTTGGAATTTCAAATTTTAGCCTTATTGTCTTGATCAGAGAACTGTTGATGTTTAGAGTTTCTAAGTGGATTTTTATGATTAATGATTGTTAAAAGACAAAATGCAAAAAATCGAGATCTTGCACCTCAAAATGACTTGGTTTATTAATCTTATAAATAAAACAACTACAATTTTAACCAGGGTTATATTCAACTACTCCATTATCAAAGTTAAAAATGTAATATGTGACTTGCTAATTTGCTATGGTGGGTTGAGTTGAGGAATTGTGTCTCTCTCAAAATTCAGACAATTATCATATAAACTCAGACAAAATTAAGAGTGAGTGAACATCAAGGATGAAGTGTTTAACTTGGAATTGATGTGATCTTATTATGACTTATTCACAAATCCAATCCATCATTGTTTAGTGGACATAGTACATGCACTTCAACTAGTATAATAACAAATTCATGTAAATTAAAATTGAAAAGGCATGTTGACCAAAACTTTGTGCTGTCATTCAGACAAAGATTTCTTCTTCATCATGAAAACCCATTTCTTGTCATTATTGGTTTATTAATTAAAAAAAACAACAATTTAGATTTCTTTAAATCTTATCAAAATTGGCAAAAAAAAAAATTGTTCTCATAATTAGGTAAAAACTTCTTTGTCATTATTCAAAATCCCCTAATGAAGGGTTTTGTGGTTAACAACATAGATACATGATAAAATTCATGAACAACCATTCCTACTTTCAAACTTTATGGTGCTGAGATGTGCAAAAAGCAGGCCTGGTTCCCAACAAATTTAATTATATATATATTCTTTTTTCTCTCGGTACAGACCAGATTAAAACAATTGAATCTAATGGTCCACATTTAATACACCGATATATATATATATATATATATATATATATATATATACACACGTACATACGGGGTGGTCACAGGAAAAAAAAAGTATAGTTAAGAAATTTGCATTTTAGTACTTTAATTTTTATGTTTCTATTATTTGACCCCCTCTAATTCTATCATTTTTACTATTTGACCCCCAATTCTGTCACTCTAGTTCCGCCCCTCTATATACATAATTAACAAATGTTAGGTGTTTAGGAAAATCTTGTTTGGTGGCAAGCATGATAATATGATATGATGGGGACCATGCTCTAATTGTACAAGAATCATGTTTTCAATATATATTGAGTATTTTATTTCGGTAATGTAGACCATCCAAAAAATTAATTCAAATGTTAAACTAAATATTGTTGTAAGTGATTTAATTGTTAGTATATAAATCATGGGTTACTATAGTGTATAATATGATAATAACAAATTACTTATTGTTAATTTTTAGACTAATTTTTTGAATTGTTTAACATTATTATCATCTATTAATTATCTATTAACTATTTTATTTTCTTAATAATAATTATCGAATTGGCAACAACTAACCAGTTTCTAATGGATTTTGTTTTTTGGTATGGAACGGTCCCATTACCATTTGATGAGACAATCAAATGCAAATGTATCATTTACATTGAAAATATCAAACTATAATTTAAAATTGTCACATGTTATACTTACATTAGACAGTTTTACCAAATGCCAATGAGACCATCTCATGTAAGTTTTTTTTGTTCCATACTAACCTTTTGTTTCTATCTCTTTCCGCCGGTAATGCTATTATACAAAATTTGTACAATCAACTTTTTTTTTTTAATTTCTAATTTCTATTTTTTTTTGTTTCATTAAATGATAAAGCTTCAATTATTACATATTAGTTTTTGAGCTAGGTTTTGAAACATGGCATAAATAATTGTACGAACAATGGTAGTGTATATATACATCTAAAATTGGTAAATAGAACAATTTTGCGATTGAGGTTAATATGTTATAGTTCAGGGGTTGCGTCATGCGTGTTGTTAGTATATTTTAATTTAGGGATGTCAAAAAAATTAAGCTAATTAACTTCATTATAATATTAAAAAAAAAAAAAAACTTGGATACAAAAAATTAACTAGAATCGTAATAATGGTTTAGATATCCTGTCTACATATGACTAACTTTTAAGCTCTCTCATCCACTTTATTGAACTCACAACTCTAACATTAAAAAAGCGTAAATAAAATATAAATATAAATTTTATAAATTAAAAATATATTTTATATAATAAATTTTAACAAGATAAATTAAGAATTTCAGTTAAATTATAAGATTCTACAATTGTGAAATTTCCTTATAAGAATATTTAGCTTCACTTATTTTGTAAATTAATAATTTACTAAAAAAGTAAACACATGATTGACTGTGATATTTTCCTGAAATATAAATTTATTATTATTTATTTATTTTCTTTAAATTTAAATTTAGTTGAATCTCACCTCTATTTTTTCGCAATATACTTAAAAATCAGGTGTTGAATTCTCATATTACAACGAAATAATATTTAGTGTTATTAATACTTTGAGTGTTCCTTGTGTAACTCGCTCTGAAATTGTTGTGTATCATCATCAATTTCACCGCTTAAAAGTAATGTTGTCAAAACATAAATTAATATATATATTTTTAAGAATTACAAGAACTATTATAACAGGATTATTGGGATTTATCGAGATTAAACAATAAATATACGGTATGGATATTTACTCCCATAATATGAGATAATTACTCTCACAAACGGAAAGAAAATTCCCAAGATATGCTTATAAAATGTGTATGGTGAGATTTAAACCATTCATCACTAATGAGGAAGAGAGGTGCACAATCACCTTTCAACAGAGGTGATGTACAATTAATATCTCAATTAATTAATAGATTCAGGGTTTTTAATTTTTGGAGGGTTATTAATTTTTGGAGGTTATAAAGTATAATATATTTTTGAATTTTACAACTATAACGTAAAGAAATTCGCTAACCAACTTTAAAAGAGAGAAAATAAAAAAATAGTCATTGGAAATATTAAACTTTCGTTATTAACTACTTTTGAATCTTTAATTGTTAATAACCACTATTTTAAAAAAATTAAGTATGCATCCATAAATTATAAAAGTACCCCTGAACTTAGTTCATTTTTAAAAAATCTAAAACCAAACTTGAAATCATAACTAAAATTTGAAACCAAACTTGAAATCACGACTAAAAACTTAAAATCTTGCCTAAAAACATAAAATTTTAAAACTTAAAATCTTAACTAAATGGAAATTTTAAAATTTGAAATCTTGACTAAATTAAAATGTTTCCTTTCGTCTTCTTCCTCAAATTTTTGGGTTTTTCTTTCATTTTTTCTATAGATCACATCACCGACGGAGGGGAGTTCGACGGCGATGATGGACTGTCGTGAAGCCCAGATGAAGCACGACGGCACGCTAGCGATGTCGCGTGAGAGAGAGGAGAGGAGAGAGAAAGAAGATCGGGGAGAGAAAGAGGAGAGAATAGGAGAGAGGAGAGAGAGATCGGGGGCTGGAGCCCAGGCAAAGCACGACGACGACGACGCAATGTCGACAACGACACGACGTCGATGACGACACGACGGTGACGACGGCACGAGGATAGGAGAGAAAGAGAGAAAGAGAGAAGGAGAGAGAGAGTCTATGTGTATATGTTTAGAGATATTTTTATATGAGGTCATTCAAATAATTTTTAAAAAAATAGTTATTAACGAATAAATTTACATTTATTATTAAAAACGATTTTTCTATATTATATATGACTATTTTTAGTAATTTCCACGCTTTAAAATTCACAAGTTTAGTACTGATCATGGTGCAGCGCCGTAGCATGACCAAGACTTACGGTCTCATTAGCACAAAAGTTAAAAAAAAGTAATTAAGAAGGATAATTATTGGCAAGACCAAGATTGCTTATTGGGAAGTGGAATATCGTTTGATGACTTTAACCCGACCATTAGTTATTAATTAATTAATTAATTAACATGAACTAATTAAAACTCACTTATCAGAGTATATATCTCCGATGTAAATATATATTTTTAAGTTTTTAAATAGTGTCATATCAGTATTTTTATTTATTATGAGTCCACTTTTAAAAAACAATTAGAGAAATACATAATCACATCTCTAATGTAATTATCTAAAGTCAAACATGCATTCATTTTATGATCAGTCATAATAAAACAATAATTTCATTATCTCTCTTTAACGTTACAATTAAATGACATTTTATATTATTGGTAGAAAGAATTAGAAATCATAGTCAACATTTCTAGGAGAGTTTCTAGAATTAGAAACGTAACTCCTAATTCTCTAACTTTTTCTTTGTAACATCATCTCCATATTAAAGTTAAATAATTGCATTGGAGATGAATTTTCTATCTTTTTAACTATCTATAATATGTGGCACTCAATTTTCTCTAAATACATATTTGCATTGGAGATAGTGGTGTCAAAACATGTCGGCTCTGCCTATTAGGCCCGAGACTGTTAGGCCCTTTGACCTAATGGACCGTGCCAGGCACGGCCTTTTAGGGAGACAAGTCTTGCCGGGCCGACCTGTTTGAGGGGAAAGGTGGGGCTGGCCTGGGCACGTGGCCTGTGTCGGGGAGTGCAAGGTCCTGCCCAAGCTGGGCCTGTGGGGGGCCAACCCGTTAAGGCCTTAACGGGCTTTGCATTTTTTTAATATTTAAACTTCTTATTTATATAATATTATATTTTATACATTGTAATAATTTTGTGTAATTATTAATGTAATAATTTTAATATGAAATATAACATTTTTCATTTCATACAACACTTAATTAGTTTTCGATGAATAATATTTTTATAATTTCATATTAAATTTGTTGTGAAAGATATATACTATTATATATAATATAATATAATGTATAATGTATAGTATACTAGTATAATAGTATAGCAGTTTTGGACTTAAAAGAGAATTTAAAAACTCGTTTTGAATCAATAAAAATCATGAGATCTTGAGAGACCCGTTTATTTTGCATAACCCTATTTAAATTAGTATTAGAGCCTATTTACCTTTAAATTTAATAGTTTGCTCATATGAGTAGTTACAGAAAGGCGGACTCCTAATTAAAACATCTGAAAATCTCTTACTTTTAAGACATGATATATATCTTGTTGAATTTTATATTGAATATTATCATGTTGATATTAATTTTCTATTATGTACATTTAAATTTAAAACTCTTTAAATCACGAGTGTTATAAATCTTATGAACTCTATCGATAAAGCTTTAATAGATTTAGCAGAAAATAACCCAACAAGTTTAGAATCATTAAGAAACTATCGTATAGATTTTATACCAAGAGTTGATAAAAAATTAGTAGAAAATTACGAAACTTTTGATAAAATTTATCTTAGTACTAGAGAAAGCTATCCAATTTTTACAAAAGATTTACTAAATTTAGAAACTTTAAAAATAAATAGTGAAAACAAAGTAAAAGAAATAGATCTACTATTGAAAGAGTATAGCAAAACTTCATCATCAACATCTAAAGTGTCCAGTTCATTTAACGAACCAGAGTAATATAGAAAAAGATCATATCATACAAAAGTTAAGTTTTTGTAAAGATAGAATAGATCAGGTTAGTAGATTATTAGAAGAAGCTCAGTCAGAAAAAGAAAGTTATAATCTAAGAGCTAGACTAAGCGGATTAAAACTATGAAAAAAAGAGTTGGTAAGAAAAATTGCATACTATATATAGGAAGTGTGAGGAATGAGTTATATATATATATATATATATATATATATATATATATTAAATATATATATATTAATAGTTTATATTAGTTTATATTAGTTTTATTTGTTTTATATTTGAACGAAAGAATGATGTGCTTTAGAAGTACTTTATTTGCTTAATATACTTTAATTGTTTAATATTATATTCTAGTTGTTTACTATACTTTAAATGTTTTATATTAAAGTATGAAGAATGAGTGATATTTTTAATTGTTTTCTTAATTTTTTTTTGTAGGACCGTTAGAGAAATTTAGTGAATTACTACAAAGATTAAACTTTTTCGAAGTTGAATGGATTTTTAATTTATTAATTATTAGAAATAGATCAATTATTAGAGAACCTTTAGTTTCAGAAAAATTAAGCATAGCTTAAAGACATTTTTTAAATCTCATTGAATAAAGAATATTAGACTTAAGAAGAATTTTACCATATATATGAATTTTAAAAGACTAGAATATTTAGATCTAGAAATCTCAAATTTTAAGAAGACAAAGCTTAGTTTACAAAATAACATAAAAATTAATTGTAACGTTGAATATCTAGAAAATCAATACAAGCATATTCCACGTATAAGCAATAGTCAGCAAAATTTTATAAATGATTTATTAATTAAATTAGGACAAAGCATAGAAGAAAATATTAATAAAACCAATAAGAATATTACAGATCTAGTTAAGTTCTTTGAAAATAGTAAAGTCAAAACTATACAGAAGAATTTAGATTATATAAGAGAATCATTGACAAACTTTAATAGTCAAATTAAAAGATTTCCTAGTAAGATTGAAATAGCAAAATTAAATAATTTAATTGAACTAAAAAAATCCTAAACATGTCAAAATAGAAATCAAAGAATTAGTAAAAAGCCTTCATTTAGAAGTAGAAAATATCAAAAATACACAAAAAGAGTTAAAAGACCAATTAAAGATCATTAGAAAAATAGTTGTTGAATGAATAATAGTTTAGCCGAAATATTTCATGAATAACTTTAAAAACCCCTAATAACCCACCGGTAGGTATAAGTGATGTAAAGTTTACTAAAAAAAGCAATACTATTACTCAAGGACAAAGTAATACAATAATAAAATTACTTATAAAAGCTTTAGAAAATTTTGAAAAGTTAGAACAACAGTTAGAAAAATTAAATCGTAATAAAATAGACTCAGGATATCTAGCTTGGTTAGTAAAAAGAATAGAATTAATAGAATTTAGTTCAAATTCAGTAAACTCTAAAGTAGAAATAAAAGATATTTTAGGACCAAAAGTGAATCTAAGAATTAAACATGTACCTAATAGGAACCTCTAGTGTAAAACGGTCTACAACAAATAGTGTAAGAAAATTTAATTAACTATAGTAATAAAGGAAAATATATAATACAAAAGACAGAAGATTTAATTCAAGAAGAAGATATTAATAAAATGCTAGAAGTATGATTTAAGAATGTTTATAAGAAAAATCTTTATAGTGAAGGTATCATAGATAGTCTTAAAAGCAGTTTATATGTTTACAAAGATGAATTTACAATAACAGTAGTAAATAATCATGGAGAAGTTACATTAATTGGCCCTCAAAGTACAAAAAAAAAAACTAAAATGAATGGATATTCCACCATACATTTAGGAGTAGTAATTATAGGAGTACTTAGTCAAACAAAAGCTGATTTAGATACTAAAACACATTGGTGTTTATATGATGGTAGATTTGGTGATCATGAACAAGTCCAACTAGCAACAACTGAAGTAGATTTGAGAAATAAAGTAGCAGTGATAGGATGTCTCCCTGATATAAACATAGACATAAGAGAATTTTTTAGTAAAATAAAATTAAGTATACAAACAAAAGATTTTAATATGAATGCAGAATATAAAAATCTTAGAGTAAAAATATTTGTGCTAGGAAGATATTATAATAAATATCATAAAAAGTTTAGATTTATAAATAAAAGCACAGTAGAACATTTTCATAGCGATTATGTACAAATGCAAGTACCAAAGAAGTTAAACAAAAGTGAATTACAATGTTTAGAATGGAAACTACCATAACTAAAAGTTCAAAATCTAGAATTACCAAAAAATAGTAATATATACATAGATAAAAAGAATCAAACGTTTCAGAAGTTTAAAGACTACAAGAGATATGGTAATATAGATATAACAAAAGAAGATTTTGAAGATGAAATATATATGTTACATGTAGAATCAGAAATTAATAAAGAAAAGACATTAACATAAAATATAGATTTAACTATAGAATCAATATTTAACAAACCAACTGATAATTTACCAAAAGATATATTTGAAGAACTTTGTAATAACCTTGATTTAGATGATAATGAAGTAGATAAGTTACTGATAAAAAATATGAACTTTGAACAATTAAAATTTGATAGTTTACAAAATATTTATTACATAGAAAATGAAATATATGTAGGACAAGATAAAATGAAAGTAGAAGAAGGCGAAAGTAGCCAACCAAAGGTTCATGATACTGAGATCTTCCTGGATCAAGAATAGAAGATTACTTAGAAAAAAGAGGTATATATATATGATTCAAAAGAACAAGTGGAAATTGCTAAAAATAACCACAAATATTATGAAAATTTTATTTTTAACCACATACGAAAATTTATTTATTAATAGCCACTTTTTTGATAAATTACTTGAATGCCCCCATATAAAAACCATCCCCAAACATTTTCTCTCTCTTTTCTTTTTTTTTATCTCTCCTTTCCTCTCTCTCCCTGATCTCTCTCTCCCACCTGCGAACCGTCGCCAGCATCCTTACCGAGGCCGGCGAACCGTCGCCGGCCTCCTCTCTCTCTCACCCAACCTCTCTTCTCTCTCCCTGCAGCTCTCTCCCTCTTCTTTCTCTCTCTCTCTCTTTCACTTTCACTCCTCTTTCTCTCTCCTTTCCTTTCTCTCTCACACATCGTCGACGGCTTGCCAGAGTACCGTCACCTGGGCTTCACGACCGTCCAGCAACGCCGTTGAGCTCCCGGTGATTAGATCTGCTGGAAAAAAAACGAAATACTAAAAACTCAGAACATTTCAAATTTAAACATTTCAATTTAGTCAATATTTCAAGTTTCAACATTTCAATTTAGACAAGATTTCAAGTTTTAAAATTTGAAAACGAAAAACTTAAAAACCCAGAACATTTCAAGTTTCAACTTTCAGTTTAGTTAAGATTTCAAGTTTCAACATTTCAATTTAAGTAAGATTTCAAGTTTTAAAATTTCATTTTTTAAAACAAGATTTCAAAATTCAAGTTCATAGCCGTGATTTCAAGTTTGTTTCTAGATTTTAATCATGATTTCAATCATGATTTCAAGTTTTTTTTCAGTTTTAAAGAAAAAATCAAATCCAGAGGTATTTTTGTAATTTATGGACATACACTGAATTTTTTTAAAAAAAGTGGCTATTAACAAATAAATTTTCATATGTGGTTAAAAACAAAATTTCCATAATAGTTGTGGTTATTTTTTATTTTCTCTCAAACAACAATGTAAAGATTATAAAGATAAAAGAGAATATATAAAACTAAAACCAAATTAGAAAACTGGAGAAAAGCACCTAAAGCTAAGGATATATAAATTTTAAGTCTACAAGGTCATAAATCTAGCGAATGCAATCAAATATTTACTAAATGGTAAGGAAACTTAATTAGACATTCTATGGAGGCCATGAATAATATAGTAGATTACAAATACAAGCTAGTATATCTAGAAAGTACTTTAGGATATAATGAAAAACAAATTTATTTAGGATGGAGAGAATATATGAAGAAAGATGATAAAAGAAAATTAGAATTAGAAAAATTCGAAATAAATATAATAGTAATAAGTTTTATAGATGGAATTAGAAAATGTATATTAGGATCATCAATGAAAGAAGTAGATGATACACAAAAGCAAATAAGAGTAATAAGAAACTTAGAACAACTAAAAATATATGATTTACAATATTTTAATCATTACGTAGATTTGTTATATAAATACTGGAGTCAAAAAGGAAGACCTTATGATGAAAATATACTAATGAAGTTTGTAACAAAATTACCAAGTAAAATAGGAGAAAAGTAATATAAAGATTTAAAAGAATGATTTAAAAATAAAAAGAATAAAGGGTTATTTTGATAAGTTTCTCTAATACCTGCAATAGAATTTGTTAGACAATGAATTCGAGATTTATACGACGAAGAAAAACTTAGAAGATAAACACAACAACAATTTAGTAAAATGTGTATAGATTTATATGAAGTACTGACATTGGATTGTGGTAGAATAAAAAATTATAAGCATTAATATAAGAAGATAAAAGGTATATAAAGAAATATAAAAAGCTTTATAATAGAAGTAAAATACAAAGGTTTTTTAAATATAGTCACAACAAAGATATAGTTAAGAAAGCTTTTAAAGAAAGAAATAAAGTTTACAAATGAAAAGACCATAAAAAATGTAAATGTTATTTATATGGAAAGATGTGACATATTAAACCAAATTGTCCAGAAGCTAAAAATAAAACTAACTTTGCAGAATTAGTAGAGATAGAAGATTTAGAAAATCTAGAAGAAATCTATAATTTAGATGACATATCAGATAATGAAAGCATTTGCATAATAGAAGACTGTAGTTCAGAAGAATCTGAATCTGATGAAGAAATAGATGAAGATGTTGATATTTATAATTCTGAATTTGATATAAATATAGTAGAAGAAATTGTATCATTTTTTTGAAAAGTTTGTCAAGACTGTAATAAAGAATTTAATAAAGGATATGAAACAATAAACAATATTATTGTAAAGATTGTGTAAATATGTTTTTAAATGAAGATAAAATAAATCGAGCCAGTAGTGAACTTATATTAATAAATGTAGAATTACTTTATAAATCAAAACCAATAAAAACTAAAGTCATGATAGATATTGGTGCAAATAAATGTATTATCCATGAAAGTTTAACTCCAAAAGAACATATAACCAAACTAGGAGCTGATATAGGTTTAAGAACGTTTAGTGGAAGTTTAATACAAATAACTGATTGTATATTAATTTACCCCAAACTTTAGTTACAAAGCAACCAGGAAGTTATAAATTCATTTTAGGATTAAACTTTCTATTAGGAATAATGGAAGTATGGTAATTACCCCAAATGGTGTTAATTTCTTTTAAAAAACCTACTTTTGTTCAACCAAAGCTAGAAGCTAGAAATTTCTCTTATATAAAGAAAGCAACCAACATAGAAGAATCAATTAGCGTAGAGTACTTTGATTGATTGTTAGAAAATTTAGATACATATTTAGAATTTAGAGAAGTCTTAAGCAATGAAGAATTAGATGAATATCTTAGAAAAAAATGTTGTTTAAACACCGAAAATAATGAAGATTACAAAAACTAGCCTATAGAAATAAAGCAGAAAATAAAAGAATTAGAAAGTCTATATATTATAGGAAATAATCCTTAAATAATTATAGTGTAGAAACATATAAAATAGAAATAATAAACCCTGAAATTACAATAATCACACAAGACTTACCATATAGTTTACAAGATATAAAAGAATGTCAAATGCATATAAAAGATCTTTTAGAATTAAAAGTAATAAGAAAAACTACTAGTGGATATTGAAGCCCAACATTTATTGTTTTTAATCATATTGAACAAAAAAGAGGCAAAAGTAGAATGTTTATAAATTACAAAACAATAAATGATAATACTTTAAGAAATAGTTATAAACTCCCTAATAAAAACGAATTAGTAAATAGTAAACAAAAACCTTATTGGTTTTCAAAATTTGATTGTAAAAATGAATTTTGACAAATAAAATTAGATGAAGAGTCA
Organism: Dipteronia dyeriana; assembly: GCA_032871835.1. Classification (NCBI taxonomy): domain Eukaryota; kingdom Viridiplantae; phylum Streptophyta; class Magnoliopsida; order Sapindales; family Sapindaceae; genus Dipteronia; species Dipteronia dyeriana. Next base: position 24,561,437 of record CM065302.1, read on the forward strand.
GTGCCTTGGAAAACGTTAAGTTTCCTTGAAGGACATTTTGAATGGTTAGTTATGTCATTTGGTTTAAAGAATGCACCTCAAGTTTTTCAAGCAAGAATAGATAAAATATTTAAGCAATTTTCTAATTTCTGTATAGTATATATTGATGATATTATTGTTTTAGTATTAATAGAGATATACATACAAATCATGTTCGTCAAGTATTAGAAGCCTTTAGAAAGAACAATATAATAATTTCTAAAACAAAAATAGAATTATTTAAGAATAAAGTAGAATTTTTAGGATTGATTATAGACAAAGGAAAAATAGAACTACAGTCTCATATAATAACAAAAATTGTCGTTTTCCTGATAAATAGAAGAAACTAAAGAACTACAAAAATTTTTAGGATTACTAAATTATGGAAGAAAATTCATCCATAATTTAAGTACATTAGTAAGACCACTCTACAATAAGATTAGTAAAAACGGTCGAAAATACTTTAATAGTGAAGATGTAAAATTAATTCAGAAAATAAAAGAAATAGTAAAAACCTTAAGCCCTATAACTCTTCCAATAGATAGTTATTATAAGATAGTACAAACAAATGCTAGTAGTAAAGGATGTGCAAGAATATTAATTCAAAAACCCATAAAAGGAAGTTTAAAAAATTCCGAAGAAATAACCATGTATACTAGTGGAAAGTTTTCAGAAGCTGAAAGTAGAAGATCAAGTACTGAATTAGAAATTCCAGGCATTATAAACTCCTTATATCAATTTCACACACACACATACATATATTCAAAATGAGACTTTTACCATTAGAACTGATTGTAATAAATATTTTATTAATAAAAGATGGTTAAGTTTTTAGAAACATTAACAGGTAGAGGATATAAAGCAAAATTTGAATATATAAGTGGAAAAGATAATACAGTAGTAGATATTTTGTCAAGACTAATAGATTGCTAAATTATTTGGAGATATGGCAAGAAGCTCAAAAAATGTCTAGAAAGGCTTTATTTCTTCAGCACAAAGCAATAGTGGTAAAAAGTTTAGTAGAGGGTCTTATATTATTAATTATAGTCCTTGAGTTCCTTTTCAACCATTAAATCATTTGAAAGAAAAAATTATTGAACCTCAGCAAGTTTTACTTAATAACATTTGATTTTTTAGAAATGATAACAAAGGTTTTCAAAATTCATTGAACATTTTAAGTCAGTACTTTTCAGAAAATAATAAGTTTTCCTATTATGTGCTTTACAGAGGAAGAAAAGTTGGAATCTATTCAACTTGGCTGGAAACTGCTATTTATGTTGAAGATTTTCTTAATCCCCTTTTTAGAGGATTTTTTCCTTTAGATGAAGCTCTTAAATCATTAAACTTGTTTTTGCAAAATCAAGATGGTTTCGAACCAATTATAAAATGTAATGGAATTACTTATGATCGAAACCAAGTAAAAGGTTTTACGAATCATTTCAAAAATGTTAATGAAGCAAAAAATAAAATTTCTGAAGAATTAGAGAGATGCAAAAAAGCAATGAGTGAGCTCTTAGACAAAATGCAAACTGAAAATACAGTTCTAAAGCAAAAGCTAGAAATGATTGAACAACTAACTGATCAGCTTCAAAAAATAGATGAAAAAGCAAAAAAGTATTCAAAAACCAGAAAATCAAAAGAATAAAGAAAAATAAATAATTGACAAGGAGGCATTTTTTGAAACATATTTAGATAGGCCCCTTGATCTTATAAATATTACCCTAATGAGGGATCAAGCAAAAATTATATATAAAGCGGTAGAAAACTACCTAATGATATAAAGCAGAGCATTTTTAGCCTTGCCAAAGATAATAATCTGAAGCGTTTTATAAAAATGCAAAAGTTTCTTTCTTTGGGTATAGGATTACCTACTGGTATGACTACGTTTTTCCATAAAAGAAATATAAATCAAATAATTTTATACAAGTTTATTATAGTCCAAATAAATCTAGATGTTTTCCTGATGAATTTCGACATTCCAGATTTTGGGCAAGTTGGTATTGAAGAACTTTTCAGTTATGGGATCATCGACGACATTTGTGCAACTAATATCTTAAAGATCTCATTTCTCCATGAAAAACTCCATTAATCAATTCGAATGTTTGGAGGAAGGATAGACTTTTTCCTAGACATCGACTCAATACCATGTGAATGGATAATAAATCAGTCATACAAGACGACAAATTACCTCCCAGCTAATCACTATATAGTAATAGTTCCTCATAAAGTCCCTGTACAGGTTGTGTATGAAGAAAGTCCTCCTATAGATTGTCAAGACTTATGTCTTGATTATCTACTGAGGTATAGAGCACAAAAATATTTTCGTTGCATAAACACTAGTAGGCCTAAGCTGATCAGGGAAACTCTTCACATGTCAATTTTCATCAGAACTCAAGATGTCTGGTCTAAATATCCTATTCCATGGATTTTTCTCAGTCCAAAGACAGATGATTTTCTTAGGGAACTCCAAGAGGAAGAAGAAATCAGACTAGGAGATCCCCTTCTAGAAGATGAAGAAGATTTTGATGATTTTGATGAAGAAGCTTATCATAATCTAGATATGTAAGCTCTTATCAAGAATAGTTTCAAAGACAGAAAGCAACTCTTATCAAGAACAGTATCAACAGTATAAAGAAGCAACGCCGGTAGAAAAGGACAAAAGTGTCAGCAACAATCACTATTTTCTTTTTGACTTTGTAAAAATCTTAATGTACAGTTGTAGTGTCGGCAGAAAAAGACAATGTAGGCAGACATTACTATTTCTCTTTTTGACTTTGTAAAAGTTTTGGTCGACCATTGTTTCAGGCCTTGCTTTTTGTATAAATAGAGTCTTACCTCTCATATGTAACACACACCCTACACAAGCAATCCTACAACCATCACCACACACTCCTTTGTAAACAACTTTATCAACTGCTTTATCAATCAATAAAAAGTTATGCATATTTCCAGAATTCCAACAAGCTTTCTTGCATTTCTTCTTTTTTCTTTCTTTTATTTGTTAACTATTAAGGAGCATTGCCAGGTTAATGAAAACATGAGAAAAATATTAAATTTCTAGAGTAACGAGGTCCTAGTAGTTTTTTACAAGATCTTTTATGCAATCTATTATGTAAAAGTGTATAGTAGAGTCCCCGTTTTTATTTGAAACAAGATTTTATAAGTTATATAGAAAAAACTCTTTGGTGGTCCTATGTAAGCCCCGTTGATAGGTAGTTATGGACTTAAAGAGAATTTAAAAACTCATTTTGAATAAACAAAAACCATGAGATCTTGAAAGACCCATTTATTTTGCACCCTTTTGGAATTGGTTGTTAAATAAATAAAATAAATTATAAAATAGTTGAAAGAGTGAGTGAGAGATGTTGGAGATTGTAGAGAATATAAAGAATATAGAGAATACGAGAGTAGGGAAGTAGAGAAAATGTAAAGAATGAGGTGATGGTGATAGAGGTATTTATAGAAAAATGTTAGATTAGGGTATAATTGGAAAAAAATGTAAAAGATTTAAAAATGTAATTTTTAAAAGTTTTGGGTATTTTTTTTACCCCTTAACATTCACTAATGGCTCCAAAATTTAAGTTTTCAAAAAAAAAAAATTAGGCACATAAACCTTGCGTGCCTTGCTAGGCCGGCCTGCAGGCCTCGCCACTTGGTTCCAGCACGACACACCGTCTTAACAAGCTTGGGTCTGGCCTGTTAAGCTGGTGTGTCGGGCCGGTCAGGGCACACGACCGAAACAGACCAAACCAGCCATCACGCCAAGGCTTGACCCGTTTTGCTATCATTAATTGGAGATGCTCTCAGTTGGATTAGCACTTGAAAATGGGAGCTGATCAGATCAAAATTATTATTAAAAAAAAGTGTCTAAAATCTAATAATAAATGTCAACCATCCAATGAATTTATCATTGACTTGGTAAACTGTTATATATATATGAATGTGATATATCCACTCAACCTACTGTATTGTCCTCTTTTTTTTTTTTGGACATTCTACACTGTCTGTTTAGTAAACCGTTATTTTATGTTTATACTATTTTTTTTTTGTCTTGTCAAAAAGGTAAATTATTTAATATTAGACATGGATGAGTATCCTCTTCTTGTTCTTTGTTTTTCTTTCGTATTTTTTAAGTGTAATTAAAGCACCGAGGTGTATGTGAAAAAAAAAAAAGTAATCAAATATTGATCATATATTTATTTTTTGTTTAAATTCTATCGAATTATGAAAAGTCAAGAAAAAACAAGATAAGGAGAGAATACTGATCCTATATATATATATATGTTTTTTAATTCTGACTTGTCCTCACAATGTGAATTAGACCATTCATTGAGAATTTACATGCGTGCATGTGTGTTCATTAAAATTTAAGATCCACCAATGGCCAGTGGCTGGGTACATTAGTTGCTAAAGATGATTATGTAAGATCATGAATTAATGTAAATTCTGACAATTTTTAAATACTTGAATTTAATTAATCGATATGGTGGTTCACAAATCACTACACATATTCATTTTGATTGCGTTGATTTATTACAGTAAGATTGTGACAAATGAGATGAGAAAAGGCTTAAAGTATTACCATTTACATTCATATATTAATAAAACAAATTTTATAAATATTACAACAATTCGAGGTTTTATGATGGAATAAAGAGAGACTCGAATCCACGACCATATAGTGTAGTTGTACCAGACCAACTACATTTTGTCGTCAAATTTTTCAATTTTAAGTTGATTTACACTATGTTTGGTTTGATGGAATTTGAGAGAAAGGAAAGGAATTTAGATGTATTTCTAATATTGTTTGGGTTGTTAAATAAGAGAGAAAGGAAAGGAAACGAAGGGAAAAGAAAGGAAAGGGATTTAATAATTTCTTCTTGTTTCCCCTAATTATGTTTTCCACAAAATTTGAGAGGAAATTGAAGGAAAGGAAATGGATTTGACAATATCCCAAAAGTAACCTAATATAACAATACATATATATCATTCATATTATTGAAATAAAGGTATTTTTATAATAGAATAAGATTTTTTCATTTATTTATTTTTATTTGTCTCTTTTCTTTTCTTTTCCTTTCATAACTATCCAAACAACAATCATTAAAAACACTATCGTTTCCTTTCTTTTCCTTTCCTTTCCTTATTAACATATTATTTTCTTTTCTTTTCTTTTCTATCAAACCAAACATAATGTTAGAGTATGTTTGATTTTTCCACTTAACATAAATGACATTTAATATGTGTTATTAAGTTATTTTTTAAGTTATAAAACCACGTTCCTAAAATCACTTTTTTTTTTTAAGTGATTTTTTTTTTACTTTTAACTTAATGAAAAATAACTTAAATATATATCAATTTATTACTTCAAAATCTATCCGTATAAATCTTATTTATTTATAGTTTTCTCTTCTCTTACAACCCTTGACCATATTAATATTGTTTTCTTCTCACTGATTAAAAACCTTTAGCAGACATTTAAAAAAAAAATCATTAATAGAGCATATAGATTTCATTATAAAGTATATTATTATAATTCCACATATAAACGTTGTACAGATTATTTATGGCCGACTCTAATTTGTTGTTATTTCTTAAACTTAACTTCAATTAACTTGTTCAATTTTTATACTCTAAGGGTTATATTTTATACGGTAATTTTTTTAAAAAAAATTATTATTAAATTATTGTTTTTAGTTGTCTTTAATATATTAAAATCTAAATATATAACAAATAATAGTTGAAAAGATATAGACGTAAAAATATTTATTTTCAGATATCTGTAACTTAAAAAAAAAAAACTTATCATTTATATTCAGTTTTTCAATTTCAATTACTATTCAATCTGCGAGACAATTTAGTATTATTCGGTCTTCAGAAGAAAAATCAAACGTAACTTTAGACTATAAAAAAGTTTTGAATGGTAAGCAAACAATCTATAAAGTACATTAACATTATTGTTTCTTCTTTTTTTTGTAGGAAAAAAAACACCCACAATTTATCTCAAGCGTGAAGCTCAAATCAATAAAGAATACAGATCCATATTTAAGTTATAAGTTAGACTCATGGACCCGGATCCTCTTGTTACCTCATTTTTTTTTTTAAACATATTATTGGTTGATGATTGATAAAGTGATTTTGGAAACATGTTAATCACACGTTTATTGTGATGCTTATGTGTTATAAGATTATGTGAGGTAAGAAAAAAAAATGAGACAATCAGATGATCTTAATCCCAATAAGTAGAAACTCACACAGTAAATTACAACTCAATAACAACATTTTTTTAGTGATTTTATCATGTAATCTTTTTATTGATCTAGGAAGATTGATTGATTTTCAAATACTAGTTAGATAAATGTAATCATAAGCATAGCTTTTCCTCAAATGAAGCAATCCAGCAATAATTCATGATTCAAAGTGCTAATAAAAAGCTTTGTTATTTTCTCGTTCTTTTTTTCTGTTCCTTACCTGGAATATAACTTTATCTTTATCCTTTTCATGATCTCTCCATTTTCACTTTCAAACAAAAAAATGAACTCTCCTTTCATCTCAGTTCTACAGTACTTCTTGTCTACTTGTACGTACACACACCGCACTTGACAATGTCAAGATGTGAGATTATGTAATTAACTCACTAGTCACAATTCATATTAATTAATCAATTAGCTAGGTTAAATAAAATCGGACCGAGATAATGATCATCTCCAACCACGTGTCCGATTAATAATTGAATTGTTAATGTATAATTAATTCATGATCATCATCACTTTGTTTTGATGATTAATATATCTATTTTTTTTAATATATTTATGGACCCTACACCTAGATGGTTCATCTCAGATTCCCACTCTATCTTTCCTTAATTGAGAAAAAACACACACATATATATATATATATATATTACATGTGAAGTGGGGCCTCTAACAACAAGACTTTTTTAAAATGAATTTTAGTATTTATTTAAAATTCTTGTATCATCCGTCTAAGAACTATGAAATCTATGCTTCATTATATATGTCATCAACAACTCCAAAATTTCTCATATCTTCTTCTTCTTCTTCTTCCTTGAAGTTTATCATTTTCGTTTTCTGTTTATCATCATGAGTGCAGTCTCAGAGTTGAAGGGAAGACTAATTCAAGGTCAAATAATTTTAATGAAGAATATCTCTGCAGCAGATAAGGGTTTTGTGAAGGAGGGATGGCCTGATCAGTGAGAAGAATTTCCAACAAAAGGTGACTACTTATGTTGAGGAAAGGTTGATTTAAGTACTTCTAGGCAAGTCTAATGCTTGGCTGTTTCAGTTATAAATATCCTCCTTTTTTTCCCCTTCATTTTTGTTTTTGTTTTTTCTTTTTCAGTTTCTTTTGACATGTTGTTTGGTTGCCAAGAAAATGGAGGATATAGGAAGAATAAAGTTATATATATATATATATATATATATATATATATATATATATATATTTATATATATGGAATCTTGAATCCATGTAAGATTGCAAGATTTCTCTTTTAACTTTGTTGTGGGCAACCAAACAAATTGAGTTTTCTTGTTTCTTCTCTTCACTGTTTCTTGTGAGTGCGGTTTTGTGCTCCAACATTGTAAGAGAACATATATATATCCTTGTAAAACAACACACCATATAGTGTGTTCTATTTCTTGTTCATTTAGATTCATTCAATTATATATATATAGTGCAATTGTAGAACTCATAAACCAACTTAATTGGTTTTACAGTTTTGGCTATTAATTATAGTTTTAACAACAAAATTGAAGGAAGAAAGTAATTAGGTTCTTTTTATCATTAAAAATTACAATGAATATGCTATGCTGTGATTTTGACAGAAGAAATAATAATTTTGTTGAAGAATGTCAATGTAATTAAGTCTGAATAATGTTAATTTGCAGATGATAATCGGTGTATGTGTGACTGCAGTAAATTAACTGTCCGTCACAACTGTAACACATATAAGATAAAATGAAGGTATATTTTATGCATTAATTTACAGCTAATACTTTCATCAAAGACTACATGTTGATTGATAATGTAAGAGATTAAGAGTGGGTCAAAATGTGGGTTGTAGATTGTATTTTTTTTTATGAAATTGGAAATTATATTACAAAAATGGATGATATACAATGATAAATGTTTATTTCAAAAAAAAAATGAAAGAAATGTTCTTGTCAACTACTTAATCTGATATAAATTGTACAAAAGCGTTTTTCCCATGCATATTTCTTTTTATATATATCCTTTTTACCATCGCGTCACATTATGTATTGATTTCTCTTGTAAGTTTCTAATTACTATAAAAATTAGAAGAAACTTAATATACAACATATAGTTATATAATGTACATAAAAATTTGATGCTCTCAATTAGTACCATAAAGGAAATAATGAGAAATGTCATCTTTTTTTATGTGCATTGCACTGAAATCACTGCTTTAATATGCTAAGTTTAAAATACACCTATTACGGTGAACTACCAAAATTACCCTTAAATAATCCATTTTTAATTATTTTTGTACTTCCATCTCCACACTTTGAATACTGAAAACAATAATTCATCTCTTTCTCTCTCTCTCTCTCTAACAAAACTTGTGTGAAAATTGAATCTACAACTTCGAAAAAATCGACGTTCTTCAGCATAACAAGGTAATATATATTTCTTATCTTTTTTTTTATCATACATTTCTAAGTCTTGTAACAATTTATTCATTCCTTATGATTTGTTGTCCGAGTCTTTGTGTAAAAATGAAGCTGGTTTTGTAAAGTTGGAACCTTTGTAAGCTCTATCCGAGCCTTTTTAAATGTTTTCCGAGCCTTTAAGTAAAGGCTCCGAGACTTTGTGAAAAGTCTCCGAACATTTTTGAAGGTGTGTCTGAGCCTTTTTCAATGAAACTTTGTGAGTGCCTTTGAAATTTCTGAACCTTTTACTTAAGTGTCCGAGACTTTTAAAATAGTCTCCGAGCATTTTTGTGAAGGTTTCTAGACTTTTGGTGAAGTGTCTGAGACTTTGAAAACAGTCTCCGAGCCTTTTTATGGAGCGTCCAAGACTTTTGAAATAGTTTTCGAGCCTTTGAAATTTTTATTTTTTTAATAATGGCTTGTGATGATAAATTTGATAGGAGAATGAATCGGGTGAGAATAGTAATATCTTACAACGGTTGATAGGAGCAGTTACCCGACGGAAGTCAAAGGTTTTTAGGATCCGATAACCAAGGAATGTATGTGTCAAAGAATATGACTTACGAAGAATTTGTGGCGATCGTGTAAACCGTTGTGAAGTATGATTTAAAAAAATACAATATTGATCTATAGTCAATATCAATCGTTCCTATCACTACATGCCACACATTTATAAGAAATGACAATAATGTTAAGTTTATACTAGGAAAAGATTGGGTGATCCCTCAAGTATGTTTTAGTCTAATTGAGAGGGCAGCTGGAGATACAATAGGGAATAATATTCCTCCTCGTTAAAATACCCAACCATTATGATCCTTTAGAGGAAGCAACCAAGTGTTCACACAAAGGATTGAGATGGAAGTCGTTGACCATGCTGATGTAGTTGGACCTCAATTCGATGATGTGTTTAGTTGTTAAATTGTGATGAATGATGGGCAGTACAATGAGCAGTACAATGAGATGTACAATTAGCGGTACAATGAACCGAATCTTAGGTCGATATATGAGGTGGATAGTGAGGAAAATATTGATCTGGTAGATCATGTAAAGAACACCAAGGAAGAGTCTGTCCAAATTGAAAGACGTTAAAGACGTGTACATGGAGTCAGTTGCATGCGCCAAATATGCATGGGACTTCCGAGGTCTGACATAATGTAACTGTATATGATTCTGATATTGCCACAACGTAGGTTATTCTCGGAGCAATTTATACTCATTTGGTATTGGCAAAAGTAGGAACTTATTAGCAGAAGAACCTACAAGCATGATTTATAAAGGTCAAATTTTTCCAACTAAAAAGAATTTGAAGAGACTAATTGGCCTTTTTGAAATGCTGCAGAACCTCGAATGGAAGGTGAAATTGTCCAATATGACACCGTTATATGTTTGTTTGATTGACAAATGTACGTGGAAATTAAGAGCGGTGAGGAGAGATGAAGGGACCTACTTCCAAGTAAGAAGTTTTGTCAACGAACACAGTTGTTCGTTGGAGGAGATTCATCATCGCCACCGACAAACTAGTGTAGTCATAATTGGAGAAGTCGTTACACATCGACTTCAGTAACAAAATGTCAGTCTCATGCGTTCCAAAGACATAATCGCTGATATGAAAACAATGTATGACATCCAAATCATGTACAGTAAGACACATCAATCCCTGCATTATACATTGTCACTGACTTATGGAACGCATGAAGAAACCTTCCAACTACAACCATCTTTTGGTTACGTGTTGACACAATAAAATCCTGGCATAATCATTGATTTACAGTGTAGAGAAGATGGTAAGTTTATGTATTTTTTCCTATCGTTGGGTGCCTCACTTAGGTTTCAGGAGGTGTATACGTCAAGTTATTACAGTTGATGGTACTTATTTGAAGCGAATATTTGAGGGTACAATATTTGTTGCAATTGCACAAGATGGGAACGAACATATGTATCCAATTGCTTTTGGGTACGGCGATTACGGCGACTCTGAAAACAATCTTTCATAGAAGTGGTTTTTGGATTACTTAAAGGGTGCCCTTGATCATATAGATGATCTGGTTTTTAGCCCACCTGATACAACATGAAGGGCAAAAACCATCTCAATAACGCAGCCTGCTGTTTCCTGATCTGCACGGGAACTTCCTGTCATAATGGGTATAGGATGTGGATCTTTCTAGCAGTGAGATTGATCGACGCCGGAAGCCAATGTTGGCGGCCAATGTTGCACGATATCATAACTTGTAGATACACGATTTCAAAGTGTTATGATAAACTAACATTTTTTAAATTTAACACATTGAAACCATAACTATATAAGACTCACCATGTTAACCTCGTGCCAGGTTTCCTGGCGATGTCAATCTACATATAGTCATAAGGTCCTCAGACGACCACATGTACTTCAACACATGCCACTTTTTTTGTCACGACTTGCCCCTTACCATCATGAGGCATGATTCTCGCCCACTAATATTCCAACAATGACTGTACATAAATAAATTAATGAAAAGTTAGGAACACGAAAAAAACAAAAACGTTTATGCGAAACCAGTATATTATAAACACTTACAAAGAACCGAGACTTCATTAGGTCATCCTCTGATTGTTGACAGTGAGGTAAGCACGTTGACGATTTCATAAAATGTGTGCAGGTACGCATCCATATGCTGACAATATAAACAGTATACATTATTAGTATTCTACCATTACGTAAAAGACAATTCAAGTAACAACCGTACTGTGTCATACAACTCCATGAAATTTTCTTACAACCGGTGGAACCAAGTGATAGGGACTGGCTCCGTAGATCCATATCACATTTGCATAATTAATTTTCAGGCAGTTAGAAAACCACGTAATGTTGCTGAGATGTTTAAGTATGATGGAAAGTGTTATACTTATAATCCCCCTGCCCCGTTCCTCTTATATGCTTTGTAAGCCGCAAGCTGGTCTATGTCTACCAAAGCATTAGGAAGGAATGCAAGTTCTGGCTCTGATCATGTCCTTGGCCTCTTCGGTCGACATGGGTCAGTGGATGGGCTCAACAACTGCCAACCTCGCTTGCGAGCTTACGGCTTGTCTGTTGGGGTGTGGTGGTGAGAGGAGGAATCATGTCCCGATATAAGGGTGTGCTCGGGGTATGGCGGAGGGGTGCGTGAATGCCCAATAAAACTGTGAGGTGGGCTGCACCAGGATCGATTAGAGGGGTCAGACCTGTGGGGTGCGTTGGGATGTGGCGAATAGGTGCACTATGTGAATCTTCTGGAGGGTCCGCCATGTGGACCGAATAGGTGCACTCTAATTAGGGACTTCGTCCAGACTGATCGGATGGAGGGCTGTGAAGCGATGGGCTAGACTGAGGAACCTGAGGACCTGACGGGTTCGTCGTGTGGTACTTGGTATGAACAGAAAGATCCAGTCCCTTGACCTCCATAAGCAGGTGAAACTCTGGTTAACCCTGGGTAGGTGTCTCATGCTCTTGTCCTGTAACTCTAGTCCCGGTACCCTGCGTTTCAGCTCTTGTACCCTACATCTCAGGTCCAGTGGCTGGGTCTGTCCCCTCGTCTTGACTACCATGCCCGCCTTTGTCTCTGGGTCTGGAGTCTCGGTCGTGGGACAATGAACCATCCTTGGCTGACTGTGATGTCGAACCTCGCCGCCCCTAGAAAGTCTATCACTTCCTTATGTTGTCTATCTTGTTCCTAATCACTCATCCAGATATCCTCCCGTAAAATAGTGACGGTATCCATCACATCTTGGATTTTACGTTCCAAATGGTCATGAAAGAAAGTCAAAACTGTTGGTAATAAAACCATACACTCGTTTAAAATAAAATCATGCATTACAAAAAAAAATACGTACCTCACGATCCCCTCCAACGTCTCCTCGTGAATAAACCCCAATAGTATAGCTGGTTATTCTAAATCAAACCCGCATGTGTGTCAGACGACTCCCATTGCCAAACTCTGGCTCTGAACCCTTCGTTTCCCCCTTGCCTCAGGGGACTCCCACCACTAAACTCTGGCTTCGAACTCTCTATATCACTGGGTCCGGCAGTCGTTTGACCTACAGAATCCGGTACCGCAACGTCGACCGTATCGGTGTCCGTATACATACTACCTCCCTTGTCTATGCCCTGGTTGTACCGTTCAGCCCTCTCAACTGCCGTCGGCACCAATTCAGTCCTCGTAAACATCTAAAATCATAGTTAGATCATTCTAATTGTATACGTACTAATAAGTTTATAGAATAATGCAATAGATACTTACCCTAGCTGTGAAAATCCTTGTCAAGTTGTCCGCCCTTGGTCGCTTACGCAACTCTCATTTCAGAATACGGGGGGACAAGTCAATCTCCATACATATCCTAGATTGGGTGCCAAGCTTAGAGATCACCTCAAAAGCATATATTTGCATAAACAGAAATTATGATCATAATCGAATACATTAATTACATAAGTCATATTAAAAAAGTTACAGATTAAATTTAAAAATTCTCACCAAGAATGCGTGAGGTAGACCGTATATGTTGTACGACTTTATGGTGTGTAGCCCGACGCCCTTTTCTTGCTCGCGTTTCTCGAACCCCGCACATCGGCTGTCCAACGCATGTTTGAAACCAAAAATGGATTGTCTGTATACGTGTGCACCCTAAGGGAACGCTTCACAAGCGCCCAAGTCCTCAGCAAGCCGGATTTACCATATTGGAACTTTCTATCTCTCGTCCAACCCTATCAATATTCAGTTCAGCATATACAATAGGTACAACTTCACAGCATCATACTGCTACTCAAATCTACCTTGCCGTAAAACAACCCTCAGTTATTCATATTCCACCTCCTCTCGACCACCAAAATACCGCTCGTATATCTCGTTCTCTACCATCTCATACCTCGTCGTGTTAAGAATCACGCCAAACTTCAATCCGGTGATGAGACAGAACTTGACCTTAGAGAACCGGATTGAATGATGACCTAACAAAAAATAGCATCTCATCATCCGGCCTATCGTGATGCAACTCGGGCATAAGCAACCGATGGATATTGCCAGCCAAAAACTTTATCTCCCGATGCATCAACAGGAAATGACCAAAACAAGACTCCGTATAACGCCGTCGGTCTTTGACCATCAAATGTTCAGGTACCATGTTCAATGCGGCGTCGATATCTCAAAGGTCATCGAAATGGTTTTTTCCCTGGTACCATTCTCTCGTCGGAGTTTTCAGCACATCCGTCAACTGATTACTCATCTGCATTTTCACAGAAAATAGGCATATAAGTTACTAAAAAGGTCAGTTAAATCAAAGGCTCAGTGAGTTGCCTAAAAGGCTCGGGCACTTAACTAAAATTCTCTGAAACTTAATTAAAATGCTCGGGCAATTATGTAAAAGGTTCGGGCAGCTATCGAAAAGGCTCGGACAGTATATACTGACTCTCGGACATGTACTCAAAAGGGTCGGATACAACTAACAAAGTCTCAGAAACTAATTACAAAGGCTCGGAGATTCAAAATTGACAAAATTGATATTCTTGGAAAAAGCTCGAACCACATTTTAAAAAGCTCGAAGACTGTTACATAACGCTCGAAAACTTCTTTAAAAGGCTCGAACACTTTAAAGAAAGTCTCAGAGATACAAAATGTTGAAAAATAAATTGATTTTCAAAAGGCTCGAAAATAACTCACAAACGCTCAGACACTATATACAAAGTCTCGAGTATGACTAACAAAGTCTCGTATACTATTTACAAACACTCGGAGATTCAAAGTTTAAAAAACCTAATATTCCTAATGAAAAAGCTCGGAAGTGTTTCAAAAAGGCTCGGATTTCTTTCTAAAAAGCTCGGACGTGTTTCAAAAAGTCTCGGAGATTCAAAGTTTTAAAAACCTGATATTGCTAACGAAAAAGCTCGAAAGTGTTTTAAAAAGGCTCGGAAACCCAGAAGTTCATCTTCATCAAAAAAAATTCAACCAGATTTAAAACCATAACGTAACCTAGAAATATTCTCAGATCCACAAATCAACCCTAATATACAATTTTAATAAACACACAACGGATCAAACATGCACATCAATTTATCAACAACAAAAATGATAACAAAATATAACTCAACTTACCTTTATCGAATGCAAATGTTCGTTTGAAATGTTGAAAAACCATTGTTCTCCAACTTTCGGTTGCTTCACCGTCGATTTACTTACTGTCGATTTTTTTGTAGAGGTTTACTCTCTCTAAGTCTGTCTCTCTGACTTTGAAAACGACAGATACTGAAAAGCTCAAGGTGTTTTGGTCTGGTCACCTTAATTGGTGTCTTTTAAATATGAATTATTAATGTGGTGATATTTGTCTAACAACCACCCCAATAGTGCTATTTATTTTTCGAACCTCATAGTACATATATCATCACCCAGCAGAAAAGATTCAAGAATTTTCTTCTAAGAAGTCCAGACTCCAAATAATTGGGGAAGAAAGAAATCAACTCTTTGGATAATTTATTAAAATCATTAATATCATGACATTAATTTACTATCCAAGATTTATGGTATCTTTGATATGGCTTTTCAAGTAAAGTTTCTAGAGTAGATCTTTTGTACTAAAATTTAACAAAAAAACTTTTGGTTGTATAAATTACAAAAAATGTGAGTTGATAATGTATTTTTAAAAATAGCTTTTGATTGTGTAAATTACAAAAAGAATGATAACGATGTATTTAATGAAAGAATTGTATTGTGAAATATTTAAAATTTATAAAGGGTAGTTGAGACAATTCATATGTTTCAAAAAAACTTCTTAAAAAAAAACTTTTGGGAAAAGTTTAAATTTTGGACTTCTGTAAGTAGACATAAAATGGCTTTTATAAAGAGTAATTGAGACAATTCATATATTAAAAAAATTGTTTTGAGTATTACCAAATAACTCAAAAAAACCTCAAAATAGCTTCTTGCTTACAAAAAACGATTTTGATCCTTACAAAAGTCATACCAAAAACACACTTAAATGTTTATTCGGCTTGATGGCGTTTCAAATTTGCATCCCCCACACCATTTATATAATACTATTGTCCAACCCTTTAACTAATACAAGGATGCGCTTTATCTATTTTCTTTATAAATGGCGGTATAGATTCTTGGATGACTCAATAGATATAAAGTCTCCAACAGTAACTTGGTAAAAAAAATACAAGTAAATAAGCCCTTGAAAACAGCTAGAAGCCACGTCTGATGTCCTTTCCATGAGAGAAAAAAGAGAGGGAATCTTTTTTTTCCAGCTCTCTTCGAATGCAAAAAGCCAGAAAACAGGTACAACATTTTGTAGCTATGGGAATCTTTATATATACAAAACTAATAGTTGTCATCCGTCAGTCTTTTATATGTATAAAGTTTTATATAAGGATAAGAATGATGATTCACTAAAGTAGTAAAGTCCCACCTTTCATCATATATGTCTCTCCTTTTCTTTTCCTTTCATTCCAATTCATTATTATTTCTTAATTAGTTAGTAGACAATATGTGTCTTGGCTAGCTTGGTGGAAAATGATGTGAAACTAAAAAAATTAAAGAAGAAAAAAGTAAAAGCAGAATTTGTGTATATATAATTATATCTAAGTCGATGGATGGATTAGTATTTTTCAATTGGTTCGTGACTCATCAATGACAATAAGCTTATATTTATAACAAGATATAATTGTTTCTTAAAAAATATTGGTGGATTAGTTCATTGACAGTTCCTTGTAACTGAAGAATATTCAGAGATTGAAGAAGCAAATTAAATAAGAGATGATCGAGATACCATTCTTCCATTAATCAATTTAAACAATTATAATTTTATTGTCACCACCTTTTTTATAATAGTCCCACTAAAGTTTTGACTTGGAAACTTAATTCAAGTGGTAAGTGAGGGTGAGGTTAGTGTCACTTTGGTTTTTCCTTTTAGGGATGTAATATAGATTGCATTTCCTGCCATGTTTGTATCTTTCAAATTAATATTTTCATTAGATTATGAATGTCTTTGTAACAATTATGACTATGCAACGTTGTAAAGGGAACTATGTCACGTTACAGAGATGGAATCCTGATTTTGTAACGTTACAGTCGAATCTCATACGAAATAACGTGTAAGATCCCATAAGAGATCAGACCTCCTACACTCCATTTATATAATTATATTAAAATACATGTCTATATGTCTAACCTACTCATATCATATCATATCATAATATCTTTCATATGATTGATTATTTATATTATCTGATATGATTTGTTTGGTTTGACCGTAACGCGTTAAAACATTCCTCATGCATGTTCAAATACTAAATAAATATTTCCCATGTGTATTTTTTTTTTTTTTTGTTAAAAGCTACAAAATGCATATAAAAAGCACTTTTACTAGAAAAAAAATGCTTTTGGTAATTTCTTAAACATTCCATTATCATATTAAAGTTGAATTGTAATGTTATTATAATAATGGTGTTCTTAAAAAGTTGTGGTGGGTATATTATTAATGGAAGAGGGTGAGCTTTTTTCCGGTGATTCATAAAGCAAAATGGCAGTAGCAACTGTGCATTGACTTTAATTAGTGGTGACTATTATATATCCGGATTAAAGAAGTTAACATCATAAAAATATTTGGAGTCTAAATTTTTAAAAATTGCAGTAGAATTATCAAAATTTTCACCATTATGCTTAAAATATGTGGGATATTGAATGATAATTTTAGAACATCTATGATGTAAGTATAACTTATGGAAAAAAAAGATACTACATAAGATAAATAAACATTCTATTAATAATTGTCTTCGATGCATATGTTTATATCTACCTCAAGTTGACGTAATAAAAAAAATATTAAATATTGTCAATATGACCGTTTATACTGAATGTTACACAACCCCTTTTTTTTAAGTTGATTTAACAAACATTTAAAATTGATATTAATTTTTTATCTATTTTTAAAAAGGAAATAAAAAAAATGGACAGAAATTTATATATATACAGAAATCTTCAAGTTAATACGCACTGATATAAATTCATCAGTATATTGGAAGTTGACATTTAGATTTACATTGACTCAAAGTGTATGTACTTATCAAAGTTTCTCCATAATCAATGGTTCACATCCAATATACTGATGTAAGTTATATCAGTACGCACTGAGGAGAAAATGACTATATATATATATGATCAAATTATATTAACTTCAAATTTTGATTTTAATTTGTGACTTCAATATCTATCAATTCATTTTCACTCAATCCAATGGTGGAAAAAGAATCCAAGGACTTTGGATTGAGTGAAAATAAATTGATGGGTGTTGAAGTCACAAATTAAAGTCAAAATTTGAAGTTGATATAGTCTAACCCACACACACACACACATATATATATATATATATAGGCTTTGACTAACTATGGGACTAATTTAAGCTATTTTCAATTATAGAATAACCAAATTGATATAATTTCAATTATGGAGTAAAAAAAATTGAGGTTTTCCAATTAGATTAAGATCAAATTGTAAAAACCCCATATATATGTATATAAAAAAAAAATCAAATCAGTACATACTGATATAAATTCATTAATACGTTAGATGTGGATCATTAGATTTGCATACTTTGACTCAAAATATATACACTTATCAAAACTTCTCCATAATCAATAGTCCACATACAACGCACTGATATAAGTTATATTACTACATACCGACCGGAAAACCATTATATAATATATATACACGTAAAGTTTGATTTATTTTGAGTTAGAGAAAATCCATATCATTGAAAAATGAACCAACCTAAAATCAATTTTATTTTTGAAACTGCTTGGACAGTTGATAGTGGGCTGAACTGGACCATGCCAGAGCTAAAGAGAAATACAGATCATGTTGGCAGCTTTCAAGCATGTATTTGACAACCATGTTGTCTTTGTCTGTTTTTCTTTTAACATGACAAAACAGCTTGTTATTTTCACATTAAATCTTCTAAGTTCTAACATTAACCGGCATCATTCATTTGTCGTTTGTTTGTTGGTTGGTTTGCTCTTGTTTTTATAGAAACATCATCCAATTTGAAATAAATCTGGCATATCACAGAGTATATCATAAATAAAACGGACACGTGAATAAATTAAATACATGCATTAATATGAGGAGATTTATGGATGCAATAGTCCAAATGTGCTGATTTGGCAAATACTTCTACTACAAAAAAGGTTGTGATAAGAAATGCTCCCGTGGAAGCCGGGGCTTTAGTAGCTGCAGAATCTTCTACTGGTATATATTTTCATAAATTTTGTAAAATTTAACCAAATGAGAAAATTACAATAAAATAATAAAAAATAAAAAAACTTTCTTGAATTGTTTTCCAATGATAATTTGCCAAAATGAACCTCTTGCACACATTTCATTGATAGGCTTATCCAACATACAAAAATTGTGCACTATTTTACAAATAAATTACGAGGAAAAAAAATATGTTGTAACTTACATCGTATTGAAGCATTCTATCAGCATAAGAAACATGCACTCTTCGGTCTTGTGGTTTCCCGATCGTCGAGACCTTTCAAAAATGACCTGTATGCAAGGTGCGCTGAAGCATATGTCATGAAAGATGCCAAGACTATGCCTCCTACAACCATCAAACCTAACCTGTTCAAAATCGGATACTATTTGTTAGTTCTTGTAATCAATTTTTCTCCAAGGGCTTAGCAAACAAAAACAAAGAAAATTATTTACAGCAAATCATTTTAATACGGAACCCTATTTAGTAGCAACACATTCATGCAAATTTTATAACTAAGAAGCGAGTTAAAAACAGATACAATTGACTGGCTAATTTAGAAAGTTAACAGTCAAAAACATTTTTCAGAACATAAAACAACCATTGGGTAGACAAAATTACACAACTTGTAGAGTGCCACGGAAATTAATATATATATATATGCATTACTCCATTTTACGTTAACATATCCCTTCAAAAAAAAAAATGTTTACATAACTTCGGAAAAACAGAATGCATGTAATAGTTTGTAAGTATCTTAAAACATGAAGTACATGACAACTACTGAAGTGCAAAAAACCACAATGTCATAAGATTGGTTCAATAATATTAGAGTAAAAAGCTAATAAGTTGGAGAAAAGAAAAAAAAAAAAGGGGGCATGTTCAATAGAAACCGATGCTGCAATCTGCAACACTTCACTGTCTTTGCATTTTCAAACAAATAGAAAAAAAAAAGTAAAGAAAAATGAAAACAAGAAGCTTTGTATTTGATAACATGATGCAAACAATTGTCAGAGCAAATTACCTCAAAAACAGAGCTGTGACCCCAAAAAGACATGGTAAAGATGGGGCAGCAACAGCCAAAAATGCCATTCCCAATCCATAATACCATGTAACAAAATCACAAGCAAACGCCAGTCGCTGATGACCTGAAACACATGAAATTATCACGATAATTATTAAAGAAAAAAAAAAAAAAAAAAAATTGAACCGCTACTCAGATTTGGTAAATGGAGGTGCATATATGTAATATATTCCACTAATCAGCACAACAAAGCTTGTATATACACCAAGTCTACACACCTTTTCCAGAGTCGTCGTCTAAAGAATCTGTATGTGAAGAAAAAGATCCTGCATGAAATGCTGTTGTCTTTCCCCATTGATAAGTCAAATGGAGGAAACCTCCAAATAAAAGAAAGAAGAGAGTGAATGTCCATTCGTACACCAAGATCAAACCAGTCCACGGCATCACTTGCCGGGGCACAATTGCAAAAGAAAATCCAAGGGACACCACCGCAATCATAAAACACACAAAGATTGAAATTCCACCAAGATGGGCAGGAACCTTCGACAGTGCAGCATTAGAAAACTGTACAAGAACACAACACCTACTTTCAACATAAATTGAAAACTAAAATGTAACATTTCAAAATAGACCGGCAAATATATTGCCATCCAGTGTGGAAAAATGAGACAATATCATTAAACAATTAAGTAAAACAACACTTTCGGAAGAGGAACTAACAAGCTGGTTAGAATTAATGGTAGCTGATGGAGAAACAACGGTATAAGCAAGTGGTCCACCAGCTTTAATTTTGACGTAAAGGTGTCTGATCTGATCACACAATGAATTTCTACTTAATGTGCCAAAGTAATCCCGAGTCTGCACCAAATAAAAATTTGCTGTAAGAACCAAACAACTATTGTCTTTACTCGCTAGACATCTAATGAGCAAAATCAAAAGTACCAACCTGAAGAAAAGAACGGTAGCAACAAAAGAGAAGAACACAAAGCGGCAGCAGGAAAAGGACTTTAACCACAAAATCATCATTTGGATTACTGCCCCCACCAGTTCCAGGAAGAGATTCCTCAAGTCTTATCCTGACATCCTATAGGATCAACAAGGTAAAATACTATGATTGGCCAAACAATGCATTAACTAAACATCTCTTTGTATTACACGAGACAATGAATTAGAATGTAAACTCCAACATTTGAAACACATACAAGCATATGAAAACCCAATCCCCTATTCCCACACCTGAAAATATACTGGAATGGACCAATAGAATAACAAATGCATTGCAACATATAAACCAAAAAGCAAACACCTTCAAACTCTCCTCCCTCCCTTCACCATGCAACACAATAAGAAAAGGATATATATTTAAAATATTGAAAAAATAAGTTGGCAAATGAATAGAAAGAAATACCTGCCAGACATCAACAGGTTTTAACAACCAAGATGTCCACCAGTCCCAAGGTTTAAGGGGGCCAAGTGTGTAGTGAATAATACGGAGTTCACTCTCATCAACCATCCACTGCACATAAAATGCTTTGAAATATGAGAAACTTAATCGGAAAAGAAATGCAAACCAAAAGCCGTTAAGAAAATATTCCTTTCACTATAAGTCAAAACAGAAGGTCCTTCTAACCAAAAGACAGTAACAACATGGTAAAATTTGAATATTGGAAGAAAGAGATAAGCAGTTATTCAAACTGACTTCTTCTCCAACTTTGATGCCCAATTATAAGTAAGTGAATGCATTTTCCATGTTAATAGGTTTTCTGTAACTTAAGTTAGTTTAGAATTATGATATGCCATAACAAAACACATAATTTAAAAAGGGCACTCGTGAAAGAAAGACAATTTGACAAAGTTTCTGACAGTGCACCCCCTCTTGATTTTTCATTTTTTTTTATGGACATGAAAAATCATCTTAAAATATAAAACTGTAGTACCTTATTCGCAAGCATGTAAAGACCAACATCTGCATTGTATAGAGTAGAGAGTCGCTCCATAGCAGGAACAGGTCTAGTTTTAGACACTTCAAGGGGCAAATTCGGCTCAAAAAGATGTGCATTGGGAAAATCGGAGTAGTATGAATTCAGAAACCCCTGGTCCCCTGTCAAATAAAAGAAACATGAGAGAGTTAAGGAGAGAGAGAGAGAGAGATCGCTGAAATACTGAATGTTAGATACACCATAGATTTTCAGTTGTAGGCAACACATGTAATACAAACTTTAATCTACACAAGACATTCCTACTTCTGAATGCAAGAACCCCCCTCAGAACCATGGCAATCCAATAATTCTAAGCATTTAAAAAAAAAAAAAAAATTGCATAACTTGACGGATACGTAGTCAAACTCAAATATCAAGGATACTCACAATAAATATTAAATAATTATAGTAGCATAAAAGCACATATATTGGAAGTCAATCTAGGTGTCAACAGCTATAACATGATTCACTTTGTTTTAGGTGAATATGGCTGACATCCCCACAGTTAGTGAAGTCACTACCTAGGATTGAACCAAATATCTTTCTTTTGAAAGTAATTAAATTTGAAAGCTCATATATATTTTTTCCATACATCAATTAAAATTCAACTTGAAACTTCAGCACAAAGTGTAGTATTTTAATTCACATTTGGACAAAAGAAAACATAAAAACGATGTTACTCACGAAAAAGATAATAACTTTACCTCCGGTATAAGAATGTAACGTCTTCACTTTGCTCATCATGTCGTTGAAAAGGGCCGCTGAAGGTTCCACAACCATGACTCCTGAATTCAGCCTCTCAGAATGCTTCAAGTTAGCACAGAATTTTGAACATTTGAATAGATCCTCAATGTTCTTGACGACAATCGTATCCGCATCAAGATATACAACTGCATCAAACACACATCTTGTCGATGATTACAAGAAAAACAAACAAAATCTGATCATACTTTTCTAGTAAAAGAACAAATCTAGTACCTTTCTTATAGTTGATCATATTGAAAATCTTAAGCTTAGTGTAGACACCCCAAAATCTTGTCGGACGCACTTGATTCGGATTCGCTAATAAACTTATCTCCTCAACTTGCCACCCATCTGCCTACAATCAACAAAAATGAAATAAAAATTGAAAATTGAAAAATTAAAAGCAGCTAACATGTTTTCCTATAACAAAATTTTGAACTTTTCAGCAAACTGAACTGTTTTGTGAGTATCATAGAATCATCAAACCTTACAACGAAGAAAACAACATTCTTTGATATTTATGAGTAGGCGTTTTACCTGGAGAATCTTCTTGGCATAATCAGAGACGCCATCAGAGACCAAAACGACCATATCCTTCTTAGATCCGGTTTCGCGTATTGATTTCCCCAAAACCCTAACCCCCAATAGAAATTCATCTCCGTACAACAGCGTCACGTAGGCATGCTCCGACGACGCCAATGCAACTCGAAATTGAAGCGAGAACAAGAAGATTGCTAACAAACCGAAAAGCTTTGTATCTAATTTCATTATAATTACTGGTTTTCTCGAGAAAATTAGTGGGTTTCTCGAGAAAATTCAAACTAAGTGGAAAGGGTTTAGATTTAAAAGATTTTTGAAATTTCTTCGTCTTTGAGTCCCAATTTCGTTGGCCGTCGTTTTGTTTGAAGGATACAGCTATAATCAGGTGCTTTCAAACATACACACAGCTCTACAAGATTACAAATCGGTGATGCTGACTGATATACGACTTTCCGTGAACACGTAGAGAAAATCTTTCATGGATCCGTTACATCTACTGTGGTGAGTTGGACCGATGAAAGTTTAACGTACAGTAAAATTATATATATATATATTTTTTCATTATTATATCTAAACTCTAAGGTGGTGTTTGGTTGGGTGGAATGGAGTGGAGTGGAGTGGAATGGAATGGAATGGAATGGAGTGGAGTGGAATGGAATGGAGTGGAGTGGAGTGGAGTGGAATGGAATGGAATGGAATGGAATGGAATCCATTCCATTTGTTTGGTTTGTTAAATGTTAATGAAATGGGCATTCCATTGGAATGTGGATTCCACCATTTTTGTGGAATGGGCATTCCATCCAAAAACCAATAGAATGCCCATTCCATTCCATTAACAAATTTTTTCTTCCAAAAATAACCCTCTATCTCCAAGTCTCCAACTCTATTCCAAAAATACTCTCATTCCCAAAAATAACATATATATATATATATATATATATTATTGCGGCATATCTTATATTATTACATATTATATATATATATATATATATATTCATATATACTTTTATATTATATTATTTATACTTTTATATTTTATTGTTATTATCCAAAATATATACTATATTTTCTAATTATTTATATTATATTATTACATAATATTATATACATATATTAATTATTATAATATATATATAATAATAATATTTATATTATTATTATCCAAAATGAATATTATTTTATTACTATTGTATATATATACACATCATATAATAATATAATAATATATAATATTTATATTTATATTTATAATATATATTATATATTATTTATTATATTATATTATATTTAAATATATATGAAAATATATAAAATAATATTTATAATATATATTATTATGTAATATATGTATATGATATATATTATATAATATATATAATTATGTAATATATTTATATGATATATAATAGTATTAATATTAATATATTTTAATAATATATATTATATATTATAATAATATATATACTTTCATATTTTATTATTATTATTATCCATAATAAATAATGTTATTATAAATGTTTTGTAATTAGGATTATTTTGGTCAAAATACAGTTGATTCCATTTCATTCAGTTGTTAACCAAACAAAATATTACTGATTCAGATATTGATTCTAAAGTATCAACCAAACAAAGAAATCAGTTTTCCATTCCAATTCTCATTCATATTACCATTCTAATAACTATTCCACCATGGTAACCAAACGTCACCTTATAAATTGATAATATGTGATGGAATTGTGATAAGTTCCTCTTATTATATATATAATTGTATCAAACTAGAAGAAATATAATAATATGACCTAAATACCCTTTTGATCAAATTTTAAAATAAAAAATTTAAATTTTAAAATTGAAATAATGGTTAAATAATAATAAAATTATGAACTTTTTGATAAATAAAGTTCTGAATTTTATTATTACCCTTCAGAATTTTATCAACAAATTATGGGTCGTCTTGTAAGAGTTTTTCGTTAACTGTTTTTCGAAAAGAAAAATGAAAATGAAAATGAAAATGAAAATGAAAACAGTGTTTTTTATTTCAGTTTCAAAATCCAAAAACGTGTCTGGTAGAATATAGTCATATATAGAAAATAATATTCTGGAAATAAAAACATTAAAAACGTGTTTGGTGGTTAACCGAATTTTTTTAAATTATCAACAATTCATTCCAAACAACTAAGTCCAAATTTTTTATCTCACATTATAACCTAAAAATAATGTGATTAAATATTTTATTTAAAGAAAATCACATTAATCATAAATTATAAATTATAATATTTTTTTGATTAAATATAAATTGTCTAAAATCTTTTGAAAAGAAAAAAAAATTAAGAAATAAAAAAAAACAACGAGAGTCGTGGATCTGGGCGTGGTAAAGAAGAAGAAGATCTAATGATGAAGAAGCAGAAGAAGAAGAATATCTGTAGAAGAAGAAGAAGAAGAAGATCTGCCGAAGAAGAATACGATCTGCAGAAGAAGAAGAAGATCAACGACGGTAGAGAGCTGAAGAAGAAGAAGACCAGATCGGGAAGAGAGAAGATGAGGAACGGTGAAGAGAAAAGAGAAAAAAGAAAAAATATATATTGTAATTTTTTAAAAAAACAAAAACAAAAACAAGTATTTTGTGTTTTTCAAATATTTCACTGTTAAAACTGGTTTTGTTTTTCATTTTGTTTTTTATTTTTTAAAAATAAAATGAAAAACAGTTAACGAACGCGGATTCGAAATCATTTTTAGAAAACAAAACCGAAAACAAATTGAAAAACAACTAGGACGGAGTCTTAAGGTCTCAAGTTCAAATACTCTCTTCATGGATGGGCAGTTTCCCCACGGGGCTCCACCCCCAAATGGGATTTTCGGGTGGGGGTGGTGACAAATTTTACCCCTAAAACCTAAACAGGGGTAGGGACATAGGAACCTCCCTCCACCCCCATTTCCCCATTCCCCCATTTCCTAAATTGGGGTGGGGGTATAGCCCCATTTCCCCTATATATATATACTTATCTACTCTCTGTACACCGGCCACCCTCACCAATCTAAAGGCTAAAAGTCTAAAACTAACCCATATAGCCACTTATGGTAATCAGGCTATCACCACTAACTAACCCATGTTCCGATCTACCACCACTAACTCCTTAATACACTAACCCACAGACCAACCAACGGTACGCACTAACTACAACCCATCTATGACCTAACTCACATAAGTCATCTAACTAAGTCTCTTTTTTATTTTTTTTCACTTATAACTTTTAAATCTGTAACCCTAATTCTCAGTTTTCTCTCTTTTTTTCTTCACGATTTTACATTTTTACCTCACCAAAACCCATCCATCCAAGACTCCAAGTCCCTTCTCCATCTTGTCCACCTTTGGTCGACTGGTACCACGGACACACGATGAGTCTCTTTCTTTTTCACTGTTTTCTTTTTCACTAAATCTCTTTTCTCTTACACTAACACTAAGTATCATTCTTTTTGTTGTTTTCTTTTCCACTAACACTAAGTATCTTTCTTTTTGTTGTTTTCTATTACATTAAGTTTTTTTTCACTAACACTATGGCCCCATTTGATTTTTTGTCTGAGACTGAACATTGCTGAATGCTACTGAAGACTATATAGTGATTGAAGACTGGAAACTGAAAAACATGTTTGCTTTTTTTTTCACTGAAAACTGAATGTAAATGATAAGCTGTTTGTTTTTTTTAAGTTACAAATATCTTTAAATTAATAATTTTACATCTATGTCCTTCTAACTATTTGTTAAATATTCACATTTTTAATATATTAAGGATAACTATAACAAATAATTTAATAATTGTAAAACAAAATTATTTAGTTATTAATAATATTTTAAATTTATTTTAATAATATTTTTTAGATGCAATCAAACTGTAAAATAAAACTAATCAAACTAATTATCAAATTATGAGAAAAAAAAAAGAACGACTCCTTTTTGAAAGTCGGAATATGGTAGGAAAATCAGTCTCTAATTGTTTGAGTTTTGAAGCAATTAGATTTTGAGATACTATAGTTGTTTATGGTGAGAAGGAAAAAAATATTATTAATAGCAGTTTGACAGATAACAAAATTAGAAATTAGTTAGATTGGTAAGGATAGTTTTGGAAGTAAAAATTACATTAAATTTCAGTAGACTTTTGTTAAGTGAAAAGTGAATTTTTTCACTTTTCTAAACAAGTGGTTTTAAGGGTTATTTAAATGATTTTATCACTTAAAAAAAAATAACTTAATGGAACACATTAAGTGCCATTAAATATTGAGTGGAAAAATCAAACAGGGTCTAAGTCTTTTTCTTTTTATTGTTTTATTCTTCACTGAGTCACTGACACCAAGTCTCTTTCTTTTTGTTACTTTTTTTTTCACTGAGTCACCGACACTAAGTCTCTTTATTTTTGTTGTTTTCTTTTTCACCAATACTAGTACATTGCGTCTTTTTTTTGTTGTTTTCTTCTTCACTGACAGTCTGACACCGATTTATTTTTTTGTTTATATAGACAGAATGACTTCTCAACTAGAAGATCCAGAACCTCAACAAATTGATTCAGATAATGTAGATATTCATGAATCTAATGTTCAATCTAGAGAACCAAAAACAAAATTTAGATTAGTAGTTTGGCAACATTTTGTGTTAGATGATGTAAAAGAGGAAAAAATGGCTATTTTGCAACTACCGTAAAAAACCATTTTCTGCTAGCAGTGGGACAAAAAATTTACATGACCATATTAAAATTTGTAAAATGCGGTTTGGGTAAAAAAGAATTGATATCTTACAGAATTGGTTAATAGGAAAAATGTCAAATAGTGACAGGAATGTGATGGGTAGTTCTTGCCTAACTCTAACAACTCAACATTTTGATAATGATTGTTATAGGAGTGAGCTTGCCAGGATGATTGTGATGCATGACTATCCTCTTAGTATGGTTGAGCATGAGGGTTTTAGAGATTTTTGTTTGTCGCTCCAGCCATTAATTAAGCTTGTATCTAGGAAAACTATTAGGAGTGATATTGTAAGGATGTATGAGGAAGAAAATGCTAAGGTAATGAAATTGCTGACAAACATTCCAGGTAGGGTTGCAATCACTTCAAATATGTGGACTGCAACAAACCAAAAGAAGGGCTATATGACTGTCGCAGCACACTTAATCAATGAGTCATGGCATTTACAGGGTAGGCTTTTGATGTAATAGAAACTTTATTATTATTATTATTACATATTGTGTTTTAGTCTTTCAATGGAACTTTATTATTAAATTCTAATATATTCCAAATTTATTTATTAGGTTTTTGTATGTGCCATGTCCCCACACAGCTGAAAACCTTTCGAATCCATTATTAAACTGTATGTTAGATTGGAATATTGATAGGAAGTTATCAACTTTGACGCTTGATAATTATTCTACCAATAATTGCATGATTGATCTTTTGTTGGATAAACTTGTTCCGAGTTCATTGATACTGTATGGACAGCTACTTCACATGCGATGTGTTGCGCATATTCTGAATTTGATTGTAAAAAGTGGGTTGGAAGTCATTAATTGTGGGGTTGAAAAGATTCGTGATAGTGTAGCTTTTTGGACAGCAACACCAAAAAGAATGGAGAAATTTGAGGAGGCGGCTAGACAATTGAATCTAGAGTATGCTAAAAAGGTTAGTTCTTGACTGCAAAACTCGATGGAATTCAACTTATTTAATGCTTAGTTTTGCTTTAAATTACAAAGATGTGTTTTATCGTTTAAAATAATGTGAGTCTCAATATAGAAATTTGCCTGAAGAGAAAGATTGGGATTTGGCCAAAGAGATGTGTGATAGATTGAATTTTGTTTTATCATGTGACGGAAATGTTTTCCGAAACAAAATACCCCACAAACAATCTTTTTTTTTTCCCAAAATTTATGAAATTAAGTTATCATTAAATGGCTTACTTCTAGTTATGTTGAGATAAGCAACATGTCATCAAATATGATTTCAAAGTTTGATCAATATTGGAAAGTTGTACATGGAGTGATGGTTATGGCAAGCCTTTTGGATCCAAGATTTAAATTAAAACTCCTTGAGTATTTCTTTCCTCTCATTTGTAGAGATGATAGAGCCTTGGAGGAGGTTGCAAACGTTCACAAACTTTGTGAAGATATATTTAAAGATTATCAGTAAAGAGTTGTATTACAAATTTCTAATGTTAACACCAGTGGTATTTCTAACTCAAATGTTAATTTTGGAGGTGAGACAGAGTCATTAGATGCTTTTTTTTTCATGGAACACCGAAGCTAGTATAGTGAATGAAAAATATGAATTTGATTCATATTTGGAAGAAAAAACTTTACCTGGGACTCATGATTTTGATGTGTTGTGTTGTGTTGGTGGAAAACAAATGGGATTAAATATCTTATTATGTGTGAGATTGCTAGAGATATATTAGCTATTCCGGTTTCAACGGTTGCTTCAGAGTCCTCATTTAGCACTAGTAGTAGAATTGTGAGTTCATATCGTAATAGACTTCTTCCATCAACTATGTAAGCTATAATGTGCAATCAAAATTGGCTACGGGCTGGAACAAGAGGTATGTAAAATATTAAATAATTGTTCATTTTATTTACTTGTTTCATTTGTAGATTATATTAACAGTACTTATTAAATTTTATTTAATTGTCTCATAGGTAATGTTGTTGATGGTGTTGGTGACATGCTTGTTGATGAGGAGGATGACTTGACTGAGGTAATCAAATTTTATATTTGATTAAATAAATATTCCTTTTGAAAGTCTATATAATATAGTAATGCAGTAATGCTCTTTCTGAATTCTATAGGGATCAGATGTTGTAGATGGTTAAATGGAGAATGTGAAGTTGGCTTCGAATTTGACTACTTGAAAGTTGAAATTGCTTAGTTTTTTTTTTGTGCCTTCTTATATTTTGGATTGATCGAAGGCTTTAAATTTGTTTAGACTTTTATGTGTAATACAATAATACTATATTACTATAATGATTTGTATTAATTTTGAATTAAAGTTAGTCAGTTATATATTTTATATTGTATATTTTGTTAATTATAGGATTGGATATTGAAACAGGATAAAAAAATGTTTGGTCCGATCGAATTCCGAATTTTAAATTCTAAATCCTTGATTTTGGATTGGAAATTTTTAGATTAAAAATAGGAAAAATGGGTGAAATGAGGGCCGGGGGTGGGGGTAGGGGAGCCTCCCCCCAAACACCCTCATCCCCAGTTTCCCCAAATGGGTTTGGGTGTGGGGGTTGGGGGACCCTCCCCTGCCCCATTGGACCCCCGGCCCGCCCATCCCTAAGTCTCTCTCCCACAATTCAAAAAGAAAAAATTCAGAAACCAAACTTTATATCTTCAAGTTTCACCTGTCAAAACTCAAAACTTCATTAAACATGTTTAATATTGTATTTTAATCCTATTAAAACGATGAGATAGATGGAATTGGTCCGATGATAAAACGCCTCACACCTAAAATCACACAATATGAAGCCTACAACCACCATTGCACATGATAAATAAACTCAACAAGGAATTATGACAAAATGGGTACATACTTCAATACAGGTCTTTTGTAATCAAATTCTCATCGGAATTTTATCGAACAATTCCAATGCATTCTCAAGATATTCAATTTTTGCACTACAAAACTAAAAAAGGCAAAAAAAAAAAAAAAACAATCATATTAGACTTGTAAAACCAAAATACGAAAATTTCAAACTTACCCAGATAGTGTTTGCAGATTCTGATGCCATAGAAGCAGAGTTTAGCTCCAGGGTTAATTAATGTAAACAAAACAAGTGTATGGCCAAATGATGATTTTAAAGGTTTGGAGCGGCCGAGTGCGACCCCAGAAACGCATGTGATATTTTTAATACCAAAATTTTTAGTGTGGACACTACAAAGATTTTTGAGTTAAATTTCGTTTTTATCGAATTTGTATACTTTTTATTTTTTAGAGAAATGTATCAAAATAAATTCGTAGTAAAAAAAATTAAAAACTGTAATACAAATGTGAAAAACAAAAATTGATATAAGATTTTATATTATACAAAAATTCAATTAAAATTGTCTAAATTCATTAAATTTTGAATTTAGTTAAGCCACCATCCAATTTAAATTAAAATGGTGACCGATGAATCTCAATATGATTTATAATTTTAGAAATTTTACACTGTACAAATTAGAAATTTGTCCAGACTTATCAATATAAAGTATTAAAAAATTTCAATGAGGCAACATATTACATTGTCTATAAATCTATCAAATAATAAATTATCACCAAAAATTATAATGTGGCAAACCTGAAAAATCATATCACATTATCCGTAAATCTGTCAGTATATCACATGAATTCATATTCAAATTTAAGTGGGATAACATGGTACATTGGGTATGATCGATGGTTTTTCAAATAATATAATTAAATTGCTACCCATTGAATTTGAATAAATTGTTTGAAGCAAAGGTTTTGTCATCTTTTATCTAAAATTACGATTAATAATAAAAAAAAAGACATAATATAGAAATAGTCCAAATAAAACGTTACGCCAAGATGTCTTGAACTAGTTTAGTTCATCATTCCTCAAAACTCCTCTCGATATTATTAATTGAAAAGCTCCATTCTTTTTCATTCATCATAATATCCTTTAAAAAAGCATAAGAATCAACAAACCCGTCTTCTTCACCATATGATTCAAAACAAAACCTCAAAGTTCAGTGGGCCGACGATAAGGCATGTATTTGTGATCCTTAGAAGCATTCTTCTTTCTTCTCTTCTCAATGAAGGATTCAAGCTTGCCAGATGCCTTGAGATTGTTATATTTCTCAATCAGCTTTTGCTTTCGGATTTCCGAATTTTTAAGATAGTAGGGTCGTTTGCCATGCTTTGCAGCTTCTTTTTCTTTCTTTTTATGCTGAGCCAGTATAGCAGCATCACTACTCTTCGCCGATGACTCTAACTTTAATTGTATGTCAATCCATGATGCGCGCTTCTCCAAATCATCAACACTGGGGTCATTAGTTTTCTTTAACTGCTTCTTGAGCTCCTCTTTTTCAGCACGGAGATTATTCTCAAAGAGGAAATCATATCTCTTCCTAAACCCTTCAACGTCAAGTTGACCACAAAGTGACTCGAAACGGGGGTCACGTACCACCCTTTTAGGAGCTTGAACAACCTCTCTAAACCGACTCACTGGCCTCTTCGCACTAACCTCCATTGGCCTGTTCTTATTCGCTCTTCCAATTTTCTTTTCTTGATTGTCCTTCCTGTAAACCAAGTGTGACCCATCAGACCGTGCCTTTTGCAGGTCTCCAAACATAACTTCTGCCAGTTCAATCATCTTCTGAAGAAGGAACCGAAGAAGTTTCCTCTTCTTCTCTTTCGAATTCCTCAAGATGGGTTTTGCTTGAACTTGCAATTGATTTATTGAATTTCATCTTCTAGGAACTGACACTTTGAACAAAAACACAATAGATTACTACAGGTTCAAGACAGAAGATTCAAGCTAAAAATAAGCCATAGAACCCATCAAGCCAGAGTCTATACAAGTAGTGTAATGATTTATTGAATTTCATCTTCTAGGAACTGACACTTTGAACAAAAACACAATAGATTACTACAGGTTCAAGACAGAAGATTCAAGCTAAAAATAAGCCATAGAACCCATCAAGCCAGAGTCTATACAAGTAGTGTAATGCTACTATTCAGAATATGTATATTATTAGTAGGATTCTAATCCAAAGGTGCCACTAAATCAAAAGTTTTAAAAATAAAAAATAGAAACTAGAAACAAAAATCTCTCTCATAACTATTCATTAACTAAACACATCCATTTAACATATCATTCAATGCAGCAACATAGAGAACCTAGAAAAAAAAATGAATTTCTGGCCATCAAATCACACAACACTGAACGTATAACAACCGTTTCACGTGAAAAATAAACACAACCAGGTCATTCAAATTTTAGTTATAATCAAATTTTCGCAATAAGAAACTCAAAATTGCATCAATGACACTAAAGTTAAAGCTTAAGAAACTAAATTACAAGAAGTTAAAGCTTAAATGCAAGAGAAACAGATTCAAAGTTCCAAGTCATTCAATGGCCATTAACGTTTATAATCTAATTTGAGAACCTAGGAAGTTATGATACCCACAAAACATCTACACATTTCGCAATGCATATCAAAAAATTGCATTTTCAGGAAAAAAAAAAAAATTCACTTTTGCAAGCATATGTCGAAATCTTTTGCAAGAGCATTTATTATTAGGTCATGACCTTGCACCATAAGTCCATGATCACTGGCTCCTGCATATCAACAATTACCCTCAGACGCATGTAAGGAAAGCAATTGCAAAAGCATAAATTACTTTTGTGGCAAAAGTAATTGCTAACATGAGATAATGAGTTAACAGATTGCAATATATTCAATATCACTTGTAGACCAGATAAAATAAAAGTCCATGTCATTCAGACTTGCATGAGTATTCAATATAAAACTAGTAGAGAATGTTAAATTGTTAATACTTGAGTGTTTCAACACATAGCTACCCAGAATTACAAGGTCCTGGTGAGTATCTACAGTAATAATGTTTGTTTCAACTTTCAAGCAATTTAAACATGAAGATTTAAAGTAACAAAAAGCCTAATAGGTACAAGGTTCAAATTTTGCACAACCAACAGCAAAACTCAAATCAGAACCAAACAATTAATTGAAAGGTTTCAATAGTAATTGAGAACTGAATTCGATCTGGGTTTCGATTGTATACACTACATACCTGGGGATGTTGAATTTTCGTTATCGTTTTCGATTTGAGATTTATGTATCGTGCGAGAGAGTTTGGGTCAGGATTGGGAGCATTGGGGCTACAGAGATATTTGTAATTTCAAATGCTAATAAGAGCAATGCTGTCTTTTTGACATTATGTCAAAACCAGTTAGGGTTTTGTTTTATTGTACTTAACGGCAGACGGCTCATGGGTTTAGATTAAATTTGTTAAGTTGTTTCGTGTGTTTTTCTACGGGCTTAAACAACATAAAATTCCATGTAAAAAAAAGGATAACATGAAATTATCTAAAACGGTAGAAAATAAAAAGTTAAAAATCATTTAACTTAATTTTAAATATTGAATTGTATTTAAAATATTTCTATTATCTTTATAAAAGATAACATAATTCTAAAATTTCATAACATTAATGATAGACAACCTAAAAAAAATAATCCAGATGATGTGACAATTGATTTTCAAATACCATATTATTCATCATAACATCATATGATATGTGTCCTGATGACAATTCACTTACCGTATTAAGTTGAATTTTTTATATATTTTTGGGTTGTATAGTATTATTACTAATGAAATAAACAACACAAATTATTAACCCAAAATTCAATCCAAATGATAAGACAAGTGAACCATACACATCATGAGATGATGTGGATAATGCAATAACCACTTGCCACATCATTTGAGTTAATTTTTTGGTTAATTTTTTTAAGTAGTTTTTCTATCAGTACGTACTGGTATAACTCATATCAGTACGTTACATGCGGACCATTGATTATGGATAAACTTTGACAAATGTATACACTTTGAATCAAAATATGTATATCTAATGGTCTACATCCAACACACTGACGAATTTATATCAGTACGCACTGACTTGAAAATTTATTATATATATTATTTTCTTTCCTAAGGACAAACTATTTTTATTTATATCAGTTCTACAACTATCAACCATTGGATTCACATACTTCATATTATATATTTAAAGATTATCAAGTGCAAGATCCTGCACAAAAAATTCGTGTAGTTTCACCGATTTCAACCGGTTGAAATCAATTAAAAGAAATTATTTTTATTATAAAAACTATAGTATATATATATCTTCAATTTTTACATTATGCTGTTAAATTATTTTTATTTAGTTTTTTATATTATATCAAATGAAAAATACATAACAATTAACGGCAACAAGAATATAAATGTATAATTTCAGCCAACATTATAAGTTACAAGAGTAAAATTTATTGTAATATTTCGAAAGAAAAAAAAATACAAAGCGTAAAATTTATTGATTTCCCTGCTTTTATAGCTTAGTGTGAGTTGTTTCAAAATTCATTAGAAAGATCTCTTAACATTCTAAATATTTGCTGAACTTCCCTTAAAATTTGGAAAGCCTCCAACTGAAGGTCCACCATTTGTCTGCAATGATCTTGATTCCTGAATGCATTTGGATCATGCCCTTAGAATGGCCTTATATCGGGTGTATTGGCTTAGGGAATATGTACAATCAAACACACAAGTAAAAGAAAAATAAAAGGCACTAGATTTTACATGGTTCAACGTAAGCCTACGTCCACGGAGCGTACCTGCACTCAACTTCCACTATAAAATCGATGTTTACAATAGTGAATCAATATCTCTCTTCATACGGCTCTTAATATTCTTCTCTCTTCTCTTTATGCAACACACATTACACACAAGAATTATAGGAGTATTTATAATAAGGTCTAGTCTAAAGCTAGTAAGAAACCTTTCCTAAATAAAACAATAAAACACTCCTAAAAAGATAGAGAACCAATCCTAAACACAATAGGATTCTGGCTTCACAACCTAACAATCTCCCACTTAAATACTGAAACTAGAGTAGACTTCTTCTTCCATCCTCGATGACAAGTTGACAGGTACGTACGGTTTGCTCATCCTCCTCTGTGTTCAACCTTGAAGACCTACTGAAGCTACGTACAACTCTAGTTTCTCCTTAGTGACTGGCTTGGTTAATATATCAGTTGGATTCTTACTCCCTGCGATCTTTACAAGCTATAACCATATAAGCTTCTTGCTAGCTTCTGTCATAGCCATATACTTTGCTTCAATTGTAGATATTGTCACTGTTGAAATTCCGTTCACTGGTAACGCAGTGGAAGTAGGTTTTTTTTTTAAACAGATAATAAAGGATCTGGAACCAATGAACTTGAGATTGTAATTATTTTCGGAACTCATACATACAATATAAAAACACAGGAAATTGTAATCAATATAATCAGAAAAAAAAAATCTTATCAACGTTTGGAGGCTCCTTCACTTTACGATATGCTCATGTCTGAACCACTCAATCTTCCTCGCTATGTTCGGGAACTAGTAACTACATGTGGGTATGTCACGTACCCAGGAACTTTAATATAAGTTGTAGAGAAAATGCTTAAAGAAACTCTTTCTTCTTAAGAGAGAAAAGACTTAGAACAATTCTAGTTATGAAAAATAAAAATATTATTATTTTTCTTTTTTCTCTTGTTTAAACGGTGCACGCAACACATAATTGATGTGTACTGATTGTCTGTCTTTTGCTTGATATAATTTGTTTCTCACCGTTTCACACACACCAAAATTACATATAATGCAATTATTTTTCAATGAAAGCTACGTGTATCTCTCACGCACAGATACCGATTTGCATCCAATGCAAAAACGAATGATACGTGCATATTCAGTATATCTCTTTTAAAGAATATATATATATTCTCTTTTTAATTGATATCTTATTTTGGTTGGTTTTCAAAGAATATATATCATTTATATATTTCCTCTTTTAAAAACCTTATGATATCTTTTTATTTAAAACAAATATTTTGTTTTTATTAAAAGATATCATAATTTGAATTTAAACTATTTTAAATTCAGAATTAATATTTAATTAAAACCAATCAATTAAACCATGGCTAGCCGGACCAGTGCATTATCGTTGGATGTATCCTTTTGAAAGGTAAAGCATTATTCATTTATTTTCATTTGATAATATTTTTTGGTTTAACATATTTGTAAGACACGATTATGTGTAGGCATACGAAGATTTTCAAGGGATATGTTAGGAATCTTGCAAGAGCTTAATGTTGTATTGCAGAATGCTATCTTGTAGATGAATGCATAGCATTTTGTAGTGGGTATTTAAAGCAAACTAATGAATTCCATTATCAAGAATGTCGTAATCAAGAAATATCCAATGATGTTATCATTGAAGGCCGCCCAATTTCATCAGGAACATCAATTACTCTCAATGAAGAATTGTTAAATAATGCACACCGTTATGTTTTATTTAACACAACAGTGGTGGAACCATATACATAGTAAGTATGCAACCGTTGTATTATTTTCAATGTTATAAATTTTGATATCATTGATGTAGAACAAGTGGCTGAGTCCTACATGGCTTAGTGGAACCATCCTAAATCCAAGATTAAATGACCTTAATTGAAGGGAATCGACGAGATCTTCTGAAGGTGTTGACTTCCTTTTTTGGGAAATTTCCATTTTTGTCATAAG